>CAXKVW010000713.1:0-309670 GCA_964058825.1 Carex arenaria
TGCCATTTGCAAATAAACTTAGAATATATTTATTATAATTTGCAAAAGTTTAAGAGATAGTAGACTAACAGTTAATAGTTCGGACAGGCCCCTAAGCTTGAACGAAACATCATTTACATCTTCACCAGTTGATCTAGTAAAGTCAAAGCAGCCGGCTTGTCTCAAATCTACTCTGATTTTGTCTCTGCTTAAAATTGTATGTTTTGTATGCCATACACCATCTACAACAAATCGGCCATCAACTGACTCCTTAATCCCTAAAGGCCACCTGAGCCCTCCCTTGGCCTCTGGGTCGATAACAGCAGCAGAGATTAGTTGATTTATGCTATCCGCGACATCAGCCTGTAGCAATCAGGTCTGGTGAGCAAATATTACACTACAAGCTCTAATATATCTTGGGCAATGGCAGCAACATTTAGTTAACGAGATTCTTTTCATTTAATTAATAAACATATTTGTTTGTAAATTTACTATGGGAAGTATTTGGCATATGACATTGGGAAGATAATGGTCTTGCAATATATATGTAACAATTAAAAAAAAAAAACTTCAGGTGATTGTCCAAATTTACTAGTACACCGTGAGTTTAGTCATCGATCAACAATGCTGTGTATCAAGTATCAAGTATTAAACTTACATCCAAGTTCTTTAAGGCTCTTTTGGTATTTAGCATTATTCGAAGGTCAAAGTTCTTGCTTAAACATGATACATCAGTCACCATACGTGTCTGTGGGTTGTGTTCCACCTACCAAATTACAATTCAAAATCACGACATGTTAATAACCGATAAATAAAAAATCAGCATATCTAGTTGTTCATGTTCTTTGGTAATCTAATAGTTGTTTCGGGTTAAATAGATTGGAAAATATATCTAAACCAAAATATCCACAGTAATATGTGGGTTGGAATCTTTTGGACAAACCCAACCCGAGCTCATCATTATAAAAAACTAAGCCAAACTTCTTACCATGAGAGTAATGCACCCAGAACTTACAATTGCACCATTCACAGATTACTTGAGTTCAAATCAGATTCAGGTCAGGGCCAAGATATCTAGAGAACTTTTTTTTTTTTTACTAATAGTAGTATAAAAAGCCCAGCAATTTCATTGATAATGAAACCAAATCAACAAAAATCAATAACAACAAAAACTGCTTGTGCCTGTTTCCAATGTACAGAGTTGATACAGCAACAGAGCCATATCTTAAAGTTTCAAAAACAGCTAATCATTATCACCTTCTAAGCCAAAAACAAAATAGCTACAGATCATCTGGAAGCAAAAGGTGCCATTTCATTTTACTTCTATTAGAAACTAAAAATAAGAAGCAGAGCAATATCATTTTACCTTGCAAAGCTCAAGAGCACTATCATGTGATGCTTTGCACTTGCATGAAATATACAGCTGTGACTGGGGTATGTCTTTTACCTGGTATTTGAATACAATTGAGATATCTAAGGTTAATATATTTAAAATAGTAACTACATAGGGCTTTAATTGCAAGATCATCGACTAATCAGTGCTTGATTTGGATTAATTAGCACCATGTTGAATGAGAGAGTGCAAATCTATGATAACTGATTGGTTCTATGAGGTTTAGTCTATAGTAGTATAGGTGCCGAAGAAAGGACCGAGATATTTACACTATTTCGAATAGAGGTTTAAGGTAGGTATTAGTCCGGATCAGAAATAAGGGTACGGGTACGTACCTTGATATGATAACGCTCCTTTGCCTTTACAAACTTAAATCCACATTTCTCCACAAGAATTTGTTCAACTTCTCTGATGTACTCTTCTGAAACTCGGGTATAAAATGTGTTACAGGCATCCTGAACTTCTTCACTTGCTGATGCCCTTTATCAACAAGCAAATACAAAATGAAGAAAACCAGATGTCATGATAAAGGAAAAATATTACAACAGCAGGTTATTTTTGACACCTTTCCTATGCAAGAAACTATATGAAATTACTAATTATGAACTTTTCTATGCAAGAAAGACAAAAAAAGAACATACCCTTGGTAGAGAACTTTCCCTACCATCAGTAACAGCTTAACATCTACAATTTCTATCTTCTCCATCTCTAACAGCTTAACATCTCTACTTTCTATCTCCTTCTCCTTCTCCTTCTCCGCCCGCTGGCTAGGCTTGATCAAGTTTATTGCAAACTTCTTAACTATTTTCCTGAGAGTCCCTATCTCCTCCTCCTCAACCGGGCCCTCTTCATCAGTCACAATGAGTGTAAAAGACTGGGGGCCATTCATCCTCTGATCTATTGCTTGGGAATGATATGGTACTAGAACTAGATTAGATTCCATGGAGGTGAGATACAAGCAGGGGATCAAACGAGGGGAGAACAGGATCTTACGCGGAGATGAAGGGCTTTGGTGGTGGCTAGAGGAGGCAAAGGCTTCGGGGTTTACAGAGGAGGACGGGCCTGGTGTTGGCGCAGGCTTGTGAGGTGGTACGTCCGACATGCTTGCGCGTGTGCCTCTTCTTGAGTTCTTGAGTTGTTGTTACTGTAACAAGAGCGAATGAGTGACGACGAGGGAGACTGAGGGGGCGACGATGGCAATGATTTTATTTCCTTTTAAACAGATGAATTGTCCGAGGGAATTCCAGAGAACTTTGATCCTGTGTGACGCTGCAGAAACGGCTTCTTGTGAAGTGAATCACGTGTGGAGGTTGGCAGGCGGCACCATAGTCACCACTACAGTGACAAATCAATTATTTGGGTTCGGTTCGGCGAGGTCAAAAATTCGTGATTCGGAAATAATTCGGGTACCATTCAGGAATAATTCGATATTATTCGGATCAGAGATCTCAGTTCTATAAGAGAGCAAAAACAAAAAAAATAACCAAAAAAATAAAATTTTGGGAAAAATTCGGAAAAAATTCGTAAAATTTGGGAATTATTCAGTTAAAGTTCGGTCAACCGAATAATATGTCGTTCAGTTCGGCATCACAAAAAAACCGAATAATTTGCAAATAATTCGGGAATTATTCATGAATCTTGTCACTATGGTCACACGTATGTGTTTTATATGCAAACCGCACCAAACCGCGTATAAAATATTTGACCGAATAATTTGCTAATAAAACGTGAATCACGAATTATTCGTGATAAAAATGCCAAAAAAAAATTAGAAAAAATATTTTTTTTAAGGGTTTTTTTCATATTTTTTTTTTGCTTCCTTGTTGTACCGAACCATTCCCGAAATATACCCGAATCACGAATTTTTGATCCCACCGAACCAAACCCAAACTTTTGATTTGTCACTATGGGTGGCACTGTGTTAAACTGTTAAAATTAAAGTGTCCAGTTTTGAAAATTCATTTAGATTTTGGAAATTAATTATAAATGACGTTAAAATAATGTTGTTGGAACGTTAAAATAAAATAGTTAATCAAAATGTGCTCTCAAATTTAATAAAGAATTAAGGAAAATGAAGACAAGAAAAAGAAAGAGGGAAAAAAGAACGTTTTTAATTAAATTTAAATCTCAGGAAATTAATATAGAAATTAAAAAAAATCGATTTATTTTTTAAGATTTATTCCCTTTTAAATTTGAAGAATATATAACATTAACCTCTTTCTATTCCGTCGTATCTTTTCCATCTCTTTCTTATTCTTTAACTCGGAGCAAATTATAAATGATGACGTTTCAAAAAAATAGTTAATTCCAACCGCTTAATATAATTTCTATATTAAAATTTACTTAGAGATCAAACTTTTTATTGTTTGAAATGCTTCTAAATAGGTACATGTTTACTGTTTTTAGATGGTTAAGAAAAAGTTTTAAAAAATATAAAATTTTGTCTCAAAGCAAATTTTAATATGAGATTATATTAAGTAGCTAGCTTGGATCAATTCTTTGAACTTTGAACATACAAATATAAAATAAGAATGAGAATGAAAGACATAAGGTATTTGAACCTTATTTTTTAAATAATACAGTAGATATACTGAGAAAGATATAATTCATCAAAGTTAATTTGCAAAATCCATTGAACGAATATGCAACCCATCATGATTAAAATTACAAGTCGTCTAATATTAAAAGAATAATTATTTTCATCCCCGCACTACAGTACCCGCACTGTACATTAAAAGCATGATGTGTTATGGTCCCCACTAATTACTTGGTCCCCCCTTTTTAGTCTCCACACTTGTTCAGCGTCAGCCTTTATAAATATATATACTTGCAAGATAAGAAATTGATACTTACAAAATAAGATATTAATACTTGTGTGCGTCACTTGATATGATCACTTTCTTTTTCAGTCTCCAATGGTCCCCGCGTCAACATTCCTCAAATGAAGTAGTGGGGACCCTGCATTCCTGCATCAACCTTCTCCAATCGTCCCGTGTCAACATTCTTCTAACAAACATAGTTGACCACATATATGTAAATACTTTAATGCATAGATATAAATCATTGTATTACTTGATATTAATACTTTCAGATGTTATCTAATGTAATGTATTTATATGTAAAAAACACTTGAAATATTTCTCTAACAAAAATAATTGACAACATAGGTATAAATACTACAATACATAAGTATAAATACTTAGAATACTTGATATTAACACTTTCAGATATCATCCAGTGTCATATGTAAAAAATACTGCAAATATAGGTATAAATACTTGTGTGACAACGAGCTTGAAAATACGTCATCATGAATCTCATTTGAAAGAGAAAATTGCGTAGAAGACGTTGGTGGTTTAGATTTGCAAAATTTCTCATAGATTGTCAGAAATATGGACGAAAATGAACGGAGAAAAAAACTCACCTCTAAAAATGTGTATGGTCCTCCATCTTGTTTGAGTGGTCCCCACCATGAATTTATGGTGTGGGTAGTTTTGAGAAATTTAGGGCATGTTCGGCTGCAACCCGGGAACGAGAATGGGCACACGAACAGGTGAATAGTAAACAGCGGGTTACTATTCACGTGGGAAAAAAAATTCAGTTGAACTGAATTTTTTTTCTTCTCGCGTGAACAGTAACACGTGGGATTGCAGCCAAACATGCCCTTAGATGGAGAAATAATTATTTACGTAAAAGTTGTTCATCTCATAGATATAAATACTTCTATTCATATGTATAAATACTTCCGTATATAGATATTAATACTTTGGAAAAAAAATCAGTCCTGGAGTTTTTGCACTCCCCCAAGTTATTATGATAGTTGTGGAAGTTATGGTGCGGGTACTGATATCATCTTCCATATTAAAAACTAAGAACCAACTAAAGTTCAAATTAAATCACGTAAAATACAAATCACAAAAAATATTAGTAAGCATCATTTGCAAAAGCTTATGTTTTGTATCAATTTCGAGTGACCCATACACACAGGGGCGGACTCAATAAATGCCAGGGATAACTGTTATCTCTGAATTTTGAATTTTTATAGAGATCTATAGATTCAGACCGCTTAATTTTCCCTCCTTCCTTTCTTTGAAATATTATTTGCCTCCTTCTAAAATTTTAATATGTAATTTGGATTACATTTATGGTTAAAATTAAGATAAATTTTATGAATTATGATTGGTATTAGAATTAGAAGTCAGAACATTATTATATTTTTTTTTATCTATACCTAATTAGTTACTTAGTTTGAACTCAATTAGTTATTTAAACCCGATTAACTATTTTTGTACTTCTTAGAAAAATTCAGGATCCGCCATTGCAGACAGTTAATTAAAAAGCTAATCGATCAAATTTAAGTAAAAAAAAACCAAGCATGAGTTGAGCAAATTAATTAGACCAATCACTAACTGCAATTTCGATCCGATTATTGTTGGTTCGGTGACACGAAATTTAGCTAAATTGAGATCGAATTTCCGACCATGTAAATATTTTTTTACTTAATGAAATTTGTTGGTTGGCTATTGGCAAACTCAAATGCCGTTGAAATTGCTACATCGACTTCCTCTTGTTTTTTTCTTTTTTGAAACTCTTGGCAGTAGCTGCCATCACTTCCTCTGATTTTCATTTCTTTAATTGGCAATTCAATCTGGTTTAGGTATACAACTAGCTCACATTTTTAGATGCAAAATTACTAAATTCCCTGTAAAATATCTTGGGTTACCTTTGCATGATAGGAAACTTAGGGTGTCTGATTGGAAAGTTCACATACTCTCTATAAGAGGGAGACATACACTAATCAATTTGGTGCTATCATCGGTACCTTTATACATTATACGCCCTTTCCTTATATGAAGCACCAAGTACTGTTATCAAAAACATTGATAAGATTTGATGTCGGTTCTTATGGCAAGGTACGGATACAAGTAGGAAAAAAGTTCATTAGTTAATTTGCCTCTGGATTGCATAGTCAAAGAGTATGGTGGTTTAATTAGGTATATTAAACTTGTAACCCATTATTATGGTGGGACTTACTGATACCCCAAAAATTCGAATTTTCATGTGGCTTACTTCTTAAACAAGAAATTCTAACTAAAGATAATTTAGTTAAAAAAGGTTGGAAAATACCAAATGCCCCTTTTGTGACCAAAATGAAAGTATTAATAACTTTTTTATTCAATGTAAGTTTGTTAGGATATTACCACTTTTGCCCTCACACTTCCCTCAAAACAGAAAACTGCATCCTTAATATTCTTCCAAAATACCCCTCTTAAATCTACAAAATCTGTTATTTTACTAATAATATCTGTGGTTGTATATTGGACAGGAAGCAAGAGATCAAAGTCATGAGCACAAGAGGAGGCAGCAAGTTATTGGATCCCGAATGAGATGGTTCTCGAGGAGATACTGCTGAGTTACTATCTACTGGCAAGACTAGAGTACAAGACCGAAAGTGGCTAAAAAAGTTCCAAGCATTGCTAGACTAAATTTGACAAAAAGAGAAAACTAGGACTCAACAATGAACAAGTAACTAAGACTCAAAAGGTTGTCCCAGATTAAGTCAACGACTTCTTGGATCATATCTACAATAATGCCATCACGCAAGTGGTCTTCCTGAAATGAAGATAAAAAATAATCAATAGATAGATATATTTACAATTTTACATGCACAATGAAAGAACTGGAAACATTTTTGTTTCCTCGTGGAGATTTATCCCTTACAAAGCAGAATTAATCCTCATGAAACCCAAATTTACCAGCATCATGACTACAGTCTACACAGATATATAACATTATATCCATTATCTTTATAGTTGCCACAGAATGGTTAAAGTATTTCCAAAAGTAACAAATTTCCTGTCCTGTGCAGATAATAATGAACTGATAAAAACAACATGAACTCAAAGAAATGTGGACTAAATTTTCAAGCACAATATTTTTTAGTCGCAGCAAATCATGCCATGATTTATTTATGCAAAAACGTCTTAAATTTAAACCTCTGGCTTTATTTTACCCATATAAGCTAAGGAAATATGTATAATAGAAATAATGTTGACATGCGAATACTACTACTTTAATAATTAGATGTGAATGTGCAAAAAAAATTAGAATATTGGTTATAATTTTCAAAAGACTAAGAGATAGTAGACTAACAGTTAATATTTTGGACAGGCCCCTAAGCTTGAACGAAATGTCATTTACATTTTCACCAAATGATTTAGTAAAGTCAAAGCGTCCAGCTGTTCTCAAATCTACTCTGATTTTGTCTCTACTTAAAATTGTATGTTTTGTATGCCATACACCAACAACTGACTCCTTCCCTGAAGGCCACCTGAGCCCTCCCTCGGCCTCTGGGTCGATAACAGCAGCAGAGATTAGTTGGTGTATGCCATCCGCGACATCAGCCTGCAGCATAGAAAAATAAATGAAAGATAAATAATTATCCCAAAAGAGCCAGCTGCAATCAGGTCTGGTGAGCAAGTATTACACTACAAGCTCTAGTATATCTTGGGTAATGCCAGTAACATTTAGTTAATGAGACATCTTATCATTTAATTATTTAACTTATATGTTTGTAAATTTACTGTGGAGAGTATTTGGCATACAACAATTTAAAAAAAAAAAACATGTAATTGTCCAAATTTTTAGCCATCAATAAAAAATGTTGTGTATCAAACTATCAAGTATTAAAACTTACATCCAAGTTCTTTATGGCTCTTTTGGAATTTAGCATTATTCGAAGATCAAAGTTCTTGCTTAAACAGGATACATCAGTCCACATATGCTTCAATGGGTTTTGTTCAACCTACAAAATTACAATTCAAAATCATGTCTTGTTAATAACCGATAAATAAAAAATAGCATATTTGTTCATTCTCTTTCGTAATTTAACAGTGGTTTCGGGTAAAATAGATTGGAAAATATATCTAAAACTAAATGTCCACAATAATATGCAGGCTGCAATCGTTTGGACAAACTCAACCCAGGCTCATCATTATAAAAAACTAAGCCATAATTCCTACCATGATAGTAATGCATCCAGAACATACAATTGCACCATTCACATAATTTCTCCAGCTCAAATCGGATTTAGGTTAGAGCCAAGATTTCTGGAGAATTTTTTCTTTTTTTCTGATAGAAGTGGGATAAAGAGCCCAGCAATTACATTGATAATTAATGAAACCAAATCAACAAAAACCGATACCAAAATGCTTGTGCCTGTTCCCAATGTACAGAGATGATACAGCAACAGAGCCATATCTTAATGATTAAAAAACAGCTAATCATGATCACGTTCTAAGCCAGAAACAAAATAGCTACAGAAATCTAGAAAACTTAATTTACTAATTTAACAGTGGTTTCGTTCGGGTAAAATAGATTGGAAAATATATCTAAAACTAAATATCCAAAGTAATATGCGGGCTGCAATCATTTGGACAAACCCAACCCAGGCTCATCATTATTAAAAACTAAGCCATACTTCCTATCATGAGATAGTAATCCATCCAGAACATACAATTGCACCATTCACAGAATTTCTCCAGTTCAAATTGGATTCAGGTTAGAGCCAAGATTTCTGGATAAAGAGCCCAGCAATTACATTGATAATAAAACCAAATCAACAAAAACCAATACCAAAATGCTTGTGCATGTTCTCAATGTACAGAGATGATACATCAACAGAGCCATATCTTAATGATTAAAAAACACCTAATCATGATCACCTTCTAAGCCAGAAACAAAATAGCTACAGATATCTGGAAAACTTAATTCCTTAAACAGGTTCATGACCAGCATCCAGCAGAAACGTTTTACCTTGTAAGAAGCAAAAGGTGCCATTTCATTTTACTTCTATTAGTAAAAAAAAATAAGAAGCAGAGCAATAACGTTTTACCTTGTAAAGCTCAAGAGTGCTATCATGCGATGCTTTGCACTTGCATGAATAAACCAAATTTCCCTGGCGTCTGACTCTTACCTGGTATTTGAACACAATTGAGACATTTAAGGTTATAAATACATTTAAAATTGTATTAATTAGCAATTTAGCACCGTGTTTAATGAGAGAGTGCAAATCCATGATAACTGTTCCCTATGCTTAGTAGTACAGTTCCCAAAGTAAGGACCGGGAATTTTACAGTATTTAATTAGGATAGAGGTTTAAGGTAGGTTAGTCTGGATTATAAATAAGGGCACGAGTACCTTGACATGATAACGCTCCTTTGCCCTTTCAAACTTAAATCCACATTTCTCCACAAGAAGTTGTTCAACTTCTCTGATGTAATCTTCTGAAACTCGGGAATAAAATGTTTTCTGGGCCTCCTTATTCAACTCTCCTTCACTTGCTCTGGCCTTTTTAATTGAGTCTAAGCAAGCTGAAGGTTCCCTATCCACAAGCAAATACAAAATGAAGAAATTAAACTATGTGAAAAACTATGTAAAAAATTGAAAATTACTAATTATGAACTTTTCTCTGAGAGAGACAAGAAAAAAAAAAAAGAACATACCCGACGAAGAGAATTTTCCCTACCATCACTAACAGTTGAACATTTACAATTTCTATCTCCTTCTCCTCCGCATGCTGGCTAACCTTGATCAAGTCTCTTGCAAGCCTCTCAACTATTCCCCTGAGAACCCCTATCTCCTCCTCCTCGACCAGGCCCGCTTCATCAGTGACTTTGACTATCAAAGCAGTGGCGGAACATAGTATACCTCAGGGGGTGCTAAGGCACCCTTTCATTTTTTTTTTTTTAATCAAGTACATAAAAATTCAAGTAAATTTTATTTTTTTGTACATAGTAGCCCCCCCTATGTGATATTATTAATTTGTAAGGTCTTAAGAATAAATTTTGAGGAGCAACTTTTGACCGTCCATTTGCATTGTTGACTCCTTGATTTTTGTACCATCAATATTAAATAATAGGAAACCTTTTGGAATTTGGAAAGTTTCACCGTACAAGGAAAATAAACAAATGCCATGTAATGATTGATTGAAAGAAATCCCATGTCCCCCTAACAATCTTCTCCGGTTCACAAAAAAAAAGCAAATTGATTAATGTTTTGAAGAGTGGCTCAGGCATCTCTAGAAATTCAGAAAAAAAAAAAGGTCAAAGAAAGCTACGAAATTCAATTTTAATTGAGGTTTGTAACTATTTGTATTTTTTTTAAATTATTATTCATTGTAATTTTGAGAGAAAAAATGATAATTTATTTTTTTATGTATAATTTGTACACAAATATGAATTTCATATTTTTAATTTAGTTTTGATAGACATGATATTTTATTGATGCTAGTTATTTATCGTATCTTTTTATGAACTCAAATAGTGAAAAAAAATTGTGTTACAATTTTTTTTATTTTTCATTATTTTGTTAAATAATTTTTAGCTCCCCTATATTCAAATCCTGGTTCCGCCCCTGTATCAAAGGCTTGGAGTCGATCTCTGTTGGTTCGGAATCGAATGGTACCACAGTTAGAGATTCTATGGAGGTAGCATACCAGCGGTTAAGAAAGAGTCGATGGGAGTACGGGATCTTGTGTGGAGATGAAGGAAGTTGGGAGATGACATTGGCTAGGGGAGGCGAAGGGTTTGAGGTTGGAGCGGGGTTGCGATTGAAGATGCGCTTGTGAGGCGGTATGTACGCCATGCTTGAGTTCTTGAGTTCTTGTTACTGTAACAACTAACAAGAGTGATGAGTGAGTGACAACGAGGTGTACTGAAGAAGGGACGGGCGATGATTTTAGAGCTGATATATAAACAGATGAAATTCGCATCCTCTGAGGAATCTCAACTTTTGCGTGTTTTTTATGGAAAATCCTAACCATTCAAATAGTTCTGCACGAATCTCAAAGAAAAAATAATACTGGCCCCTGAGCTATCCTGGAACAGGCATCGGACACGTCAGTCACACAAAAGTTGAGATATTTCAGAGGATACGCACTCCTCCTCCAATGGAATTCTGGAGAACTTTGATCCTGTGCGACGCTTCAGAAACGGGCAAACGGCTCCTTGTGAAGTGAGTCACTATGGGTGGCACTAATAGGAATATATACATCCAAACGGCCAGTTTGTATTCTAGAACAATCTTAGACATACAGAGACAGAGATCTCTTGTAAACAGTTGCTCAAGAAATAAAGAAAGCTTATTCATTTTCCAGTTTAATTTCTAAAATCGTTTAGTCACATTGTTATTGTTAAAGCTTGTACAGTTATATCAAAATTAAAGTATCCCGTTTTGAGAATTCATTTGACATTTTTGGCAATAAATATAGTTAACGACATTTTCATATTATTTTGATTGGCAATTGTTTGTAAAATATATTGATGTGGATAAATTTTGAACGTTAATTTTTCTACTTATTAATTGATTTAAAATTAAAATTGAAAAGTTATAAAAAACAATTATGTACATGTAAAGAAAATAATATATATCACATTTAACGATTTTATTTCAACAAATAATTTTTTTTTTCTTATTAGCAAATTAAAGATGAAAATATCATGGAAGCACAAAATAATAGAGACATTTGAAATCCTTCTCTTAATTTTTATCTTAATTTTTATAGAGATCTATAGATTCAAACCGCTTAATTTGCCCTCCCTCCTTTCTTTGAAATATTATTTGCCTCCTTCTGAAATTTTAATATGTAATGTGGATTACATTTATGGTTAAAATTAAGATAAATTTTATGAATTTTGATTGGTATTAAAATTACAAGTCAGAACATTGTTTTTTTTTTTATCTATACCTAATTAGCTAGTTAGTTTGAACTTAATTAGTTATTTAAATTCGATTAACTATTTTTGTACTTCTTAGAAAAATCCAAATTAAGTTAATTAAAAAGCTAATCGATCAGATTTAAGTTAAAAAAAACCAAGCACGAGTTGAGCAAATTAATTACACCAATCACTAACTGCAATTTAGGTCCGATATATTGTTGGTTCGGTGACACGAAATTTAACTAAATTGAGGTCGATTTTCCTACCATTAAATTAACTGAATGCTTAAGAGGGATTAGCAATTTGGGAAAATAATAACTTTGACAAACTCAAATGCTATTGAAATTGCTATATCCACTTCCTCTGATTTTCTTTTTTGAAACTATTGGCAGCAGTTGCCATCACTTCCTCTGATTTTCATTTCATTAATTGGCAATTCAATCTGGTTTAGATATACAACTAGCTCACATTTTTAGATGCAAAATTGCTAAATTACCTATAAATTATTTTGGGTTACCTTTGCATAATAGGAAACTTAGGATTTCTGATTGGAGCTATTTAGTGGACAAAATAGATAGAAAATTACAAAATTGGAAAGTTCACATACTCTATACGCCCTTTTCTTATATGAAGCACCAAGTACTGTTATCATCGGTACCTCTATACGCCCTTTTCTTATATGAAGCACCAAGTACTGTTATCAAAAATATTGATAAGATTAGATGTCAGTTCTTATGGCAAGGTAAAAAAATACGGATAGAAGTAGGAAAAAATATTCATTAGAAAATGTGACTCAAGCTTGCATGGTCAAAAAGTATGGTTATTTAGGTATATTAAATTTGCAACAAATGAATATATCGTTGTTATTTAAATGGTGGAAAAAATTTAAGAATCCAACATATAAGAATTTATGGAAAATCCTTATACAACACATTTATCCCTCTAGGAAACAGTATAGATTAATATCACCTTTTTGGGCAAGTATTGTACAATTAGAGTCAATGTAGTATAAAATATCAACCAGGTTCTCATTCTATGGTACGTTTTTGGATAGATATTTGGATGAACAATTGTTCTTTTGCATCTTCATATCCTACACTATATGATATATTATATAGGGGGGATTCCACGTATATCCCTCAAAAACTTCAAAATTACATATTTTCCCCTCTAAATATTGAAATTACGTATTCCCCTCTCTAAACTTCAAAAACTCACATATTTACCAATTTTATTGTATTTTACATTAAAACACATTTGAAATTCAAAAAATATCCATTTTACCTTTTTATTAAAAAGCATAAAACATCTATCTCACTCCAATTTTAATCTGAAAGCTTTCTCTACCGTCCGAATTGCTTTAAGATCCGTGTGTGCTAGGTCAACAAGAATCTTGAAGTGAACATGCACGAATATTGAAGCAACATGCATAGATCTTAATGTGATGCACGCGGATCAAATTGCTTTAAAATCTATGTGCACTAGATTAGCACGAATCTTGAAGCAAATATGCACAGATTTTATTGCTATGCGTACAAATCGGACAGTAGAGGAACCCTTCAGATTCAAATTTGAGTTTGATGGGGCATTTTATACTTTTAATAAAGGGTAAAATGGGTATTTTATAAATTTAGAATGAGTTTTATTACAAAAGACAATAAAATAGATAAATATGTGAGTTATTGAAGTTTACAGAGAGAAATATGTAATTTTAAAATTTAGAGGGGGAAATACTTAATTTTGAAGTTTTTGAGGGGTATACATGAAATCCCCCTATTATATATATATGTACTAACAAAGAGATACTCCTCACAGAAGTGTTAACTACTCAAAGGCAAGCTCTTCGTTTTAGAAGAACATTAACAGAAACATTGAGAGATGATTGGACTCACATTTTATGTCTTATTAGTCACACAGCTTCCACTCACACACGGGTGTATTTATGGTTCAATCTTTACATAAAATGTTAAACTATCGAGGAATTTTACCAAACAACCCCTTATTATGGGACTTACAGATACCCCCTTTTGAAAAAAAAAAGAATTCTAACTAAAGATAATTTAGTAAAAAAAAGTTGGATAGGCAATACCAAATGCCCCTTTTGTGACCAAATTGAAAGTATTAATCACTTTTTTATACAATGTAAGTTTGTTAGGATATTACCACTTTTGCCCTCACACTTCCCTCAAAACAGAAACTGCATTCTTACTAGGATTCAAAACAGAAAACTGCATTCTTAATATTCTTCCAAAATAGCCCTCTTAAATCTACAAAATCTGTTATTTTACTAATAGTATCTGTGGTTGTATATTGGACAGGAAGCAAGAGATCAAAGTCAAGGGCACAAGAGGAGGCAGCAAGTTGTATCCCGAATGAGATGGTTCTCGAGGAGATACTGCTGAGTTACAAGACCGAAAGTGACTAAATTTGACAAAAGGAGAAAACTAAGACTCAACAGTGTACAAGTAACTAAGACTCAAAAGGTTGTCCCAGATCAAGTCGATGACTTCTTGGATCATATCTACAATACTGCCTTCGCACAAGTGGTCTCCCTGAAATGAAGATAAAAAGAATCAATAGATAGATATATAGCAACCACGCAGTTGGCATATTAAACCCTGATTTACAATTTTACATGCACAATGAAAGAACTGTTAACATTTTTGTTTCCTCATGGAGATTTACCCCTTACAGTCTACACAGATTTAATCCTCGTGAGACCTAAATTTACCAGCATCATGACTACAGTCTACACAGATATTTAGGAGTATATCCATGATCTTTATAGTATTTCCACAGATATTTAGGAGTATATCCGTGAAAGTAGTTGCCACAGAGTGGTTAAAGTATTTCCAAAAAGTAACAAATTTCCTGCCATGTACCCATGTCAGCTAAGGAACCATGTGTGATAGAAATAATGTTGACATGCGAAGAACCTATTTCATATTACTACTTTAACAATTACATGTCAGTGTGCCTATGATTAATAGAATGTTCATTGTTAGTTGCAACATACATCAATATATGTGCCATTTGCAAATAAAATTAGAATATATTGGTTATAATTTGCAAAAGCTTAAGACATAGTAGACTAACAGTTAATAGTTCGGACAGGCCCCTAAGCTTGAACAAAACATCATTTACATCTTCACCAGTTGATCTAGTAAAGTCAAAGCGTCTGGCTTGTCTCAAATCTACTCTGATTTTGTCTCTACTTAAAATTGTATGTTTTGTATGCCATACACCAACTACAGCAAATCGGCCATCAACTGACTCCTTCCCTGAAGGCCACCTGAGCCCCCCCACCTGAGCCCAAGATATAACAGCAGTAGAGATTAGTTGGTTTATGCCATCCGCGACATCAGCCTGCATAGAAAAATTATCCCAAAAGAGCCAGCAATCAGGTCTGGTGAGCAAGTATTACACTACAAGCTCTAATATATCTTGGGTAATGCCAGTAACATTTAGTTAATGAGATCTCTTTTCATTTAATTATTTAACTTATTTGTTTGTAAATTTACTATGGGGAGTATTTGGTCTTGCAATACTTACATCCAAGTTCTTTACGGCTCTTTTGGTATTTAGCATTATTCTAAGATCAAAGTTCTTGCTTAAACATGATACATCAGTCCACATATGCTTCAATGGGTTTTGTTCAACCTACAAAATTGCAATTCAAAATCTTGTATTGTTAATAACCGATAAATAAAAAATCAGCATATTTGTTCATTCTCTTTGTTAATTTAACAGTGGTTTCGGGTAAAATAGATTGGAAAATATATCTAAAACTAAATATCCACAATAATATGTGGGCTGCAATCGTTTGGACAAACCCAATCCAGGCTCATCATTATAATCAGATTCAGGTTAGAGCCAAGATTTCTGGAATTCGTCTTTTTTTTTATAGAAGTGGGATAAAGAGCCCAGCAATTACATTGACAATGAAACCAAATCAACAAAAACCGATACCAAAATGCTTTTGCCTGTTCCCAGTGTACAGAGATGGTACAGCAACAGAGCCATATCTATTAGTGTATATTGGAAGCAAAAGGTGCCATTTGATTTTACTTATATTAGAAACAAAAAATAAGAAGCAGAGCAATAACGTTTTACCTTGTAAAACTCAAGATGAGTACTATCATCCGATGCTTTGCACTTGCATGAATAAATCAAATTTCCCTGGCGTTGGTATCTTACCTGGTATTTGAACACAATTGAGACATTTAAGGTTAATACGTTTAAAATTGTACGACCGTCTACTAATTAATCAGTGCTTGAATTGTATTAATTGCCACCATATTTAATGAGAGAGTGCAAATCCATGCATGATAACCAAGATTTTTACAGTATTTAGGATAGAGGTTTAAGTTAGGTTAGTCCGGATCAGAAATAAGGACAGGGGTACCTTGATATGATAACGCTCCTTTGCCCTTTCAAACTTAAATCCACATTTCTCCAAAAGAAGTTGTTCAATTTCTCTGATGTAATCTTCTGAAACTCGGGAATAAAATGTTTTCTGGGCCTCCTTATTCAACTGACCTTCACTTGCTGAGGCCTTTTTGATCGAGTCCAAGCAAGCTGAAGGTTCCCTATCCACAAGCAAATACAAAATGAAGAAATTAAACTATGCGAAAAACTATGTGAAAAATTGAAAATTACTAATTATGAACTTTTTTCTGGGAGAGACAAGAACATACCCGAGGAAGAGAACTTTCCCTACCATCACTAACAGTTGAACATTTACAATTTCTATCTTCTCCATCATAACCATTAACAGCTTAACATCTTCACTTTCTCTCTCCTTCTCCTCCGCGTGCTGGCTAGCCTTGATCAAATCTCTCACAAGCTTCTCAACTATTCCCCTGAGAACCCCTATCTCCTCCTCCTCGACCAGGCCTGCTTTATCAGTGACGTTGACCATCAAAGGCTTCGAGTCGATCTCTGTTTCTTCGGGATCGTATGGTACCACAGCTAGAGATTCTGTGGAGGTGGCATACCAGCGGGAAATAAAGCGTCGACGGGAGTACGGCATCTTGTGTGAAGATGAAGGGGTTTGGGAGGTGGCAGTGGCTAGGAGAGGCGAAGGATTTGAGGTTACGGAGGACGAGGCTGGGGTTGGAGCGGGGTTGGAGGTGACATTGGCTAGGGGAGGCGAAGGGTTTGAGGTTGGAGCGTGGTTGCGATTGAAGATGCGCTTGTGAGGTGGTATGTACGCCATGCTTGCGCGTGCTTCTTCTTGAGTTCTTGAGTTCTTGTTACTGTAACTAGAGTGATGAGTGAGTGACAAGTGACAACGAGGTGGTATATAAACAGATGAATTGTCCGATGGAATTGAATTCGCATCCTCTGAGGAATCTCAACTTTTGCGTGTTTTTATGAAAAATCATAACCATTCAAATAGTTCTGCACGAATCTTAAAACACAAATTATACTGTCCCCTGCGCTGCACTATCCCCGAATAGGTTGCCACCGCTGCCTAGTGCAAGCGGTAAAGGCACTCGCCCTCTCATGGGAGGGCAGGGGTTCGATCCTGCAGAGGAGCAGGATTGTGGGGTGTTGTGTGTGTGCGTGCCTACGGGCTATTGTCAAAAAAAAAAAAAAACTATCCCCGAATAGGCACCGGGCACATCGGTCACGCAAAAGTTGAGATATTTCAGAGGATGAGTACTCATGAATTGTCCGATGGAATTCTGGAGAACTTTGATCCTGTGCGACGCTTCAGAATGGCTCCTTGTGAAGTGAGTCAACTATAGGTGGCACTATAGGAATACATCCAAACGGCCAGTTAGTGAGGTCTAGCGAGTAGTAGGTCTGTTAGTTAGGACAAAGAGTTTGTTGTAACTGTTTGAATTCTAGAACAAAATATAGAGAGAGATCTCTTGTCAACTGTTGCTCAAGAAATAAAGAAAGCTTATTCATTTTCCAGTTTAATTGCTTGTTATTGTTAAAGCTTGTAAAGTTATATCAAAAATTAAAGTATCCCGTTTTGAGAATTCATTTGACATTTTTGGCAATAAATATAGTTAACGACATTTTCATATTATTTTGAGAGTAGAACTAGGGTGCTCCTAAGTTCACCAAACTTCTTGTGAACTTGATTTTAAAATATATCGAATCGACTTTAAATAATAAATCCAAACAGTTGAAACCCTTCTACCTAATGAGTGATGCGTCTACATGTGAAAATTTTAAAGTTTCGAGTTAATTTAATATAAAGTTAAGTGGTCAAAAGAGTCCAAAAAATTAATGCATTAAAATTAATTTATAAACCTTAAACTTTTGACCACTTAACTTTATATTAAATTAACTCGAAACTTTAAAATTTTCACATGTAGACGCATCACTCATTAGGTAGAAGGGTTTCAACGGTTTGGATTTATTATTTAAAGTCGATTCGATATATTTTAGAATCAAGTTCACAAGAAGTTTGGTGAACTTAGGAGCACCCTAGTTCTACTCTTATTTTGATTAGCAATTATTTGTAAAATATATTGATGTATACAATTTTTTTTCTTATTAGCAAATTAAAGATGAAAATATCATGGAAGCACAAAATAATAGAGGCATTTGAAACCCTTCTCTTAATAAATTAAGTTAAAATAATATCGTTGGAAGGGTAAAATAAAATAGTTAATAAAAATGTGCTATCGAATTTAAGATTTATTCCCTTATAAATTTGGAGAAAACAACATTAACCTATTTCTATCTTCTGTCTGGGGGTGTCAACGGGTTGTCCTAGAAAACTAATTTTTTAGAAGATGGAACATTTTTATACACAGACTACATATTTTTTATTTTTTAATAAAAATTTGGATATATTATAAATTTAATATGAATTTTAATAAAAAAATTAATAAGTTGGACAAATTTATAAGTTTTTGAAATTTAGATGAGTAAATATAATAATATATATTTTAGAAAAAAAATATTATATTTTTCCAGAGGTGTACAAAAAGAATTAAGAGTAGGTCTGATGTCCATCAGACTTACTTTGATTTGATGGATGTAATGACCATCTGATCTGCATCAAGATTCATGCGAACTATATTAAAATCTATGCATGTATGTTTCAATTTTTGTTCACACATATTTTGTTGCTAATTGTATGATGTTTAGAGTTAATTGAACCTAGAAGTCCGATGCCATGTGACCTACTTCTATCTCGCACAAAAAATTTACCATGATTTTTGATCCGGTTCAGTATCTACACGGTTCAGTATCCGGTTCAGGATCAAAGTTCTCCGGAATTCGATCGGACAGTTGATCTGTTTATATGACACTTTTCAAATCATCACCATGATCATCGTCACTCACTCACACTCTTATCACACTCTTATTACAGTAATAAGAAGAGGTACGCAGCAGAAGCATGTCGTACGTACCGCCTCACAAGCGCCCCTCCAATCGCAACCCCACGCCAACCCCAGTACCGTCCTCTGTAAACCCCAAACCCTCCGCCTCCTCTCGCCATCGCAACCACCAAAAGCCTCGCTTGATGCCGTTCTCCCCTCGCTTGATCTCCCGCTGGTATGCCACCTCCACAGAATCTCTAGCTCTGGTACCATACGATTCCGAAGCAATAGAGAAGAAGAACGGCTCGAAGCCTTTGACGGTCAACGTCACCGATGAAGCGGGTTTGGTTGAGGAGGAGGAGAGAGGGGTTCTCAGGGGAATAGTTGAGAAGGTTGCGAGAGACTTGATCGAGGCTGGCCAACACGCGAGGGAGGAGATCGGAAGTGGAGATGTTAAGCTGTTAGTGATGGCTCGAGTAGGGAAAGTTCTCTTTCGCGGGTATGTTCTTTCTTGTGTGAATTTCATAATTAGCAATTTCATATAGTTTAATTTGGCAAGATTCGCCAATACATTTAATCAAGTCCCCCTCCCAACCAAAAATTTGAATATGTGATATGTTCATTCTAAATGAGAAAATACAACACCGTTTCTCTAGATTAAACAGAGGGGGGCGCATTTTATTTGAAGAAACGAGCTGAGGAAAGGTACGCGTGACAAGAGGGTTATGAATGCATGGTATTTAATTTTCACAAGGATATGCAGGACGTTTTTGAAGATTTTGTTCTTTACCATAACATCTAGTTTTCTTCATTTTGTATTTGCTTGTTGATAGGGACCCTGCAGCTTGCTTAGACTCGATCATAAATGCCTCAGCAAGTGAAGGAGAGTTGAATAAGGAGACCCATAAAACATTTTATACCACAGTTTCAGAAGAGTACTTCAGAGAAGTTGAACAACTTCTTGTGGATAAATGTGGATTTAAGTTCGATAGGGAGAAGGAGCGTTATTATATCAGGGTACCGATTCACCTCTTGACTTATTTTTAAATGTCGACTTTGTGCCCACAAGTATTCCCCATTAAACTGATATAAGACCCAACACCCTTAGGATTTGGTTTTTCTCCATTGAACACAAGTTTTTTGAATTAAAATCCATTTAATAAAGGTAGGTTGGGTCCAAGTTCGTAACCATAGAGGACGAGTTTGGGCTTGGATAGCATTACTTGGGCCTGCTAAGCCCATCTGGGGATGCTTGGGGGACCATTTTACCCCTGCAAGTTGTCACCGAGCTCAGACAAAAGGCAACTACGGGATAAGGTGGCTGAGGTCACTCGCCTTACTTTATAAATAGGGAACCCTACCCTTATTCTGTCCGGGACTAATACCTACCTTAAACCTCTATTATAAGTACTGTAAAAAACTCGGTCCTTACTTTGGCACCTGTACTTCCTTATACTAAATCTCATACCAAGCATAGGAAACCAATCAGTTATCATGGATTTGCACTCTCTCATTCAATATGGTGCTAATTAATTGAAATTGAGCACTGATTACTTGATGATCGGGCAACTAGAGCACATTTTAGTTACTATTTTAAATGTATTAACCTTAAATGTCTCCATTGTCTTCAAATACCAGGTAATAGACAAACGCCAGCCAGATTTGATTATTTCATGCAAGTGCATATTGCATGATAGTGGTCTTGAGCTTTACAAGGTAAAACCATATTGCTCTGCTTCTTAATTTTTGTTTCTTACTGAAGTAAAATGAAATGACACCTTTTGCTTCCAATATACTTTAGGGTGTGATCGGAACACAATAGTTGTTGGAGTTCAATTGATTTCAATTCAATAGAAATGACTTTCAATTGAATTTTGTTGATCAGAATAAAAATAGAAAATAATTGAATTCATTTCTTATTTTTGATTGGAAAGTCTATATAATAGAAGGAAACGATTTCACTTTTAAATGAAAATGACGTTTTTATCCTTAGTCTAAGGGATGGAAAATTTCTATGCTTAATTAAAATCTGTGTACTGGAGTGGATATTGTGCGCTAAGGGATGGGAAATTTCTCATCTTATTTTTGTACATTACTATCTGCACTAATTGATATTTTGATCAATGTAACTTACAAGGCAAAGACATGAGGGGCTGTAATTTTTTTAACACTTTTTTAATACAAACATTAAAGGCTTGGCCTTTAACCTTAAAAAAAATATTTGTATCCATGCTTTCATTAATCTGTGTACTGGTCACATTAGTGGGAGGAACTACACCTGGAATAAAAGACACCGTCTTTGCCTAGATCGGTAGATAGGATTGTACACTAGATTGGGACAGACAGTTTCCTCTCAATACAGTTAAGCACTGCCTAGATACAAATCTGATCATAATGTCCTTGTTCTATCAACTAACACTTAAATCACTTATTTTCTCAATTTTTGACATTGATTGATTGCCTACCTAAAATTTGCTTATGGCAGGTATGCATTGGACCAATCAATTGCATAGCTTTTGCATTGATAGATACTGCATTTTTTTGTTTGTTGAAAAGACACCTAGGCATGCATTATACATAATAGGTTTATATTACATGAGAGGCTGCTGTAGAGATCGCAGCAGGCATGTGTAACTGCAACCTGGTCTGTACCAGTATTGTACCAGTCTGTGTTCTATGCAAGTAATGACAAAAATAACTGACAAACAGAAAGAGTAAAATACATAATACAAAATACAAACTACCTAATGCACCAAACTGCCCAGTACCCCTATAAAACCACCTGATACGTACTGCACTTGAGGAAAGGGGATGTTATTAATACCAATTTCAATAAAGTCATACATACAATTGAGAAGTGTTTTGCATTAAATTTCAGTGGTACAGTCTGGTGCCAACTCCTATTCGGGTATAAATCCGCTATACCCAATTAAATCGCCAACTCAACAAAATTTAAAAATAAGTAATAAGCAACATTCACAACCACCTTGATGTAATCAATATAGATAGAATCATTAGCAATGCACTGATACAACTTGTTCGGATGAAGAGGAAATTAAAGAGCATCTCCATGTGTAAACCACTTTGTACACATTGACCAGACAACATAAAAAGAATACGGCTTCTTGTCAGTTTGGCATTTCATCAGACAGAAGGTAGTGCCATACCGACATAATCCTTACACGAGAGTTTAATTGATCTCAATCACTAAAAATATGATAGAAATCACCCACTTCCATGCAAAATAACTAGAAAATTAATCCAAAGTAAATGGCTTCTCAACTTCAGATCAATCCAAAGTAAAAAAAATATGCATAAAATGGCTTCTCGCGCCTGAATCGTGCTGGCCAAGCTCGTGACTACGCAAGGAAAAAGAATACACAAGGAAAGCAAAGGGGTATCGCTGGAAGAAAAAAAGGGCCACGTTTGCTGAATGAATTCTCGCCGAATCTCATCAATTTTCACGAGAAAATTTTGAGGCGAAAATGTCCTTCCAAATCGTCTAAAGTGAAATCATTTTTCGTCGCATATTGTATTTCGATCAAAAAATTCAAGACGACATCAATCCCATTTCGCATTTTAAGTTGGAAAATTAGTGTTCCTATCAGACCCTTATTCTGCTGGATGGTGGTCATGAACCTGTTCAAGGTATTAAGTTTTCCAGATATCTGTAGCTATTTTGTTTTTGGCCTAGAATGTGATCATGAATAGCTGTTTGTAAAACTTTAAGATATGACTCTGTTTGCTGTATCATCTCTGTACATTGGGAACAGGCCCAGGCAGTTTAATTGGTATCGGTTTTTGTTTATTTGGTTTCATTATCAATGAAATTGCCGGGCTTTTTATCCCACTTCTATAGAATAAAAGGTTCTCCGGATATCTTGGCCCTAACCTGAATCTGATTTGAACTTGAGTCAGTCTGTGAATGGTGCAAATGCTAGTTCTGGATGTGCATTACTCTCATGGTAGAAAGTATGGCTTAGTTTTTTATGATGATGAGCCGGGGTTGGGTTTGTCCAAAAGATTGCAGCCCGCATATTAGTGTGGATATATAGTTTTAGATATATTTTCTAATCTATTTTAACCAAAACCACTTTTAAATTGCCAAAGTGAAAAGAACGACTGTGGTGATTTTTTTTTATCCATTATTAATAGGATGTGATTTTGAATTATAATTTTGTAGGTAGAAGACATCCCACCGAGGTATATGGTGACTGACATATCCTGTTTAAGCAAGAATTTTGATCTTCGAATAATGCTAAATGCCAAAAGAGCAGTAAAGAACTTGGATGTAAGTTTAATAATTGATAGTTGATACACATCACTGCTGATGACTGCACTTACGGTGTGCTAGTAAATTTTGACAATCACCTGAAGATTTTTTTTCTAAATTGTCACACAAGCATTGCAAAACCAGCAGCTTCTTAACGTTGTATGCCAAATACTTCTCATATTAAATTAATAAATAAATTATTAAATTAAAAGAGATCTCATTAACTGAACGTTACTGGCATTACCCAAGTTCTATTAGAGCCTGGTAGTGTAATACTTCCTCACCAGATCTGATTAATGGCTCTTTTGGACACCTTTGTTTTCATTTGTTTTTCTATGTAGGCTGATGTCGCGGAAGGCATAAACCAACTAATCTCTGCTGCTGTTATTGACCCGAAAGTCAAAGGGGGGCTTAGGTGGCCTCTAGGGAAGGAGTCAGCTGCTGACCGATTTGTTATAGTGGGTGTATGGCATACAAACATAAATTTTTTAAATAAAGACCAAATCACAGTAAAAATGAGACAAGCTGACCGTTTTGACTATCATTCTTCAACTGGTGAAGATTCAAAGGAGATTTCGTTGAAGCTTAGTGGCCTGTCCGAACAATTAACTGTTAGTCAACTGTCTCTTGGGTCTTTTTCAAATTATATCCAATATTCTGAGTTTTTTTTTTTTTGCAAATGGCACATAAAATTACGTATGTTGCAACTAACAATGAACATTCTATTGATCATATGCACACCGACATTTAATTGTTAAAGTAGTAGTATGGAAAAGGTTCTTTGCATGTAGATATTATTTCTATCATACTCGTTTTCTTTGCATAAATAAATTATGGCAAGATATGTTGCGACTGAAACTTAATTCTCTTGAAATTTTAGTAGCCATTTCTTTAATTTTATGTTGTCTTTATCTGCAAGGACCCGAAAATTTGTTGATTTTGAAAATACTTCAACCATTATGTGGCGACTATAAAGATCATGGATATACTGTTAATATCTGTGTAGCTACTGCTGGTAAATTTAGGTTTCATGAGGATTAAATCTGCTTTGTAAGGGCTAAATCTCCAACGAGGAAACAAAAATTTTAACAATATTTTCATTGTGTATGTAATCAGGGTTTAGTATGCCAACTGCGTGCTTGCTATTTATTTATTGATTCTATTTATTTTCCTTTCAGGAAGACCACTTGTGCGAAGGCAGTATTGTAGATATGGTCCAAGAAGTCGTTGCCTTGATCTGGGACAACCTTTTGAATCATACTACTGGTATACTTTGTTGAAGTCTCGTATGTAATAGTTTCCTCTTTTGGTCAAAATAATCCTGTTTAATAGCTGCTGCTTGCATGGTGTTTTGGTTGATGTTTTGTGATATATGCTTGTAGCCAAGCCACTGATGGTCGTGGTTTAAGTGCTTATTACTAAGAATGATCATATATCATGTATTTTAACAAGTTTGCTCTTGGGTTTATGTAATCCTCGCTGAGAGAGTAAACAAATTCATCATCATAATTTTGTTAGGGGTGGTTTGTTACTGGTAATCTATTTTTAAATGTGTAATATTACAATATTAAGTTGATATATATTAAAACTTCAGATTTTATAGTTCTGCAACTGATACTTCTTCCTCTGATACATGGAACTGTCCTACTTATAATAATTGATACTGTGCCTTGGCTTGTTATGTTGTGTTTTTGTCATATGTCTAGACTATGCCTTGCTCATTTACTATAGGTTGATTACTCAAGCTGATCCTTGTGATCTTTTATGTGGTTCTTCTGTTTTTGTTGTTTTTAGAATTTCCATATTTTCCAATGAATTTATCCATCGCTTTTGTAAGAACTACTGTTGTTTTTATTAATGAAACAGGTGGGCACTCTTCACTTTATTAAAAACAAAAAAAACTTCAGATCTTTACTATAAATTTGTTTTTCAGTCGTTGGACTTGAACCGGGAACCAGAACCCAACTACCATATTTTTTAAAGATGCACTGAATCATATAAAGGGAGTGAGACTATGATATTACATAACGGTCCGCACTATGAATTTATATCTCCATTTTTATATTCTAAATAATTTCTCTGAATCACTCAATATTATTTTCATAATAAAATGTACTTCAAGAACAAATAATATATTTTTTAGACTTTTTTTTATTATTCAAAATGACGTGATCTGAAAATTATGAACTATTCAAAATCAGTGATATTCTATCTAAGAAAATTGTAAAAGATTTCTACGAATATAAACTTCAAATAAAGATCATATTTAAATGTTCAAATAAACTATTCGATGTATATTATCAATTTATCACAGCCTCACTCTAAAGGTAACTATTTTATTAAAAAATTGATGCGCATAATTTGATATTTAAATATGTCGATGTCGAACAGTTATGCCGATTGGGAGGGAGATCCGAACATCCCAACATATAACTTTTAATTGGGCTTTAACATTGAGCTGACTAGAAACGGGCTTGAGCTCTACATTTGGGCCTGTTCAGCTCTGCAGCATATTTCGGGAACCCATTTTTACAGAGCAGTTTTTAGTGCGTACAGAGTTCGAATTTTTGATGGACCAAAATACCCCTACATCAAAGGCAGAAGATTTACTCTGTAAAATTCGAACGCTGATGATCAGGGGTATTTTGGTCCATCAAAAATTCGAACTCTGTACGCACTAAAAACTACTCTGTAAAAATGGGTTCCCCATATTTCTTCTTCAACCCTAACCCTAGGTTGCTATATAATCTCGCGTAGCCTTTTTTTAACCTTCTCGCTGCTTCGATCGCCTCTCTCATCTGTGCAGCGATGAAATCTCTCCTCCTCGAATATGTTAAACCCTGATTTTACCTTGTTTCCGGTGGTCTTATGTCGTTGATTTTTTAAGTACCGTCTTTAGAAATTGAAACAGTGTAAACGCTGATGTCGATTGACTAGTGCGCCGAGTCTTTGCCAATGGCCGAGCGCCTTCCGAGGCCAGCGAAATCAGAGCCGTCGATCATCTGACCGAGCTGATTTGCAAATCTCCATGGATCAGCTCTTGTCGAGATCTGGCACATCTCTCTTCCTATCTCTCTCCACGGGATTTTCCTTTCGGATTTATGACCTTTGATTTAATTGGTGTTTTGGGGATTTTCAGGATCTGATCTACTACCTCAGCCAGATACTATCTCAGTTAGTTCTTTCCTCTTAAATGTTTCTTCCGGATTTGCTCCCAAGATGTTATTTTATTGCTGGTGATGTGGTGCGGAGAATTTCATTAAGAGTTTCTTTGCACGTCCCATAACCAGCTATAAAAATCTCATCTCGCATGATGCTTATTTCTTTATTAAGTGGTATATGGATTTAACCCACTATCACTATCACTAAGCTAATGCGATATCCTTTTTATGGGGAACTTTTACATCAAATCTAATGCAAGTATAGAAGATCATGGTGTTCTGGTTTACTAAAGAATACATTATACATGTAAGATCTTGTTCTGAAAATTCAGTATATACACTACCTGAACCAAGTATAAGTCAAGTACAAGCCCTGTACCTAACAAAATAGGATGGCTTTTACGGTTACATACTTGGAAGATTTAATTATTGGTGCCTTCGTTACATGGACTTTGTTTTACTGTCATTTTTCATGTACATCAAGGCTTCACATCCCAATTTGACTTGATATATTTGTATTCATTTGTGGTCCATCTTGGCAAAGCAATAACTCTGTCAATGTGTTGTTTTGAATGCTAATGGACTTAAAATGAATTCTCTAATTATACTCTGCACCACCTTCATTAAATGGTGCTGTGGATCGTGGCTAGAGAAATAAGAATAATTTTGTAATTCAATATTTCAGTAGATTTTAACTGTCTGGTTTCATAATCATTTGTGTTTTGCTAGAATTGAGTTAAAATTGAGTTGTGAAAATGAGATATTTGCCTCCAGAGTAGCTTGAGTGGTTAAACTGATACCCTTCGGCTTAGTTAAGAGGCATATAGTAATGGATGAAAGCTCACTCAGGCATTTTGAGGGGAATCCATTTTCTTGATAGTATGGCTTCCCTCAAGCAGCCTTGGAAATTCATAATTTTTGTTCCGGTTCCAACACTGAATATATGATTCTGCTTAATAACAAATTTCTCAAGTTATGCGGTACAATTTTCATGCAGGTTACTGCTGCTACTTTGTAGGTCTCTTGATATGTGTTATGTTGGTTTAGAGAGATGAGTGAGTACTTGTGTTTGGATAAATCAGTAATGGTATTGCATTATTACTGTAGAATCTTGCTACTATACTGGTTTTGGTGCTGTTGTGATGAACAACATCCAGCTACTGAGGCTGGTGGGGGGCCGGCCTGCCGGGATTCTATGGCAGTTGGACATGGCCTTGCAAACAGCTTGCTGCCATTGTGCTATCTGAGCTAAAAAGTTTGAAAAACACTAGTCTACTTAACAATTATTAACAAATGAATTTAACATCGTTTTAAAAAAATGATGAAAATTAGCTGAATTAAATAACGTTGTCGTACACAACATCCTCTGAATTAAAAAGTTTGAAAAACATTATAGTTCGGTTGTTCGTCCTACCATTATTTGTCTTGTTCTTACTTTGGCAGTAACCTACGGATGGCCTATTTGACAACTTGCTGCCATTGTGCTGCTCTGAGCTAAAAGGTTTGAAAAACACTAGTCTACATAACAATTATCAACAAATGAATTTAGCATCGTTTTAAATATACATCATGAGGATGGTTTCAATGTCTTATATCTCATTCATGTCTCATACTCTATATTTTTGTTTTTAAAGTTCATTCAGTTGATTCAAACCGCTTAACATGATCTTTATGTTAAAATATACTTGGAAAACAAATTTTATATTTTTTTAAATTTTTTACTAATTTTTTTACATTTATTAAAAATTGTTGTTTTTCAATCAAATCTGGACTATAAGAAGGTAACAATTTTCAATAAATCTAAAAAAATAATAAAAATTACAAAAAATGTAAAATTTGGTCTCCAAGGATATTTTAACATGGAGATCATGTTGAGCGGCTCAGATTGATTGGATGAACTTTAAAAATAAAAATATAAGATATAAGACATGAATGAGGAAATGAAGCATTAGAACTCTCCTCATATATCATTGATTTTTATCATTGTATAATTAAATATTAAATATTGACTGAAACTAAAAATGAAGTATTGGAATGGCTTTTTTATGAAATTGTCTGAAATTGCAAAATCAACATACATGTGCGCTGGAGTTTCTAAGTCTAATATTGAAAACGTATTTGTCCATTTGCATTGAACCAATATGAAAAAAAATTTAGAACTCCATGTTGGAACATCTTATGTTGTAAGGTTATATTAAGAGGTATTACATGTTAAATATTTGTAATTTGTCTTTAAACTAAATATCTATTGATTGTTCAATATTTACTCATTGTTCCATTTACAAGATATTTCGATGTCATCTACGAAGACTCTAACATTGTCGAGAATGATACAAAAGTCATGTCATAACATCGATCATGACAAAAAGTAAAAGTAAATCTTTTGTTTAGTTTGAAAAAAAAATTATTATTCATATTTGTTGTCAGTAAGCATGCAAAAGTTATGTATCAAAGATGATACATCAGTAACATTTTCTCAAAGAAAACTTGTTTTATACAAAAAAAAAAATAGGAAAAGAATTGTAAAAAATATTATGTTGAAAAATTATATTAACTCAAAAGAATCCACCTATAAACTATAATACAATTATTTTGTAAAAAAATATTTTCTCATTTATTTATTTATTTATCTATTTTCTTAGATAAAATTCAGGTCCATAAAAGTGGTTCGCAGCATTATGATGGTTTGTAGCAAGCCACTATATATACTCGATACTTTGTTGAGTACAAAGCTTAATTGTCGTTTGCTCCTTTTAAATGATTATCGAGTACATTCTTTTAATACCCATTGTTTAATACTTTTTTTTTTAAAATTTTGAGATGGAAGGGCTGATTAAGTGCTCCAAACCACTGTAGTTGTGTATTTGAATTTCTTTTTAATGAATTAGGTGTTGCAAAGCACTGTATTCCTTTTATCTCCTTACTTCTTTTAATACATTATTTTTCAGGCCCATAAAAGTCGGTACATTCACTTAAACCAACTAAAAATGACTCAACTTGTCAGAATCATCTTCTATTATCATACTTTTTCATTCCTTCCTCCTTGAAACGACAGATCGACACAGCTGCGAAATATAATTGTGAGATTTTTACAAGAGTAGGTAACAAACCTTATCAGAAGTAGGCAATGACACTTATCCGAAGTAGGAAATGGGTTAATTTCCATGAGAGGGTTCAATGCCTCATCTCCTCGTACCTCACCCATACCTCGTGTTATATGTCTCTATTTTCAAAGTCCAAACTATCGATCCGAACAGTTCAACATGATATTCATGCTAAAATATGCTTCGGGTTGAAATTTTATAATTTTTGCAATTTTTTTATTATATTTTAAGATAGGTACAATATCACTGTTTTTTGAACGGTCCAGATACAGTGATTTTGTACCTATCTTAAAAAATAGTAAAATAATTGCAAAAATTATAAAATTTCATCCTCGAGCATATTTTAATATGAATATCATGTTGAACAGTTTGGATCGATAGTTTGGACTTTGAAAATGGAGATATATAACATGAGGTATGAGTGAGGCATGAAGAGATGAGGCATTGGAATCCTACTCATATATATAGTCAACATAATTTTTCAAAATTCAGTTGCCTACCCCTGAATGAGTGTAGCTCTACCTCTGCTCATTAAGGTTTCTGATGGGGGTGTCAATGACACTCTTTTGCTTGTTTACTCGGCCCGTATCGTATCCAAAGATATGGGTAAGGGTGAGATTTTTTTTCGTTAGCTTATCGGGTACGGATAAGGGTAACAATTTTTTTCGTTATCTTACCCGTTTTAAAATAAAACTATATATGTAGATATATATTTGTATGAAGATGATACATAATACAATAAAGTTTTGTATTTTATTAAATTTTCATAACACAAATTAGTTGTATTCATTATTATTATTTTTTTTTGCTTTGAAAAATATTTTATCGAAAACACAAATTGAAATGTAAATGACACTTTTTTTATCTGTTTACCCGATCTGTACCGAATTCGAAAAGACGGATAAGAGTAAATATTTTTTTTTTGTTATCATAACGGGTACGAGTATGAAAATGCCCGTTGACACCCCTATTAAGTGAGGGTGTAATTAGAAAATCGAAATTCAGGTACTGCTTTTTAACTTGTGTACTTTAAAGGCGCCTTTTCAAATTAGTTATATCTCCATTCTTGTATTATGCATGTAGTTGTCCTGATTCGTCAACGACTGAGATTGAAAGATAAATTTTCTGATTTAAAATCAGTCCTCCAATCACATAATTTGTATTCTTTTGATTAAATACATCTGTTTTATGTATACAAATCTAAATTTAGTTAAAAACATACTTGTCATACATACTGTTATATAGTTTGTTACAATTAAAATTGAACGAATCTCTAGTGATCTATTTTCTTATTTTTTCTAAAGATATCTCTAATTCCTGCAATTAAATTATTTTCTTATTTCTTCGTTTTCTTATTTGTTCAATGATAGATTTTAACATCTATCATTTTAATCAATGCAGATCCAAAAGTGAGAGAAAAAAAAAACAAATTTGGACAGGAAATAATAACTGGATTCGAAATCTTTTAAATTAGAAAGTTATCTTGTTTACTCATAAGTATTTATTTTCTGAGAGAAAATTTATGCAAGTTATTTGCTTCTACCATTGGACAAAAAGTTTGAAACTCTCAAGTTTTCAAATTTGCTTCAAGCTAGACAATTAGATTATTTAAAATTCTCAAGTTTTAACTCAACAACGTAATTTAAAAAAATTTGTTAGTTCTATTTTTCAAACAATTTCAAATTGTTTCTATTTATTTTATTTTTGCAAAAAAAAGGCTTACATAATAAAAATATAATTGCAATAATAAAGTTACATTTTAGCTTTTGATTGAATTAAAAAGTTAATTATTTTATATATTATTTAGTTTACTAAATGGATATCCGACTCAATTTCATTCAAATACAAGGTCAAAACACTTGAATTACTCAATTTCAAGTACAAAACTCGTGAATATTCACTTAAAATAAAATTTTAGTTGTGATTTTTATTTTAGATGGTATACTTTTCAGATTATTTTTTGTTTTCTACATTTTATGTTATGTTTATGTTAATTTCATAGTTTGAATTGTAGGGATCCTAATGAATGTCTATTGAATTTTATAGTTGCAGGGATCTTCTATGCAATGGAATCGATAATATGTTTTGTGATTATTAATTTTTTTATTTGAATGATATCCGGTAATTATTGTTTGTTTACCTCAGCATAATAACTTCCTAATTTAAAAGATTAGGAATCTTAATTTTACTATTTCTATTTCGATAAAAGAATATTTTAGTCAAAATTTGTTTTTTTTTCTCACCTCATATCTGCAGTAATTAAATTGATAGCTGTTAAAATCAGTACCTGTTTCATTTCTCCTCTTCCTCTATATTTTCGAAAATAAAAATAGAAATTATTCAACATTTCCCAATATGTAGAAATTTTTTTTTTTTTTTCTGATATGCTGTATTTATTATGTCAAGATGAGAAATAATCTTTATTAGGGCTACTGTATCTTTGTGAATAGATAAAGAATCATATCTTTCCGATCTGGAGACAAAATGAAGAATATCTAAAACTTTCGTATAGAGAAATAATCTATAGAGAAATTTTCATCGTTACAGTAATTTCCATCAAAAATATATATATGTATAGAAAATTCTTATTTAACTCATTTAATCATATCTTTCTATTTCTCCTCTGAATATTTGAATCATTTAATAACTAGTAATTGAATCTAAGTGGCACATGAGAAAATTGTAATCTCAATTTGACAACTATGTACTTCCCGTGGAATCATTTCGTTGAACAGTGCACACTCCTACTTGGGGGCTACAACATGTCTCATGCAGTGCACAACATGGAAAATGACGAAACAAGAAGTGTTAACATAATCACTTTCAAAAACTAGAAAATTATGCTAGTCAAATGTAGAGCGGATCCAGGATTTTTGTCAGGAGAGGCAAAAAAATATCGAATTAGAATAAATAGCTAATCGGATTTAAACTTATTAACTAATTAGACATTTGATAAAAAAGTAATACTTTAACTTATACTTTCTAATTGGCTTACTGGAATTGCAAATAGAATTGGTATAAGACGGTAATCTTACATCAACAATCAAGTCTTGGTACATCTACAGAAAGTATATGTGCAGTCAAATTTTTAATAAACTACACAAGTCGCAACCAATTATATCAACTAAAAAGATAAACTATGTACAAATAAGTCCTTGTCAAATATGTTTGTGCATTTTTGCAAAATAGATCCTGGTTTTATATCTATTTACATTCTAGTAACCCAATGATCTTATTTCATACCTCATTAGGCGAAGAACCTGAAGCCATATGTTTTATCGTCTTATTGACCCTCTCGAAAACCTACCCAGTTGCATATTGACTACGTTAGAATACAAAACAATTATCTCCTTGGCGATGGGAAAAATCAGGAAGTTTTTCGGTCCGGTCATTATATAAAATACTGAATTTTGGTGGTATTGGCACTAACCAGCCCATGACATGGTGGAACACTCCGATTCCGCGTAAAATTCAGATATTCATGTGGTTGACATGTCGTAAACGAATTCTCACTAAATTAAGATCAATTGTGTAAAAGGGGTTGGACGGGTGACACCAAATGTAGGTTCTGCCATGAGCAAGAAACGGCAGATCATTTGTTTTTGAAATGTCGGTTCACCCAACAAGTATGGTTTTGGATGGGTCACAGTCAATACATATTCAACACATGGAATACAATTAAAGACATTCTAGGATTTGCGTAAACATTATCCAAGTATCATCGCCTAGCTTTCTTAATTGTGTTTAGTGGTTTATGTTGGACCATTTGGAAACACCGAAATGAAATTTGTTTTCAACAAACTCCGATAAAATCTGGGAGACAACTCTTTTTTTTTATTATTTCCTTGGTTGAATATTGGACAGGGAGCAAACGTCTGAAGAAGAAGGTGTAGACAGCAATAGGTGCTTGGTTGCCACCAGCAAATGCACTGGATAACATCCCACTCCGCATTTGGATGCCTGGAGACGATCAGCTGCGCTCGGACAACACCGCTGATAACACTTCTACTTCACCTTCTCCCTCAGCTTCATTCCATTGACTTCTGGTGGATTTAGCTTGTTCCAGCTTATATCTGGATACTTTTTAGTTTAAGTGTTGTCCAGTTTCTGCTTGTTTTTCGCCTTGTTTTGAATGCAAGAGATTCTGCCACTAATCTTTACATTGTTTGCTAATTTGAGGGGTGGGCTACCGGTGATTAGATAATTGAGATATAGGGGCAAATTTTGAGTGGTTCACTCTTATATGGACTTTTCTGTTTTGTAATTAACTCTGTTTCGTAATAGAAACTGGGCTTCGGCCTTTTTTACCAAAAAAAAACAAAACAAAACAATTATCTCATGTATTAGTCTAATGATGACTAGTAATTGAATCTAAGTGGCACATGAGAAAATTGTAATGTCAATTTGACAACTACGTACTTCCCGTGGAATCATTTCGTTGAACAGTGCACACTCCTACTTGAGGGCTGCAACACGTCTCATACAATGCACAACATGGAAAATGACGAAACAAGAATTGTTAACATCATCACTTTCAAAAACTAGAAAATTATGTCAGTCAACTCAAATGTTAACATCATCATTGTCTAATACATCACTACAAGTCTACAACAAAAATACTAATCATACACGCAACAAATACATGGCTCCGAGCATTTTCCAACAAAACACTGTTTAAACAATGAAAGCAAGCACGAGCAAAAATGAGCTCAACCAAACACACACGGTCAATAAAAACAAAATTTGTCCAGAAGTCAAATACAGTCGTAAACACAGATGGTTAATATGAATCTGTGTACTATTTTGCCTCATCATACATGGTTATTTTTAATTAGCCGCGTGTGAATATGAAAAATCTACATACACGATATTATATTTATTAACCGTGTATTATGAATTCACGTTCTTTAAACCACTATGTTCAATATTAATTTCTTGAAAGAACGTCACCCTGCTATGCGTGCATTTTCACCTTGTCCTTCAATCCAATGTAAATCCGGCCCGCCCCCTCAACCATGTCTCTTCGTTTTCGATCTTCTTCATTTTCCTGTCTTGACTAAGACAATACCCGAAAAGAGAAGAACATATCATATATATATCATGAATTGATCGACGTAGAGGAAACATTGGACATGCGTTGAACACTAAAATGTTGGGAATATATCTATATTTATTATTATATTAAACATATAGAAATTTGGTGAAGGAAATAACCCAAAACCCTTATTTCTTGAAGATCATTAAATTTGAACAATGATTCTCTGAACCACCATGTTTATGGTACATGATTATTTTGGAGAACCACGTACAAATGTTCCGTAGGGTTTTGGGTTTTTGTGCCTTTTCATTGCCCTTTGTTTAATTCTACCATCCTTGCCTCTCTACTATATCAAATAAAATTTCTCTCCAATCATCCTCTCTCCCTTCTACCTCTTTTATTCTCTCTATCATACTCGATCGGTTATTTCGAAATAACTGTGTTACAAAGCATATCATATCCGGTTAGTTTATAAGAACCCGTACAAAGTTTTCTGGTACTTAGTTATTTTGGAGGAAGAGTGTACAAATGTTTCTTGGGGTTTTGAATTTTTTGCGCCTTTTCACTGGCATATATTGGTTTTATTTTTTAATTTGAATTTTCAATTTGAAGTTATTAAAAATTTAATTTAATGGAATAATGGAGATATCTTTGAATCTTACTAGTGAAAAAATAACCTTTCCTAATAATATATTGATAATTATAAGCGTGAAAGGTGTAAAACATAATATTAATTAGTGCCATAAAAGTGTCCAGCCAATTACTTTAATTTGTGCATTGAATACTTTAAGATTTATGTTTTCTTGATTAGATTAAAAAATATTAACAAAAGAATTGTATGGGCTAATCCGGTATATACAGAAATGTTAGACTTTCACTTGAGTTTGGAATTCTGAAAACAAACCCGAGGTTTAAGTGAATTTGATTAGTATATGGTTGTGCTCACCAGAATTATTGGAATATTTGATGAAATGTACGAAGGTATATACAACATGTGCTCCAATTCTTTAAGTGAATCTGAGAACAACACTCTGAAAACGTAAGCAGCCGGTTGTTTGAAAAATATACAACATGTGCTCCAATTCTTATTTTTAAATATTTTAGAAATGGAAACGAATCATGATAAAAAGTAGTGTGCTAAGAAGCTATTTTGGATATTGTTGATTCCTAAATTAGGCACCGAAAATCCTAGATGGTTAGTTCTATCCTTTAAATTATTTATTTTAGATTTATTATGAAATTAATTCAAGGTGGGGTTTTTGTCCAAGCGGCTTTGGACAAAGTCTTATCCAAAGTCTGATCTAAACCGTCCGATCTGCATCAAAATCATTATAAATAATGGTGTTAATATTAAACAGAGAGAGGACATCAACATTGACTAATAAAAATTAACAATAAAATAATTGAGCTCTGTTGTTCATAGCTACAGCCACTTCAATATATACTTATCGTCTACTTTACCTTCTAGAAGAAAAATGCAACTGCATTATTATAATTGTAGCATTTAATTTTATGTTGAGGAAAAGGAGAAAATAATTCATGAGAAAGAGAAACATTCAGAATTAGACACACTGCGCACACCACATATATAGTTAATAAGATGAATTGTTGCTCTCCTTGACTATTAATTGGAAAACTACACAAATCAATATATTGACTTAAGCAATATCTTCGAACATGATATGTGTAGGGCTCAGAAAGTTCGCACGGCCAGGTTAGCTAGCGGCGCGGTTTTGTGGGGGGGGGGGGGGGATGCTCCCGCATGGGTTCGGTGCTCTGGCTTCCAAGACGGACATGAGCAGGGCATCGAACTCGGGGCATCAGTTTGACATCTCTCTGAATACCTTCCGGTTCACCCTTAGCCGGACCTACGTTCCTGATCAGTCAGTCAGGGTTTTATTGTTTGATTGTGGGGACGTTTAACTCCCGACGGGCGCAAGTCCCCGCCGTTAATTACATCAGGAAGACCTTTCGAGTCTAACTGAACACCTCGTTCATTCCAGAATTTGTGCCTATTTGGTTTGAATCGAGTAATGGGGCTAAAGACGGCTCATGTATTTGTCATATATGGTCATGTGGTTGGTTCTCGTTTGCTTCAGACATTCATGTTGTCATGTGTATGTATATATGTATGTATGGTCATATATGTATGCATCTGTTTTAATCATTATTTGAGAAATTATGACTATCCATGCAGAGGGGATACTTCAATCATCTATAACATCATAGAAAATCTATATGCATGTTTAGTATTTTGGTTATAATATGAAATGAATAGTGTATCTTTTAAAATATACAACTTTATTATGAAGTTATAACATTTTATTTATGAAAATGTATTTTTGGTCATTTCAGATCATGGATGAAGCTTGGACATGTTTGGATTTGGTTTAGAATCATGAGGAATTTGATTTGGGTTCATTTGGAACTGATTTGACTTGATTTGGATTTGAAATGGAGTTATGGTCAAAAAGGACTTATTCGTGAACATTTTATATTTCCAGGGACCTATTCATAAACATCTGAGGGTCTGGGAATGTTATTTGGGCTTTTGACAGGGTCTGGAATGTAAATATGGGCTTCCAGGGACTTGTTTGAAAAGATTTTATGCTTCCAGGGGCTTATTTGAAAATATCCAGGAACTACGCTAGAGATTTTATAAAATAAGATGGGTTTATGTGCAAAAGAAATATTATTTGTTTATTATCAAAGGATTATGGGCCACTGGATTGATGTTTGGGCTTTGAGATTTGGATATTGGGTTTTGAGATGTGTGCTCGTACTTTAAAATGTGCACTGAGGTTTGATCTGGGCTTACGGGCCTTCAAGATCAGCGTTGGGCTTTAAGATTCGGGTCAACAGGGTTTCATTAAACCTGACAAGTGGGACCATCTTGTCAGGAGTCCTATTAATTCAGGGGAAGAATATGGGTCGTTAGATCAAAACATTTATATCAAGATTCGTGTTATCGTTTGAACTCTTTATTGGCGCCTCCATCGTTCGGTACAGGCTACGTCAAGACTCGTGCTAATTGGATGAAGGCCCGATAGCGCTGGACCACTCCAGTCCGCCTTAGGGTACACTACTCCGGCGTATCTCCGGCTGTGTCGGACCTCGAGTCGCTGCAGTCCTTATCTCTGTGATCTCAGGAGCCCATTGGTGCTATCATCGGCCGCCGGCGGCCAGCAGAGAGGCGGCATGCGGCTGAACTTCAAGGCATCGGTACCGAATAAAGCATGTTTTGATTTCTTTCAAAATTTATATGATCTCTTCACAATTGATTGTTTTTATAGCATCGTATAGGCATATCAGAGATCATGTAAACATCAATTTGAAGTTTGATCATGTATGTAGCATGGTTTGATCTCAATTGCTTCGGTTTGGTGCCGATTGGGTGTTCATCAATGACACAAGGGTCAGAGACTGAAATTGAGCTTTCATATAGCTATTTCAGAGCATCATGAGACATATCATATATTGGATTTGGTTCTATGAACATGTTATGTACAATCACATATTATGCACAAGACTTGACACCTCTTAATCATGAAATTTTATATTTTTAATCTAGATTTTTGTAAAGAAACATGTGAAGTAAGTTCAAGGGCATATGGCATGATATGCTTGAGGGCACTCTGAACAATTTTATCATCTTTTTAAGGTTTTATCTATATCTCTAGAGGATTTGTAAAGGTGCCAGGGGCAAATATGTCCATCTGTTGACAGAATTTTCTATTTAATTGATGATTTTATTTAAGGCAATATATAACTTGTAATTGAACAAACTTGGGGTCCATGATTATTGGCAGAGAGTCTAGTTTCCAAATATATTTTTACTTTTGATTTCAAGGCCATTTGATGCCTGAACAAGGCCAAACAGCGGGCAGGGGTCATTTACCAGCAAACTGCACATATGCAGTTTTATATTTTCAGAGATTATGGACTTTTTAAAAAATCATAAAAGGAAGAGGAAAAATCCTATCAATGAGAAATTTGTGTTGAAATTATATGTCTTGAAGTCTTTTATTTGACCATATTTTTATATTTTTCATTTGACTTCTGCATTGCTTGATATTGATGGATTTATACAGAGAGGTCATGCTGTCAGATTTTATATGCATATTTAAACTTTGAAAATTCATAATTCATGCTATACATGTCCAAATGATGCAAACTTATAGCCTATCTTATGTGTCTTTGAGTGATCTACATGAATATGATCTTATCCAAGTTGGCTGTTTGGCAGAATTTAAAGAAAATCGACAGAACAGTGCTGATGGACATATGCTGTGCAATAGTGCAGAAAAATAAAAATCCAAAAGCTGAACTTCAAAAATTCATAGCAAATGAAAGAAAAATCAGCAAAATAGAAAATTTGAGTCTAAAGTGGTTGTTTTGGAACCCTCTAGCTAACTGTGTTTTTACATTTTCAGTTTGATCCCTGTACTATCTGGTATTGTCTGATTTGTGCACAGAGGTCATTTTACTGTTTTTCAAAGCATATCACATAACCATTTGCTATACAAGCAACACGTGCTGAGTTTGGGTCTATGGGCATACCATACACTGGTACAAGCATATCATGGGGGCTGGTTTGGGTTCAATCATACTCAGAGGGGCATTATGGCCACTGTTTCAATGATAGCAATGGGGTACCATTGATCAAACAAGTTCATTAACTTAGGTCATCAATTTAACATGTGTATATGAACTGATAATGGTGTATATTTGCATAACAGCCCCTGTAAATTTGAAAATCACATTTTATATGCTCTTTTCACTTGTCATTGGACATGATCATCAAGATATCATAATGCAAAGAGTATGGAGGGCTTTGACACAGTGTACATTGCTGCCTCTCCATATCTGAACATTCCTTCTCTCACTATATGCACATGAACATCTTTATTTCCCTTTGCTTTATGCATTTGAGTGCACATTGGCTTGTCCTTTAGCCTTGCATTGGGGTTCAAGCATATTGATATGCATGTAGGTCCATTTAATTGAGGAAACAATAGAGAAATCAGCTGACTTGACTCTACTGCCCCTATATTTTTTATATTTCACATTTTATGTTGATTTTTTTGATTTTTTATATTAAATAACTTCTATAAATTGGATATTGGAGAAAATCAGCTGACTTGACCCCTATATCTTCATTATATCCATTATTTATTTAAAAATCAAAGAATTTAATAGAAAAGAAGAGAAGACAGAGAAAGAAAAGAAGGAAGAGCATGGAAAATATATGCATATATGCATTAGTTGTGTACATTTTATATATGGATCTGGTTTTGACATAGGAAGCTCCATTATTATACTTAAAACATAGAACATTTAATATATATATTGTTTTATTTGAGAAAATGGTGAAAAAGAGGATTTGATCATCAAGCTTTGTGTTTGAACACAAAGCTCTCACCTTTAAACTTCAAAACAGCAATATATATATAGAATCAACAGGAAATGAAAAGATCAAAAGAGAAGAGCTCCAAAAAACAGTAAAGAGATCAACTAAATATAGAACTTTCCAAGTAATTGCATTCACCAAGTAAGTTATTACATGCAATGGCCTTGAAAGCTTTGCTATATTATGCTATACCTATGGATTTGACAGAGGAAAGCTTCAAGCTTTTCTTGAATTTGCTATGAATTTGTGTAGAAAGAGAGAGACAGATTTGCTATCCTATATGTTTCTTGTGTTGTAGCTTGGTATTTTGTATATCTAGGTTAGGTTATGGCTGTCAAGGAGATGCCTGTTTGCTTCATCTATAGGGGTATATATAGCATATGGCATGAGGTTTTAGGGTTTTGCATAGGGTTGACATTGGCACCATCTTCACCTTCCAATTTTGCTCCATTTCCTTCAATGCTTCATATTCGTTTTTAGCCTTCAAGGCATCATTTGTAGGAGGTTTAACCAATCAAAACCTGCCATGTTGGCAATCCACACCATGCTGAAATCTCAACCCTTTGATCCATTTCATTTGAGGGTTCAGATCAGATTATATTGTGTCATGCCTCTCCTCATGCTCCTGGAAGAGATTCTTCTATTTTTTTCTCTTCTCATGAGTGCTGGGCACGTGTCTTGTGGTCCATGGCAGCTAGCAACAGCTTGATTCCTTGTTCTGATGCCCTGTAGGTGAAACCGGCTTATCCTAGTCTTCTTGGTTTCAGCACCTTGTAGCCAATAAAAACAGGCCAGAGAGCATCAGTAATACCCTCTTATCATGTTCCTAAGGGTAATTGAACGCTGCAGCATCTCTATGTTTGAATTCGGCCACACTGATTTGTGAACTGGTGCGGCTTTTGATGTGTCTATCAATTCATACCCTCTCAGGTTAAATTGATTATCTAGACAGAATCATGTGAGTTCCATGATGCTTCTTGCATCTTTAATTTGAGATTTGGTCTATTAATTTTGCTAATTGGCCTGAGGTAGTTTTGGGACAATTTGTCGAACTATCCTTGTTTTTAGACCGTAGCAGTCCAAGTCAAGAGCATTATCGTGCTCTCCATATCAAATTCTCACATGGGTTAAGAGGGATTTCAGTGAGGAGGTCTAATTTCTCCTAATTTCAACAATCTTCTTTTCCTTCTCTGTTGCGATGTGAGAGTCGGGGAAGAAGGGAGATGAGGAGCACTCAGCGGGCCCCATTGTCGGTCTCCAAAAGAGAGCAGACCGTTTGTTCGATCCATTGCTCTGAGTGAACCCGTTTCCCATGAACCGAGTCCGGTTGTGGTTTGGCATTTGCCGGGTCCCAGCTGTCAGGTTGAGTGAGGGAGTGAGTTTGCGCCTCATGTTTTTGCTTCTAATCTGGGCATTACTGAAATTTTGGTTCAACCCATACAGCAGCACGATTCATTTCTCCAATTAAACTTGGGCCTTTAATTCATTTCTTTATTCAATTTATATAGCCCAAAGCCAATCAAATCAAATTTACCCATTTAATTTGGTTAGAATCAAGAGCCACTTAAATTGGTCCAATTCAAAACCGTGAGTGCCTTTCTCAATTTCATGATCAAATGAATTTATTTAATCATCTCCATTTCAACTTGTAAAGGATATCTCCATTTCCCAAATTTTGAGATTTCTGAATTGATTTGTAAATCCCATATTTTTATTTTATTCTTCCATTTTTCAATTCTTTTGTTCATCCTAAATAGCGACTTTTTAGAGTACAACAATATGACAAAAGTTAGTGACTCATTTATATTTATTAAGTATACAAAATTTACAACCACCATAGTTCTGGTTTTTGTAGGTGATATTATCATCACAGGAAATAACGAGAATGTCTTCAAAGTGTCAAGAATTATTTAAAATAATGTTTTGACATTAAATATTTAGGAAAATTTTAAATACATTTTAGGAATGGAGGTAGATCATTCAAACCGATGTCTGCTTTTATTTATTCTTTTATTTTAAAATACGTATGTTCTTGACCTAAAGTAGACAATAGTGACAATAGTCTATATAAATAAATTGGAATGTCACTGTCAGATTGAATTATAATATATCAATCAATGCATATATATACACACACACATCATCTATATAGAAAATTTATAATACGCTAACGGTCATGTTTATCAGTTGATTTTATGACGATGTACAAATAATATCTTTGACAGACAATGACTAGCAAGGAAAAAGTTAGAATTCTAGTAGTGTATAAATATTAAACAGAGAGAGGACATCAACATTGACTAATAAAAATTAACAATAAAATAATTGAGCTTTGTTGTTCATAGCTACAGCCACTGCAATATATACTTATCGTCTACTTTACCTTCTAGAAGAAAAATGCCGAAATTTGTTTCCTTCTTGCTTAACATGCTTTATATTGTTTGATATTTATCAGTCAGATATCCAGACTATGTTGTCATATTATTGTGCGTACTCTGATAACAAAATCATGGAATAATATATATATATATATATATATATATATACACTATAATTAGAGAATGAAGATCAACCTAGCAAGTACCGAAGCAATCAATTTTTTATATAGTTTGTGTTTCTGAAGATACTATATATGGCTGGAAATGCTTAGCAACATAACTGGGACATAGCAATCTTGCCATTTAACCCATCTAGTATTAATTAGAAATATATCATCTCTATGATATCAATTAGAATCCATTGGTATTAATTAGATGATTGTATATTGACAAAATTGATCAAGCGAACATAGAGATTTTAACGTGTATATATCACCTATAGCGCACTCCACGGATCAACACACCCACACACTCTTTTATTTCATTTTCAATAATTTGTGTTACAACTCACACAACACTTCTATAGAAATGGTCATCCTACACTACACATTGTACACGGATTTGACAATTTTATATAAAAACCATGTACCAAATAGGATTTTTTTGTAAGGCCAAAATATCTGTGGGAATCCTACACAGATATTTATTAAAGAATCAGTGTATAATTATTTGGAAAAAACCGTGTAGAAGGTTAGGAATTGTACACAGACATTTTATTAAAAAGCAGTGTAGGAATGGTTAGTGAGCTACACATATTTTTGATAAAAAAATCCGTGTAGGAAGGGTTATTGTACACGGATTATTGTTTAAATAACAGTGCAGAAAGCCTTGAAAGAGCTGCAGGGACTTATAGTGAAAAATCCGTGTATAAAGGTCTTTGTAGGGTTTTGGTTATATAAAAGGCCTTCTCCTTCCAGTGCCGTTTTGATTCATTAATGCTCTCTCTCTGTATTGAATATTGGTCTAATTTCTACGCTTGGAACAGCTAGGATCTGAGATGTTTGAAGTTGTTTATTTTATCTTCTCTATCTTGCTAAGGTTAGTCATGTATATATATATTTCTCTTTTCTTTCTCTAATTTTCTGTAACTTATAATTGATTATTTAGGTCATGTGTAATTATTAATGCATGCATGCTTAATTTGTTAAGATAATGTAAATAATTAGTGTATTGTGATCTAATAACCGAGCTGTTGATGTTTTTAGGTGCATGCTCATTCAAATTAATTTAATAGGAATTAATTTTTGATAGTCCCCAGTTTGGAACTACTCTTTAAATATTGTGTCTATTTAGAATCTAAATACATATTAGCGAGATTTAATTAGTATTTGAGAAAAGTTCAATAGTATTTCTCCTTATTGCTCCTACGAGTATGTGGTTCGTACACATACTTGGGGATTTAAGGAAAAATGCTGCCAAATTTTTCTCAAATACTAATTAAATCTCGCTAATATGTGTTCACATATGAGACATAATATTCAAAGAATGGGTTAGGATTGTAAATCGCCCTTTGTAATCTCAGAATTTGATAAAATTTATATATTCACCACCATGATTAATTGAAATCATTTTTTAATTTAATTTACAGATGACAGATCAAAGTTGGATGCATGAATTGCGAGATGATAGTGCAGAATATTTCGTTCGCATTGATGAGTTTATAAAATTTGCTCAGAGTTATAGAGTGAAGAAAAAAGATGATGACATTTTTGTGTACTTGTAGAGATTGTAAAATTTTTATAAGATTTGGAGACTCAGAAGAAATTAGAGCTCATTGGATTTGTCGGAGATTTAAGAAAAGATATACATGTTGGTTCATGCATGGTGAGAAAATCGAAGAAATTTGTGGCACCAATAAAGATTGTGAAGAGAATGATGAGAATGTAGAAATTTTTGATAATATTGAACTTGATTGCAACGATTATTATGAGAATGTCAAATTTTTAGATAATGTTGAACTTGATTGCAACCACAATGATGAGACGGAGATGAATAGGTTGGTCCCAAAGAAACTTAAGAGGGGGTGAATAGGCTCTTTTTAAAAAATTTAGCTAGTTACAAGTCCTTAATGTGTCTTATAATTAACTTTGGCAGAAACTATGATAACTTAGTCCTAAACTGCAATAAGTAATAATAAAGTAAAGAGTAGAGTTTAGTGACACTTGACACAAGAGTTGTTTACAGAGTTCGGTACTAACAACTATGTCACCGGAGCTCACGATCTTCGACATGGCGTGCTTTCTTAATCCAATGAGAAAGGTAGTACAAGTTGGAACTGGTGACTCCTTACACCTTCTGAGTATTACATAGCCCTGAGCACAGAATCGGCTCGGCGAGCGCTACAACTTTGTAAGTAAACAAGGTGAGCACAAAGACTCGAAAGTAGAAAAGGTTAATCATGCAGGATCACTCTACGAGTTGGTTGTATTGATTGAATAAGCTTGAGATTGGTTGAGAATATTGAAGTTGAGGTGCACAAGCTATAACAGTTTTTTCTAGATCTGAGAATTTAAAATATTGAACTTTGTGGTGGCTAGAGTGATGGTCTAAACCTAGGCCATGATTCTATTTTAAAGAGCTAATAATATGGAAGTAATTTGGCCCTACTGTTGTAACGGTCCCATTACCGTTATAACGGTCAGTCAACTTACGCTAGGTTTGGGCGCCGTTAACCTCAATGGTAGATGTACCGTTATGACGGTTGCCATCTTGGTACACTCTATAAATCCTACTATAGGGTGACGGTCCAATCCGAATTATACCGTCACCAATTGGTACACTCTGTACATACTACATACTCGTAGGAGCAATAAGGAGAAATACTGTCGAACTTTTCTCAAATACTAATTAAATCCCGCTAACATGTGTTCACATCCTAAATGAGACACAATATTCAAATAGCAGTCCCAAACCGGGGACTATCCAAAATTAATCCCTATTGGATTAATTTTGAACGGGTATGGACCTACAAGCATATTAATAAGTTGGTTATTGGACAACAATACACTAATTATTCTAATTAACTAATTAACAAATTAAAACAACCATGCATGTATCAATCAAACCCTAAACCCTAAATGTGCAATAATCAGAAATTAACAGAAAATTAAAGAAAAAAAGGAGAACAATTACTAACTTGAGCAAGAAAGAGAGGAGAAAATTACAAGAAAATCAGCAATCTCAGATTCCAACTGCGCAAAAATCAGATTCCAGCCAATCCAGAGGAGAGAGAGTAATCAAAACGATGCTGGAAGAGGAGGTTTATTTCATTAAAACCCTAAATGACATTTCCTACATGGATATTTACCTATAAATCCGTGTAGCTCTCTCAATATATATACACGGTTATTTAAATAAAAAACCGTGTACAAAACACATTCCATACATGGATATTTCAATAAAAAAAAACTGTGTAGCTCTCTCACCATTCCTACAGGGATATTTAATGAAATATCCGTATAGGAAAGGTAATTCTCTACATAGATTTTTTCCTAAAGAATTGTACACCGATTTTTAAGTTAATATCCGTGTAGGATTCTTACAAGTATTTTGCACATTGGAAAAATCCTATTTTATACATGATTTTTTTTTATAAAATAGAGGAAATCCGTGTATAACCTACTGTGTAGGAAGTGCTTTTTTGTAGTAGTGCAATCAATAGTGTGATTTATTTATTCCGTTACAACGGTTCCTGAATCGTTGCAACAGTAGACCTTACTTTATTCATTATCAAGCTTATTTTACCAATATTATAGATTTGATATCCTTAATCTTAAGATGGTCTTCTGATATTGGTATCAAAGGGTATTTTTAATAGGCACTTAGAAGGGGTGAATGAGGTATTTTTAAACATTTTAACTAAGTTACAAGTCCCTAATGTATCTTATAGTTAACCTTGATGGAAACTAGAATAACTTGGTCCTAAACTATAATATGTAATAATAAAGTAAAGAGTAGAGTTTAGAGACACTTGACACAATAGTTGTTTACGGAGTTCAGCACTAACACCTATATCTCCGGGGATTGTGACCTTCGAGATGGTGCATTTTTCTTAACCCAATGAGAAAGGAAGTATAAGTTGGAATCAGTGAGCCCTTACACCTTCTGGGAATCACACAGCCCGAGCACGGAATCGGCTCAGCGAGCACAACAGCTTCGCGATTAAACAAGGTGAGCAACTAAGGCTCGAATGTAAGAAAATGTTGATCATGCAGGACCACTCTAAGAGTTATTTGTATTGATTGAATAAGCTTGAGATTGATTCAGTATACTAAAGTTGGAGTGCACAAGCTATAACGGCTTTTTCTAGATCTGAGAATTTGAATTATTAAAGTTAGAAGTGGCTAGAGTGATAATCCAAATATAGACCAAGCTTCTATTTATAGAGAGCTGATAAAAAAGAAGTAATTTGGCCCTATCATTGTAATGGTCCCATATACCGTTACAACGGTCGGTCAACTTACGCTAGGTTTGGATGCTGATAACCCTAACGGTAGACGTACTGTTATGACGGTAGCTATCTCGGTACACTATGTAAAATTTACCATCAGGTGACGGTCCCAACCGAATTATACCGTCATAGATCGGTAGGGACTTTATTTATTCCGTTACAGTTGTTTCTGAATTGTTGCAACGGTAAACCTTACTTTATTCATTCTCAATCTTATTTTACCAATATTACAGATTTTATATCATTAATCTTGAGATGGTCTTTTGATGTCCAATGCATTGCACTTCATGACCAAATCCTTGATATTGATAAAAGTTTAATATTTCATCATTAATGTGTAAATCTTTGATTATTCCAATGTCATGAATCTGCACAATATCTCAAGATAAGAAAATGGTGAAATTCAATTTATATATGTTTTGCAAATCTAGTCAAACAGACAAGTAGATTATAGAACAATCCAATAAGGTCATGTGGACAGTTGCTCCAGAATCCATCACCCAATTTCTAAAATCACAATTATTTTCAGAAACTGAAATATTACCTTGAGCTGATTGTTTACAAACTATATCAGAGTTAGAACCCAGAACTAACATATCCCAAGCACTATTGTTATGGCATGTGCGGCTCCACTGATCTGACCTGAGTCATCAGTCTGACCCGAGCTGGTTTGGGCCTGTTTGGTCACCTGGTCAAACCCAACACCACTACCCATCTAGTTTGGTTCTGCTGGTCCAGAAATCGCAACAGTTGCACGCCCTTTTTGACCATCTTGTTTTTGCTTCTTCTGTTCTTTCCACCAGTCGAGATATCCAATCAATTTAAAACAATTTTCTCTAGTATGCTTTGAACCCCCACAATGAGAACAGGTCAGATTAGTGTTCTTCGATCCTGTTTTAGTAAAGGTCAAATTTACCTTAGCTAGTTTGTAACCTTGCGACACCATGGCCTTAGGATTGTTTCCCACTTCGTCTCCCTTCACCATCACAATTTAACGCATCTCTTCCCTTTGAACCTGTGTAAAAGCTTGTTCGACAGTGGGAAATAGGTTCATTTGAAGCATATCGGCACTCACGTTGTCGAGATGATTGTCAAGTCCATCTAGAAAAGTGTACACCCTGCTTTCTTGAATATAAGAGTTGAACTTCTCTATGTCGCTGGGGTGCTCCATTGGATTCGGACATCAAAAATCTTGGGGACGAGCTTGGATCCGATGCCCATCGAACTCAAACTGGCTCCGATGAGCTCCATAACCGTCCGATTCACTTTAAGATTCGTGCGCACGTCTATTAAGGCGATCATGCACGGATATTAAACAATACGCACGGATCTTAAAGTGGATCGGACGGTTATGGAGCTCATCGGAGCCAGTTTGAGTTCGATGGGCATCGGATCCAAGCTGCTCCCATTAACCTTGGTTCAAGTGAATGGGAGCAGCTTGGGTCCGATGGATCTATTGAGTCATCCCTTCACAGTTGAGTCATCAATACTCCAATTTCGATACAATGGATCTGTTGATGGTAGTTGGCACGGAATGCCGATGATATGTCTCAACTTGTCGAGGAGTTGAGTTAATTTTTCTAAGAGAGCGGTAGTAGTCAAAGGCTCTCCTAATTCAATGGTTGGGAGGGGGTTTTCAGGTGGCATCCATGTCATTGTTTTCAACAATAGAGATTTCTTGGTGCTACTTGTGGTTTCGGCAAAATTAGACGAACACGCTTGGTCCTAAATTCTCGCTCTGATACCATGACAAAATTGATTAAGCGAATACAGAGATTTTAATGTGGTATCGCCTATTGCGCACTCTACGATCAACACACCCACACACTCTTTTATTTCATTTTCAATAATTTGTGTTGTAACTCACACGACACTAAATTTTGTATTTCTCTATTAATTTTCTGTTGAGCTTATATTCCCTCATTGGAGCTGTACATGCATACAATCATGAAAGAAATCATATGCATACAATTAGGAAATAAATCTCCAATTAGCTATATTTGGTGGATCCTATCAAGGCTGCATGGTATCTTGAATAATCTTCAAGAAATCTTTGGCAGGATCCATCTTTTTTATTTTCTCCTTTAGATCCGGTGTGGCACCAACTACATATGTCAACTTGTAGTTCCAACATATATATTGTAAATGGCAAACCTACAACGGATAGTAGAGACTAGCGCGGAAATCCTAAGAGAAAGAGGGGAGGAGAGTAATAAAGATGGAGAAGAAAGAGGAGAACAAATTGTTTAATTAAGGAGGATAAGGATGTCAAAATTAAAGAAATGCCAGTGAAGAGGTGCAAAAAGCTCAAAACACTAAGGAATATTTGTACCCTGTTCCTCCACAATAACTAAGTACCATAAACCTTAGTACCATGCTGTTATTAACTAACCGAATATTTTGTTTGTACCCAGTTATTTCGAAAGAACCGAGTTTGATATAGGGAAATATAGAGGTAGAAGAGAGAGAGGGGAGAAATTTTATTTGATATATTAGAGAGGCGAGGATGGTAAAATTCAACACAGGGCCGTGAAGAGGTGTAAAAACCCAAAACCCTAAGAAACATTTGTCTGTGTTTCAACCAAACTAATAATATACCATAAACATAGTGGTAATCATTGTCTATATTTAATGATTTAAAAAAATAGGATTTTATATCTGACAAGGTTCACTTGTAAGCAGGGCAGATTTACATTCACCCGTACGGGTGCCAAGCCACCCTATTATTTTAAAATTGTAGTTATATATATTGCAATTTAATTGAAAGTTATTATTTTTAAAAAAAATATATAATCTAGCCCCTCTCATAAAATATCACATGTTCACTTGTGGTCTAGTGGTTAGAGCTTATCTTATGGTTGTAGAGAACTTGGGTTCAATTCCACCAACAACATATTTTGCTTTTAAATTTTAGCACCCCCTATTACGATTTTCTAGTTCCGCCTCTGCTTGTAAGAACCATGTATGTTAGTGCTATATAAACACAGTTCCACAGCCATGTACAATGTATCTACCTTATCATAAACGATGCGTAGGAACACAATCGCGGTACTGTTTGTCGTTAGCCTTTCTTACTATATATAGTTGCGTTTTCAGTAGTAGTGTTTTTGATTAAATTTTTTGCTACACCCTAAAAAATAATATAGGAAATGACCAGGGCTGCAAACGAACCGAACCAAATCGAATTTATCGAAGTTCGAATTCGAGTTCGTAAATTTTTTAATCGAATTGGTTCGAAATCGAAACCTAATTTCGAACTAATATGTTGAGTTCAAATTTGATTCGGTGCAATTCGAACTAGTTCGATTTGGTTCGTTAATGATTCGAACTGACTGAGAGCGGAGGAGACAGAGCGGAGGAGACAAAGCAGAGGAGCGGAGGAGAGACGGCCGGAGATAGATATCGCTGAAGGAGAGACGGAGCAGAGGAGAGAGCGGAGGAGCAGAGGAGAGAGCAAGAAGGCGGACAGAGAATGAAAGCGAGGAGGCAAGTGCGAGTATTCTCTGAGAAGAGAACGGAGCGGAAATTCTGAAAGGAGAAAGGAGAGGAAGGAGAGAAAGGAGCGTAGAGACGGAGAGAAAGGAGAGAGGAGATAAAAGAATAAAAAAAGGTTAATTGAGGTGACTGAAGAGACGGAGAGAGGAAAGGAAATAAAGAATAAAAAAAGATACTGAACGTTTGAACTCTTCGCTTAAATTAACCCAATTCGTTTTGAACCTATTTCAAAGTATTTCGAATGAATCTGAGCAGATTCGATTTTGGTTTGAATTAATTTCGAACCGAACTGGTTTGATGAATTAATTTCGAACTGAATTCAATTTTGAATCGAATTTTTTCGAATCAAACTCGAATCGAATTACGAACTACAAATTTTTTGTGCAGCTCTAGAAATGACTACCTGTTTGTAAAAAATAAAAAATAATATTAATACGGTTGCTCTTGAAGCTTAATTAATGCGGATGCTTTAGGGGCACATGACTTACTAATATTGGTACTATTCAAAGACAATAACTTAATTACGATCGGTATGAATTTTCTAATATTGGTACTAATCAAAGGGGTACATGATTGCTTGTCCTTATTAGTCCCTCTCTCTCATATATAAAGCCACCTCACCTTTATCACTTGTACAAGCAATTTTGGTTAACCCTTCGTCTTCCACTTTAAACTCCCGAAACACTACTCTAAATCTTGATGCATCCACCACCAACCTTCATGGCCTCCTCGAAACCATGGTTGCCACTCAGCCTCCCAAGATCATATCGGATTCATGACCTTCTAGTACAACCTTTTCCGTTGGGTACCTTGTCACGTCTTCACTCTTGATCTTATTAATTTTAGTTAATTTATTTTTCCGTTAATACACTATTTACATGTTAAATGCATACAGTTCTCTTTCTCCATGATAACAAAACATATTAAGCTGTAAACTCTAGTTCATAGAAAATAAAAACATAATATATTAAGAAATAAGAAACTAATACAAAATTATTATAATAAATTTTTGTTTTTTTTTTTAAATTGGTCATGTTACGTGTCACGCTAGTCACATCATATTGTCAACACATGTGATGTGACATATTTTGTGACGTGATATGTCGTGGCTGCTAACGCCTTTACTTATTTAATAAGAAAACTGGACAGTGGCAAATAGCAAAGCTGAAGCTGAGGGGTCTCCATTTGTCACGGAATTAATGGAGGACAGTTTACGTAACATTTATTTTAATTTGAAAGTTGCACCGCCTTTCCTTTCTTCTGTTTTCCACCTTAATTTCGTGTGATAATTAAATGTGTGCAGCCAATGGAATGAAGCAAGGCGATATATTACAAATGGGCGTTGCGATTAAGGGATGGAATAATGGGGTAAGGTGCAGGTCTTGTAAAAATAACAAGCAGTGGCAGCAACATCCGTTATCCAAAAACAAGACAAAAGGTGCCTATTCTCATCCATGTCTCCCTTTTGCTTCTTTCTATTGTCCATTTGTTCTTTTATTTTTATTGATTGTACTCTCCATTACCATCTCCAATTGCGGAACGTTTATCATATCAACTTTTGAATTATAGAATATCCCTACATATAATTAACTGTAGATGAATCTATGTTTACGAATTTTTTGAAGTGAACCTTCTATTCCATACTATACTATAATGTACATTTAGACAAAAAAAAAATCTAAGAATATCTATCCTTTAAGAAATATCTATTTTTTCGAAAATGGACTCAACTGTCGACTACATATTATTGCCGGTTTAAATTGGATTTTTGGCGCATGGTTCAAGGTTTGCCAATATTTAACATTGAACCATATAAAAATGAATCGGTAGTTACCTTATTTTTTCCAAGGTATTCTGTTTTTTTTTTTTCTTTTATTCAAATTCTTTACTTTTTTTATGAAAGCAAACTTATTTCTCGAATATTAATAAAATAATTTATCATGAATTGAGAATAATTAAGTATCATGTACAGGGAAAACTATTTTAATTAAGACATTATATATACAGGTTACAAAATGCAATTCATGGGCAATTGCGTTCCGACTGATGAAAAAGTAGCTACATGCTCTGAAAGTCTGAAATTCATTATTCTATTTTAGAAATAATAACTTCTGTAAGAAATGTTTTTCCATATCTTGTTTTGCATCTTTCGGAAACCAAATTAACAGAATTGTGTCAGACAATCAAGGATATGTTAAAATCAATTAATGATGGAGAAACTACTGTGTCACCATATGACACGGCATGGGTTGCATTGATAAAAGACGTCAATGGGGGTGAAGGTCCTCAATTTCCATCAAGCCTCGAATGGATTGTCTCTAATCAACTCCCAGATGGATCATGGGGCGATGCAGATTTTTTCTCAGCACATGATCGGATGCTCAACACTCTGGCATGTGTCATTGTGCTAACCACATGGAGGATTCACCCAGAAAATCGCAACACAGGTAGTGACTACCAATTCAATAAAACGAATCACACATATATATATATATTTCGTCCTATATTCGGAAGTTACCTCCTGTAGGTTTTTTTTTTCTTTAAACCAAACAAGGAATTTTTTTGTGTTTTTTGTTAGGTTTGGTATTTCTTCGTGAGAACATGTGTAGATTGGCAGACGAAGCAACGGAGCATATGCCTGTAGGATTCGAGATTGTTTTCCCTTCTCTACTGCAAACGGCAAAGGATCTTGGCTTAGAATTGCCCTTTGACGATCCCATCCTGCAAAATATAATTGCCATTAGGGACACAAAACTTAAGAGGTTCACATCCCATCCTGCGGTTACTTTTCAATATATACAGATCAAATCAGCTGTTTTTTTTATAATAACCCCGAAATCAGTTTCCAGAAACAGCAACTTTTTCCAAAATAACCGAAAGAATATGATGAGGTGCAGAAAGTGGACTCGATAAAGATCAGCCTAGTATCAAATTTGGCCCATATCCATGCTTGAAAAATATATCATGTTAACCTGTAATGGTTTTTCCCATATATTCTATGGATTTACTACATATATCAGAAATTAACGTAAGTATTTTTAGATCTGTTTCAACTTGCTCTTCTGTGACCCAAAAGGTCCATGCAATATGTGTAGTGAGATGAAACTCATTTTGGCACACAAATTGTAAGTGGTCCATAGTAGGACGCTCAAATTGTATGAATGTCAATATCTGACAAATACCAAATCCATAATAAATCATGACAATTTCCTTGTCAGTTGATATTTTCATTGAAATCAAGTCAAGAAATATGTCATTCTTTTATAGCTCAATCGTTGAATTTTCATGCTGAAGTTAGATTTACGTACTGTTAAATGGTTTACTCTCAACTATTGAGCATGGTCATTCATTTACTTAGTCTATATTTCTCGAGAGGCCTAAAGATATCATTCTCTCGTAATGTGTGAGGGATAAATTTCATCTTGATATATAACTCACACTAGCTCTTCTCAATGTTTCATAGCATACTTGAATATATACTACCTTTCTTATTACTTGGTTAGAGCTAACATTTGATAACATCAAGACTTACCATGTTGATATAGGAGTAAATGATGATCTCATGTCGAAGAAACAAATATACTAATTGTATGAAACCAACTGATGTTACTTATATAACAACCTATGCCGTGTTTCATGGTGAGTTTGCCAAATATCATGCTCACCAACATGTATCCATGTCATTAACTCGATATGCTAGTCCATAAAACCATTAATGTCCCAACCAATAATAAAAGACAATAATTATGAAAGTTTCTGCATGCTATCGGTAAATCCACATGCTAGTTCATAAAACACAGTCCCACCTCTACATCTATCCTCAAGAACATATTGAAACCTTCAGCGAGCCAGTGCTAGCACCAAGTTCATGACCGCCTTTTTCTCTTTTTCTCTTTTTCTCTTCTTCTCATGGTTTACAGAAGTTTTGAATTCTGCGCGGATGTGGTTAATTTTTTATATATGCAGATCCAATATGCTGCCTTTTATACCCTTAAGTCGGTTTCCTATAATCGTGACTTCCCAAAATAGGCAAAAGAATAATATAGAGAGGAGAAAGTGGACTCCTTAAATTGACCAACCCACTATCGAAATTGGCCCATGATCCATGCTGCCCAATTAATATAGCATGTTAATCTACATTGGTTTAACCAATATTTAATTTTAGAAATTAACATATTAATTCCAGCCCATAAAATTGGGCCGTAGAATATTTCTATCATTTAGACCTTCTTTAGAGAAGCTCATTCGAAGTTCTTACTTGAGCTAGTAACCCGGGAGAAGTTGAAATGCCTAGTATTAAGTTATTCAAGTATTATTTCTTTGATCAGGTTATGCACTTACGGTGTCAATCTCTATAAAAATTTACTCTTCAACACTGATTTTTTTATTTAAACCTTCTTTTCTATCGTGTTTTTTTTTTTTTTTTTTTTTTTTTGCATTTTGAATAGGATCCCCAAAGATGTTATGCATGACGTTCCAACGACACTCCTTTATAGCCTAGAAGGGTTTCCTAATTTAAATTGGGAAAGGCTTCTCAAGCTTCAATACGATGATGGCTCCTTTCTATTTTCACCTTCTTCTACTGCCTATGCAGTTATCCAGACAAATGATGAAAAATGCCTTGGTTATCTTAAACAAATTGTCAATAGATTTCATGGTGGAGGTAAATAATATTAGTTGTTTACAGAATATTAACTTGTAGATATGTACAATATATAATTTATAAACACATGTCTTCCATCATGCACTACAAAACATAAAATGGGAAATTTTAATTTGACAACTTTCATAATTAATATACTTCAATTGTTTTCCTTTCTTCCTTCTGTTTTGTTAGCACCGAATGCATATCCAGTGAATCTTTTCGAACGCATGTGGGTTGTTGATAGATTGGAGCGCCTTGGCATCTCTCGGTACTTCAAAACTGAAATTGTCAACTTGTTGGATTATGTCCATAAGTATATAGCTCCCCTTATCCTAGCATATATACTTAATTATCAGCTGTAATTTGATAATTTCTTTTTTTATTTGCAACTCAAATGCTAATTGTCTATGTATGTGATAACAGAGCTTGGACTGATCAAGGGGTATGTTGGGCACGTAATTCGACAGTACATGATATTGACGATACATCAATGGCATTCCGTCTTCTTCGTTTGTATGGATATGAGGTCTCCTCATGTAAGATGTATTAAAAAGTGGCTTTTCTTCATTGTGCATTATTTCCATTTACAAATCTTTTCTTTTCAAAAAGAGGGTGGTAGTAAGGGTATAATTTACCTATACAAATAGGCTTTGACAAAATCTTTTAATAATTCTCAACTTAAATTTATTTTATGTTGTGTCTAAACAATATATGTTATTATTGTTACCGTTTAATTTATTTTAGGTGTATATAAGCACTTCGTGAAGGATGGGGAGTTCTTCTGCATGGCAGGGCAGTCAGATGAAGCCGTGACCCCCATCTACAACTTGAACAGGGCTTCTCAAACCATGTTTCCTGACGAGCATATTTTGCAACACGCAATGGACTTCTCTTACAAGTTTTTAAGGAAGAAGCAAGTTTCGGGCCAGCTAAGAGATAAGTGGATTATTACAAAGGATCTCCCAGGAGAGGTAAATGAGCCGATAAATGTCTTTCTGTGGAATTAATGGGAATTTGAGTAATATTTACTTTACAACATTTTGCTTTCATCATTGATAACTTCATTAATTAAAAAGATTAAAAGCATAAAATGAGGACAAAATTTCTTTGTTATACCAAATATTTTTTTGTAATCATATATATATATATATAGGAGGGTTCAAATGCACCACGGTTTTGTGCTCCAATTATGCTCTATGTCTTTATCTCCGCTTTTAAAATCCGAACAGTCTATCCGAACCGCTCAAAATAATTATTACAATAAAATATGCTTGGAAACCAAATTTTACATTTTTTAGAATTTGTTTACTATTTTTTTGGTAGGTACAAAATCTCAGTTTTCAGGAGATCCTGGACCATCCAAAAAAGCAACATTGTACCTACAAAAAGAAATAGTAAACAAATTCTAAAAAATGTAAAATTTTGTCTCCAAGCATATTTTATTGTAATAATTATTTTGAATGGTTCGGATCGACTGTTCGGATTTTAAAAATGGAGATAAAGGCGTGGAGCATAATTGGAGCACAAAACCATGGTGCATTTGAACCCTACTCTATATATATATATATAGAGAGAGAGAGAGAGACTAATATGCTTTCCGTAGCACTTCGGCCAAAATACATCCAACTCGTTTTTCAATTTTTGAAGTCCAAAAAGTCAATTCAAACTGTTAGATGTTATCTCTATATTAAAATGCAGACCAAATTTTACATTTTTTGGAAATTTTAACTATTTATTATGCCACTTTGAAAATCGCTGATCCAACGGTGGCTTAACCAAACAGTGAAATCGTTGGATCAACGATTTTCAAAGTGGCTTAATAAATAGTAAAAAATTCCAAAAAATATAAAATTTGATCTCCAAGCATATTTTAATATAAAGATCACATCTAACAGCTTTGATCGACTTTTTGGACTTCGAAAATTGAAAAATGAGTTGGATGTATTTCGACCGAAGTGCTACCGAAAGCATATTAATTACTCTCTCTCTCTCTCTCTATATATATATATATATATATATATATATATGAGTAGAACTAGGGTGCTCCTAAGTTCACCCTATCTCTTGTGAACTTGACTCTAAAATATATCGAATTGACTTTAAACGATGAATCCAAACCGTTGAAACCCTTCTACCTAATGAGTGATGCGTCTACATGTGAAAATTTTAAAGTTTCGAATTAATTTAATATAGAGTCAAGTGGTCAAAAGTTTAAGGTTTATAAATTAATTTTAATGCATTCATTTTTTGGACTCCTTTGACCACTTGACTCTATATTAAATTAATTCGAAACTTTAAAATTTTCACATGTAGACGCATCAATCATTAGGTAGAAGAATTTCAACGGTTTGGATTCATCGTTTAAAGTCGATTCGATATATTTTAGAGTCAAGTTCACAAGAGATTAGGTGAACTTAGGAGCACCCTAGTTCTACTATATATATATATATATATATATATATGTGTGTGTGTGTGTGTGTGTGTGTGTGTGTGTGTGTGTGTGTGAGGACGGTTCCTATATGTTATGCCTTTCATATCTCCTATTCTATATCTTCGTTTTCATAGTCCAAATTGTCGATCCGAACAGCTCAATATGATATCCATACTAAAATATGCTTGGGATGAAAGTTTATAATTTTTGAAATTTTTTTTACTAATTTTTAAAATTGGTAGAAAATTATTGTTTTTTATTGGTCCAGAAACAGTGATTTTTTACTTATTTTAAAAAATAGTAAAAAATTTCATCTCCAAACATATTTTGTTATGAATATCATGTTAAGCGATTCAGATTGACATTTTAGACTTTAGAAATGAAGATATAAAATATGAGTTGTGATGAAGTATGAAAAACATGAGTTATTGTAACCCTCCTCTCTCTCTCTCTCTCTCTCTCTCTCTCTCTCTCTCTCTATATATATATATATATATATATTGCAAACCATACAAGTACATCAAAAAACTCTCTCTGCAGATTCATGAATTTAAAAAAAGAAGTCCTTTAAAGCATTATTATAGCGTTTTTTTTTGTTTTGGCAAATCAAATGCAGGTCGAATATGCATTGGATTTCCCATGGTATGCAAGTCTACCGCGTGTTGAAGCAAGGCTGTACTTAAATCAATATGGAGGCAGCAGTGATGTCTGGATAGCCAAAACTCTTTACAGGTAAATAATTTTTGCAATTTGCATGTATTATACATACATATTTACTATATGCTGACATCTCTAGATATTCCATGTTGTTGGTAGGATGCCATTTGTTTGCAACGATATATATCTTGAGTTTGCAAAAGCGGACTTCAACCAATGTCAAATGGTACATCAACTCGAGTTGCAAAACCTGCAAAGGTAAAATTATTTTCAAATCCAAGAAATTTCATCTAATTGAATTTATATCCGATCTGCATATGATTGACAATTGTGGTGGTGAAACTTGTAACAGCTGGTACAAGGAAACAGAGCTAGAGAGGTTTAATGTGAAGAGGAAGGATGTCGAGAGAGCTTATTTTTTAGCAGTATCCTCAATTTTTGAGCCAGAACGAACAACTGAGCGACTTGCATGGGCACGGACTTCTCTACTTGCCGATGCTATCAGTTCATTTTTCACTAATGGTCATTGCTCACAAAAACTACATGAGTTCATTCTCAATTTTCTTGGAAAAGAGAGTTCCAATATTAGCTCTCTTAAACACTCTATCAGGTATGCCCTTCTAATTATGCTTAATAAAATTTATTTGTAGCCGATTTCTGTTTTAAACTAGTTTTTGTCACATTGAAATATACAAGTACATATTATTTAATATAAGCAATATACGTTTGTGTTTGAATACCAACTGTTTTCACAAATAAATATATATAATGCTGACGTCAAGGACACTTTTTTTCTGCTTTAGAGAAATGAACAGAAAAAAAAAATACTAATTAGATCAATTCCACAAGTTGATCATGGAATCGAAATTAGATGATTCAGTTGGAATAGAATAAAATTATTTTTTGTACTAAAAATAGAATAAAATTTAAAAAATATATGTTAAGACTACAAAATATTGCTAAAGTTTATTACATATACATTAGCAATACATAATATACAAGTTATATTCTTGACTTCAAATGTCAAGAAATCATAATTTGAAGCTATATTGCAATAACAATACATTATTGTCCATAACAAAGAATGAAAGGCTGCAACCAAAACTTACAAAATTTAGAATGAGTAATAAAAAAAAAATTATTTTGAAAACAAGTTGCAAAAATAAATATAATTTTTTATATTATACATAATTGATCTTTTAGTATATCTGAAACATTTGAGGTCTGATGTGCAAATCTCATCAGACAAAACAAATACTAATTATTGTTTGTGCCTTCAAATGGGCTATGTACAAATCAAAGAAAGAGTCTAGCTAAGTAGCATAAAAAGAACATACAAATCTTAACTAGTTTTTTCCCAAATATCAGTAGGCGGTTTTTTTATTGTTGTTTAATTTCAGCTTAAAATGACAAAATTTTAATGAGAAAAGTGAGGAACCTCTTTTCTCTTGTTTGAACTTCCTTTTGCTGAGTTTAATCAGAACTTATCCTCGATTCTGGTACACTCTTTCTTAATGTTTTTTATTATTCTTCTAACTTATATTATCCATATAGAGCCACAGGACATTTGTCTTGTGGATTATAATTAGTAGTACAGAAATTACGGTCTTGTCTCCAGAGCATTTTTTGATTTGTATAAAAAAAACTATTGACTAAGTAATTAAAAAGATGGTGAAAGAAACATTATTTCATAAGAAATGTAGAATAAATATTGTTCGTCTGAAACCTAATGCGCTTATCATTTTCCATGTATTTTCGAGGAATTCTTTAAAACGAAATTTAAATTGTTACGCTCTTACCTAATACAAATGTATTTCTTACGTACCTAGTGCAGGTCTTTCAATAAAGAAAATGATACATACTGCACAATTTTTTAAGTACTTTAAAAAGAAAAACATCCGAACTACTGACTTCAATTATTATAGAGAATTTATATGCTAAAAGTCAGTTATACATGGCTGTTCACACTCAGAAAATATTCAAAGTCGCATTCAATATTTATGGTGTATTATTGTGGCTTTTATTTGCTTGTTTGGTTGGAAACCGTACATAACCAGTCTGACTCGGTGAGCAGGGTGAACAGTTAACATATATAAGTTCATCATTTAACTATTATCTATATAACTGAAAAAAATTTGTGTTGCAGGATTGGAGAGCAAAACAAGAGAAACGAGGGTTTAGTGTTGGCAGCTGCATTAAATCAAACACTAGAACTCTTGTCTTCTGAGTCAGTCTCACTTTCACAAAATCAAGGCCAACAAGAATTCACCAACCATTATTTAAGACTTGCTGTAAGTTTTTTTTGGCACTTTTATTGGTGTTTTTTTCTTTTCAGGTCGGTACATATGTGGTAGAATTAGGAAAATTAAGTCATGCATGTTGCTGCACCATGTTTTCTAATTAGTTCTTCTCATGGCCTTGTAGTGGATGAAGTGGCTGTTGACATGGAGAGGCGGTGAATCTGACTACAGGTTGAGTCCTACAGGTCAAATGGGGTTACTTTTAGTTAACTCAATAGAAATATGTGCCGGGCGATCTAATTCGGATGATTTTGGAGTTAGTGAAAAGTATAGAAGGATTTCACAACTCACTGCTTCGATCAGCTTCGGGCTTCATGAAATAAAAGTTCAATATACGGTATGTTCATGAAATATACGGTATGTTCAATATACGGCCCGAATAGCAATTTGGGTCAAACATAACAATTAGTTTAAGAATAATTATGATCAAGCACAGCAATTTTCCTTATTAGTGGTACATAAATTGTTTTCTATCTTAGTACTACCAATAGTTATTCATACAGAGTTACAGCCAGAAGACGCATTCAATTAGTTGTTAAGAGTATACATTGTACGAATGGTCACAATATGAGCAACTCAAAAGATGCCTTCAGTAGTGCTGGACTTGTTATCATTAATATTTTAAAATCACTTACAAATAATACATGATAGAAAATTAGAAAGGACTTCATAAGTTTAGCACACAAAAAAAGAAAATTACTGGTGGATTACTTATTACATACCTGTTTTCGGTATTTAATTGTTATTTCCAAGTTACCAGCACTGATATATACGGTATATAATAAAATTCCCTTTTTATCTTTTCTTTTGTGTGTAGGATTTGCCCAGCCAAGATGGAGACCAAATCAGAGTTGGCAAGGAAATGCAGAGAGAAATGCAAGAGTTAACACAACTGCTCACTGAAAGTCCAAATTTCCACGAATGCAACACCAAAGGAACCATTCTAAGTGTTGTCAAAAGCTTCTATTATCTAGCTCATTGCACTCCAGTTACCCTTGACAAGCATATGTCCATGGTCCTCTTTGACAAAGCAAAGTAAAACCAGCTAGTGTTAAATCACAGTGTATAACAAAATAACTTGCTTTTCTATTGAAAAAAATGATCCATTTTAATGAATGAACAATTTTATATATATATATATATATATATATGTTATGACACTGCTATTAGGCCAATTGAACTGTGTATCTTGTATTTTGTTGTTATATGTTAAGAGACATTTTGTACGAGAAATAATCAAGGAAATTAATTTACAGTGCCTCTTTTTCTCTTTGTACGAGAGATAATATCAAGGAAATTAATTTACAGTGGATCTTATTAACAGGTTACTGGGTCTGGTTTTTAACTTTTTATCAAACATTTCTGTCCTGGTATAAAAAGTGCAGATTTTACTTTATGGGCCTACACTACTACAAAAATGCTAATTATAACTACTAGAGAATATGCGACTATACACGGTTAAAACAGCTAATGACACACGATTCCACGACTGCATCTGTGCACATCGCATATAATATGGTATACATTTTACACGGTTGTGGAACCCAGACTATATATAAATTAGCATACATGGTCCCTATATATAAATTAGCATGCACGGCGCGCTTGTTTTTAAGAATCATGTTTGATTTCAATTTTTTTAAGAAAGATTTATAATTTTCCAGCATTTGTATTTGCTAGCCATTGAACATTTACAACATACAGGAAAAAAAATATATATATTCAACATTAATTCAACATTCAAATAAATTCATAAATCATAATTCAACATTCATAAACTAAAATTGAAACGGTCAGGGAAATGGCAAGTACATGTGGCGGATAAGTGTCTAAAGAAATTTAGACTTCTACAATATGTGAAAAAGATCGAAAAGAAGCATATAATAAAAAAGGACGATTATTTGATTAGAGGATTGATATTAAATTCTAAATTTTATTTTTTAATCAAAGTAGTTGGCAGATTAGAAATGACTTATAAGCATATGCCCTCATATATATGCTTATATAAGTAGAGTAGCCGACCCATCTCTCTCTACACATATATATATATAAAGAGAGAGAGAGAGAGACCGGCTAATGTCATTTTAGCAGCATTTCAGTTGAAGTGCGGCCACTCTTTTAATCGTTGGATGAACTTTTAGATTTGTGCAGCGATAATCAAGAAAAGAGCGCGATGGAGCGTTCAGTTTAATCTTCGTTAGCTAGCTAGGTTTTTAAAATAACACTAAAAGGAACTCTCTCTCTCTCTCTCTCTCTCTCTCTCTCTCTCGTACTCCTCTTCCTCTCCCTGATAAACCAAGCAACTCTATCGTCGCTCTCTCGACCTGACCACCATCTCACCACTTTAAAAATCGCTGATCTAACGGTGGCTTAACCAAACAGTGAAACTATTGGATTAGCAATTTTCAAAGTGACTTAATAAATAATAAAAAAAATCCAAAAAATGTAAAATTTGGTCTCCAAGCACATTTTAATATAGAGATAACATCTAAGGGTTTGGATCGACTTTTTAGACTTCAAAAATTGAAAAATGAATTGGTTATACTTCGACCGAAGTGCTACTGAAAGCATATTAGTCAAACTCTATATATATATAGAGAGAGAGAGGGGGGGGGTTGGCTAATATCAAATCTGTAGTTCTTGAGATCCCGTGCAATCAAGTGATTTTCTAATTTTCGAAATCCAAAACATCGATCCAAACCGTCAAATGTATTCTTTATATTAAAATGTGCTTAGAAAATAAATTTTATATTTTTTTAATTTTTTTAATATTTATTAAGCCACTTTGAAAATTGATGATCCAACGGTGGCTTCTAGTTTTACTGTTTGGCTAAGCCACCGTTGGATCAGTGTTTTTCAAAGTGGCTTAATAAATAGTAAAAAAATTCCAAAAAATGTAAAATTTGGTCTCCAAGCACATTGTAATATAGATATCATATCTATCAGTTTGGATCGATATTTTGGACTTCGAAAATTGAAAAATGACTTGGTTGCAGAGAACCTCAAGAAAAACTGATTTGATATTAGCCAACCCCTCTCTCTCTCTCTCTCTCTCTCTCTATATATATATATAGTGACTAATATGCTTTTGGTAGCACAAGCACCGAAATACATCCAACTTATTTTTCAATTTTCGAAGTCCAAAAAGTCGATCCAAACTGTTAGATGTGATCTCTATATTAAAACGTGCTCGGAGACCAAATTTGACATTTTTTGGATTTTTTTTACTATTTATTAAGCCACTTTGAAAATCGCTGATCCAACGGTTTCACTGTTTGGTTAAGCCACCATTGGATTAGCGATTTTCAAAGTAGCTTAATAAATAATAAAAAAAAATCCAAAAAATATAAAATTTTGTCTCCAAGCAAATTTTAATATAAATATCACATCTAACTGTTTGGATCGACTTTTTGAACTTCGAAAATTGAAAAACGAATTAGATTGTATTTCGGTGCTTGTGCTACCGAAAGCATATTAATCATTATATATATATATATATAAAAACATGTATATATATATATATATATATATATATATATATATAAAAACATATATATATATATATATATATATATATATATATATAAACATGTACATGTATGAGATTAATCTCGATGTTATATGTGAATTGTTTGACTCATCATCTATCTGAATTGATCAGCATGGAGGAAGTGGATGACATGTCATTTTGCATGTGCACTTTAATAATTGAGCCACAAAGGACCCTAAGGTCGGAAGAGAAGGGAGGAGGGAGTAGCCACAGAGGACCCTATACTCGATATATACATTGTTGAGTACAGACCTAATTGATTGCTCCTTTAAAATGTTTATCGAGTACATTCTTTTAATACCCTTTGTTTAATACTTTTTTTTAATTTTGAGATCGAAGGGCTGGTTAAGTGCTGCAAACCACTATATAGTTGTGCATTTGAATTTATTTTTAATGAATTAGGTGCTGCAAACCACTGTATTCCTTTCGTCTCCTTACTTTTTTTATTACATTATTTTTCAGGCCCATGAAAGTCGGCCCATTCACTTAAACCAACTAAAAATGACCCCACTTGTCAGAATCATCTTCTATTATCATTCTTTTTCATTCCTTCCTCCCTGAAATGACAGATCGGCACAGCTGTGAAATATAAGATGCGAGATTTTTACAGGAGTAGGCAACAAATCTTATCAGAGGTAGACAAGGATACTTATCTGAAGTAGGAAATGGGTTAATTTCCATATACTCACATAATTTTTCAAAATTCAGGTGCAGGCAACTGTCTACTCCTGAATGAGTGTAGCTCTACCTCTGCTCATTAAGGTTAACTAATAGGGGTGTCAACGATACTCTTTTGCTTGTTTACCCGACCCGTATCGTATCCAAAATTAAATATGGGTAAGGGTAAGATTTTTTTTCGTTAGCTTATAGGGTACGGATAAGGGTAACAATTAATTTTCCGTTATCTTACCCGTTTTAAAATAAAATTATATATATAGATATATATTTGTATGAAGATGATACATAATACAATAAAGTTTTGTATTTTATTAAATTTTCATAACATAAATTAGTTGTATTCATTATTATTATTTTTTTGTTTTTGAAAAATATTTTATCGAAAATACAAATTGAAATGTAAATGACTTTTTTATCATTTACCCGATCCATACCGTATTCGAAAAAACAGATAAAAGTAAAGATTTTGTTTCGTTATCATAACGGGTACGAGTATGAAAATGTTTCCACCTAAGCCCTATCGTACCCGTTCACGCCCCTATTAAGAGAGGGTGCAATTAGAAAATTGAAATCCAAGAACTGTTTTTTTAACTTGTGTACTTTAAAGGCGCCTTTTCAAATTATCTCCAATTCTCCATTCTTATATTATGCACGTATAGTTGTCATGATCCGTCAACGACTGAGATTGAAAGATAATTAAATTTTCAGATTTAAAATCAGTCGTCCAATCACATAATTTGTCTTCTTTTGATTAAATACATCTGTTTTATGTGCAGAAATCTAAATTTAGTTAAAAACATACTCAGCCACACATACTACCATATGGTTTGTTACAATTAAAATTGAATGAATTTATAGCGATCTGTTTTCTTATTTCTCCTTAAAGATATATCTAATTCCTGCAATGAAATTATTTCCTTATTTCTTCGTTTTCTTATTTGTTCAATGATAGATTTTAACAGCTATCATTTTAATCAATGCAAATCCAAAAGTGAGAGAAAAAAACAAATTTGGACAAAACTATCCTTTCCCCGAAGAGGAAACCATAACTGGATTCGAAATCTTTTACATTAATTAGAAAGTTATCTAGTGTACCCATAAGTATTTATTTTCTGGGAGAAAATTTATGCAAGTTATTTGCTTCTACCATTGAACAAAAAAGTTTGAAGCTCTGAAGTTTTCAAATTTGCTTCAAGCTAGACAATTAGATTATTTAAAATTATCAAGTTTTTACTCAACAATGTAATTTAAATTTTTTTTGTTAGTTCTATTTTTCAAACAATTTCAAATTGTTTCTATTTTATTTTTGCAAAAAAAGGCTTACATAATAAAAATATAATTGCAATAATAAAGTTACATTTTAGCTTTTGATTGAATTAAAAAGTTAATTATTTTATATATTATTTTGTTTACTAAATGGATATCCGACTCAATTTCATTCAAATACAAGGTCGAAACACTTGAATTACACAATTTCAAGTACAAAACTCGTGAATATTCACTTAAAATATAATTTTAGTTGTGATTTTTATTTTAGATGGTATACTTTTCAGATTATTTTTTGTTTTCTACATTTTATGTTATGATTACTATTTCTATTTCGATGAAAGAATATTTTAGTCAAAATTTGTTTTTTTTTTTCTCACCTCATATCTGCAGCAATTAAATTGATAGCTGTTAAAATCAGTACCTATTTCATTTCTCCTCTTCCTCTATATTTTCGAAAATGAAAATAGAAATTATTCAATATTTCCCAATATGTAGAAAAAATCATTTTTTTTTCTGATATACTATATTTATTGTGTCAAGATGAGAAATAATCTTTATTATAGCTACTGTATTTTTGTGAATAGATGAAGAATTATATCTTTCCGATCTGGAGACAAAATGAAGAATATCTAAAACTTTCATATAGAGAAGTAATCTATAGAGAAATTTTCATCGTTACAGTAATTTCCATAAAAAATATATGTATATGTATAGAAAATTCTTATTTAACTCATTTAATCATATCTTTCTATTTCTCCTCTGAATATTTGAATCATTTAATAACTAGTAATTGAATCTAAGTGGCACATGAGAAAATTGTAATCTCAATTTGACAACTACGTACTTCCTGTGGAATCATTTTGTTGAACAGTGCACACTCCTACTTGGGGGTTGCAACACGTCTCATGCAGTGCACAACATGGAAAATGACGAAACAAGAAGTGTTAACATCGTCACTTTCAAAAACAAGAAAATTATGCTAGTCAACTCAAATGTTAACATCATCATTGTCTAATACATCACTACAAGTACGTCTACAACAAAAATACTAATCATACACGCAACAAATACATGGCTCCGAGCATTTTCCAACAAAACACTGTTTAAAACAATGAAAGCAAGCACGAGCAAAAATGAGCTCAACCAAACACACACGGTCAATAAAAACAAAATTTGTCCGGAAGTCAAATACAGTCGTAAACAGATGGTTAATATGAATCTGTGTACTATTTTGCCTCATCATATATACATGGTTATTTTTAATTAGCCGCGTGTGAATATGAAAAATCTACATACACGATATTATATTTATTAACCGTGTATTATGAATTCACGTTCTTTAAACCACTATGTTCAATATTAATTTCTTGAAAGAACGTCACCTTGTCCTTCAATCCAATGTAAATCCGGCGCGCCCCCTCAACCATGTCTCTTCGTTTTCGATCTTCTTCATTTTCCTGTCTTGACTAAGACAATACCCGAAAAGAGAAGAACATATATATCATATATATATCATGAATTGATCGACGTAGAGGAAACATTGGACATGCGTTGAACACTAAAATGTTTGGAATATATCTATATTTATTATTATATTAAACATATAGAAATTTGTTGAAGGAAATAACCCAAAACCCTTATTTCTTGTAAATCATTAAATTTGAACAATGATTCTCTAAACCACCATGTTTATGGTACATTATTATTTTGGAAGAACCACGTAGAAATGTTCCTTAGGGTTTTGGGTTTTTGTGCCTCTTCATTGCCCTATATGTTTAATTCTACCATCCTCGCCTCTCTAATATATAAAATAAAATTTCTCTCCTCTCATCCTCTCTCTCTTCTACCTCTTTTATTCCCTCTATCATACTCAGTTCTTTCGAAATAACTGTGTTACAAAACATATCATACCCGGATAGTTAATAAGAACCCGTACAAAGTTTTATGGTACTTGGTTATTTTGGAGGAACTGTGTACAAATGTTCCTTAGGGTTTTGAGTTTTTTGCACCTCTTCACTGGCGCATATATTGGTTTTATTTTTAAATTTGATTTTTTAATTTGAAGTAGATAAATTTTCATTTAATGGAATAATGGAGATATCTTTGAATCTTACCAGTGAAAAAATAACCTTTCGTAATAATATATTGATCATTAATTATAAGCGTGAATGCTGAAAAACATAATATTAATTAGTCCCATAAAAGTGTCCAACCAATTTCTTTAATTTGTGCATTGAATACTTTAAAATTTATTTTTTTCTTGATTAGATTCAAAAATGTTAACTAAAGAATTGTAAGGGCGCCTAATCCGGTATATACAGAAATGTTAGATTTTCACTTGAGTTTGGATTTCTGAAAACAATCCTGAGGTTTAAGTGAATTTGATTAGTATATGGTTGTGCTCACCAGAATTATTGGAATATTTGAAGAAATGTACGAAGGTATATACAACATGTGCTCCAATTTTTTAAGTGAATCTGAGAACAACACGTACTCTGAAAACGTAAGCAGCCGGTTGTTTGAAAATTATACAACATGTGCTCCAATTTTTAGTTTTAAATATTTTAAAAATGGAAATGAATCATGATAAAAAGTAGGGTGCTAAGAAGCTGTGATCTGTTTGGATATTGTTGATTCCTAAATATAAACTCAGTGGTTAAAAACAATTGCAGTGTCGTCCCTTGCAAATAGTAACAACTTTCACAATAGAATAATATAAACTGACAACTCAAAACTATTGCAATGGTGTCTCTTGCAAATTGTTAAGGCTTTAACAATAAAATAATATAAACAAAATCCACGTAAAAACAATTGCAACGGTGCCCCTTGCAACTGATGTGTTTGGGAGGGATTTTATTACTTGTAAGGATCAATAGAAGTCATTAGCAAGCATCGCTATGAGACAGTAGCAAGCGTGACTATTAGCAACGGCCTACCGATGCAACTATATTATTTTAATCAAAAAACTAAAACTTTTACCAAGGGTCCTTTCTACGCTTGCAATTGCTACTTGATACCGTTGCCTTTACGGGCAATTCTAGTAATATGTCCTTTCAAGAAATTAATATTGAATACGGTGGTTTAAAGAACATGAATTCATAATACATGGTTAATAAATATAATATTGTGTCTGTAGATTCTAACATATTTGGTATGTGTGCCATTTATAGGATCTAATATTAATAATCAAATTCAGTGTGTCTTAACTTGATTTTTCTCGCTCTGATACCACTTGTTAGTCCCAAAGGACTTAGAGGGGGGTGAATAAGCTATTTTTAAACTTTTTAACTAAGTTACAAATTCCTAACATGTCTTATAGTTAACTTTGGTGGAAACTAGGATAAACACAGTTCCATGGCCAGGTAAGAACCATGTATGTTAGTGCTATATAAACACAGTTCCACAGCCATGTACAATGTATCTACTTTTTTATACACGATGTGTAGGGACACAATCGCAGTACCATTTGTCATTAGCCTTTCTGACCATATATTGTCGCGTTTTCTGTAGTAGTGTTTTTGATTAAATTTTTTGCTACACCCTAAAAAATAATATAGGATCTAAATGACTATTTGTTTGTAAAAAATAAAAAATAATATTAATGCGGATGCTGTTGAAGCTTAATTAATTAATGCGGATGCTTTAGGGGCACATGACTTACTAATATTGGTATACTATTCAAAGACAACTTACGATCGGTATGAATTCTCTAATATTGGTACTAATCAAAGGGGTACACGGTTGCTTGTCCTTATTAGTCCCTCTCTCTCATATATAAAGCCACCTCACCTTTATCACTTGTACAAACAATTTTTGGTTAACCCTTCGTCTTCCACTTTAAACTCCCGAAACACTACTCTAAATCTTGATGCATCCACCACCAACCTTCATGGCCTCCTCGAAACCATGGTTGCCACTCAGCCTCCCAAGATCATATCGGATTCATGACCTTCTAGTACAACCTTTTACGTTGGGTACCTAGCTAGTCACGTCTTCTCTCTTGATCTTATTTTAGTTAATTTATTTTTCCGTTAATTAATAAACTATTTACATTTTAAATGCATACAGCTCTATTTCTCCATGATAACAAAACATATTAAGCTGTAAGCTCAAGTTAGTTCATAGAAAATAAAAACATAATAAATTAAGAAATAAGAAACTAATACAAAATTATTATAATAATTTTTTTTTTTTTTTAATTGGTCATGTTACATGTCACGTTAGTCATGTTACATAGCCAACACACGTGACGTGGGTCATGTTACATGTCACGTTAGTCATGTTACATAGCCAACACACGTGACGTGACGTATTTTGTGACGTGATCTGTCATGGCTGGTAACGCCTTGACTTATTTAATAAGAAAACTCGACAGTTACAAATAGCAAAGCTGAAGCTGAGGGATCTCCATTTGTCACGGAATTAATGGAGGAGAGTTTACGTAACATTTATTTTAATTTGAAAGTTGCACCGCCTTTTCTTTCTTCTGTTTTCCACCTTAATTTCGTGTGATAATTAAATGTGTGCAGCCAATGGAATGAAGCAAGGAGATATATTACAAATGGGCGTAGCGATTAAGGGATGGAATAATGGGGTAAGGTGCAGGTCTTGTAAAAATAACAAACAGTGGCAACAACATCCGTTATCCAAAAACAAGACAAAAGGTGCCTATTCTCATCCATGCCTCCCTTTTGCTTCTTTCTATTGTCCATTTATTCTTTTATTTTTATTGATTGTACTCTCCAACCATCTCCAATGGCGGAACGTTTCTCATATCCACTTTTGAATTATAGAATATCCCTACATATATTAATTTAACTGTAGATGAATCTATGTTTACGAATTTTTTGAAGTGAACCTTCTATTCCATACTATAATGTACGTACATTTAGACAAAAAAAAAAAAAAAAAAAAATCAAAGAATATCTATCCTTTAAGAAATATCTTTTTTTTTTCGAAAATGGACTCGAACTGTGGATTACATATTATTGCCGGTTTAAATTGGATTTTTGGCATCGGAATTCCTACTCAGGAATTCAAAAAATGTAACCAAACATGGTTAATGAAATATGGGCTAGACCCTTATTATTTCTCAAAAAAATTGGATTTTTGGCGCATGGTTCAAGGTTTGCCAATATTTAATGTTGAACCATATAAAAATGAATCGGTAGTTACCTTATTTTTTCCAAGGTATTTTTTTTTTTATCTTTTATTCAAATTATTTACTTTTTTATGAAAGCAAACTTATTTCTCAAATATTAATAAAATAATTTATCATGAATTGAGAATAATTCAGTGTCATGTACAGGGAAACCTATTTTAATTATGACATTATATATACAGGTTACAAAATGCAATTCATGGGCAATTGCGTTCCGACTGATGAAAAGGTAGCTACATGCTCTGAAGTTCATTCTTCTATTTTAAAAATAATAACTTCTGTAAGAAATGTTTTTCCATATCTTGTTTTGCAGCTTTCGGAAACCAAATTACAAGAATTGTGTCAGACAATCAAGGATATGTTAAAATCAATTAATGATGGAGAAATTACTGTGTCACCATATGACACGGCATGGGTTGCATTGATAAAAGACGTCAATGGAGGTGAAGGTCCTCAATTTCCATCAAGCCTCGAATGGATTGTCTCTAATCAACTCCCAGATGGATCATGGGGCGATGCAGATTTTTTCTCAGCACATGATCGGATGCTCAATACTCTGGCATGTGTCATTGTGCTAACCACATGGAGGATTCTCCCTGAAAGTCGCAACACAGGTAGTGACTACCAATTCAATAAAACGAATCACACACACACACACACACATTTCGTCCTATATTCAGAAGTTACCTCCTGTAGGGGTTTTTTTTTTCTTTACACCAAACAAGGAATTTTTTGTGTTTTTTGTTAGGTTTGGTATTTCTTCGTGAGAACATGTGTAGATTGGCAGACGAAGCAACGGAGGATATGCCTATAGGATTCGAGATTGTTTTCCCTTCTCTACTTCAAACGGCGAAGCATCTTGGCTTAGAATTGCCCTTTGACGATCCCATCCTGCAAAATATAAATGCCATGAGGGACACAAAACTTAAGAGGTTCAGATCCCATCCTGCGGTTACTTTTCAATATATACAGATCAAGTCAGCTGTTTTTTTATAATAACCCATAAGTCAGTTTCCAGAAACCGCAACTTTTTCCAAAATAACCGAAAGAATATGATGAGAGTGCAGAAAGTGGACTCGATAAAGATCAGCCTACTACCAAATTTGGCCCATATCCATTATGCTTGAAAAATATATCATGTTAACCTGTAATGGTTTTTCCCATATATTTTATGGATTTACTACATATATCAGAAATTAACGTAAGTATTTTTAGATCTGTTTCAACTTTCAACTTGCTCTTGTGTGACCCAAAAGGTCCATGCAATATGTGTAGTGAGATGAAACTCATTTTGGCACACAAATTGTAAGTGGTCCATAGCAGGACAGCTACTCAAATTGTATGAATGTCAATATCTGACAAATACCAAATCCATAATAAATCATGACAATTTCCTTGTCAGTTGATATTTTCATTGAAATCAAGGCAAGAAATATGTCATCCTTTTATAGCTCAATCGTTGAATTTTCATGCTGAAGTTAGATTTACTGTTAAATGGTTTACTCTCAACTATTGAGCACGGTCATTCATTTACTTGGTCTATATTTCTCGAGAGGCCTAGAGATATCATTCTCTCATAATGTGTGAGGGATAAATTTCATCTTGATAACTCACACTAGCTCTTCTCAATGTTTCATAGCATACTTGAATATATACTACCTTTCTTATTACTTGGTTAGAGCTAACATTTGATAGCATCAAGGCTTACCATGTTCATATAGGAGTAAATGATGATCCCATGTCGAAGAAACAAATATACTAATTGTATGAAACCAACTGATGTTACTTATATAACAACCTATGCCGTGTTTCATGGCGAGTTTGCCAAATATCATGCTCACCAACATGTATCCATGTGATTAACTCGATATGCTAGTCCATAAAACCATTAATGTCCCAACCAATAATAAAAGACAATAATTATGAAAGTTTCTGCATGCTATCCGTAAATCCACATGCTAGTTCATAAAACACAGTCCCACCTCTACTTCTATCCTCACGAACATATTGAAACCTTCAGCGAGCCAGTGCTAGCACCAAGTTTATGACCGCCTTTTTCTCTTTTTCTCTTCTTCTCATGGTTTACAGAAGTTTTGAATTCTGTGCGTATGTGGTTAATTTTTTATATATGCAGATCCAATATGTTGCCTTTTATACCCTTAAGTCGGTTTCCTATAATCGTGACTTCCCAAAATAGGCAAAAGAATAATATAGAGAGGAGAAAGTGGACTCCTTAATTGACCAACCCACTATCGAAATTGGTCCATGATCCATGCTGCCCAATTAATATAGCATGTTAATCTATATTGGTTTAACCAATATTTAATTTTAGAAATTAACATATTAATTCCAGCCCATAAAATTGGGCCGTAGAATATTTCTATCATTTAGACCTTCTTTAGAGAAGCTCATTCGACGTTCTTACTTGAGCTAGTAACCCGGGAGAAGTTGAAATGCCTACTATTAAGTTATTCAAGTATTATTTCTTTGATCAGGTTATGCACTTATGGTGTCAATCTCTATAAAAATTTACTCTTCAACACTGATTTTTTTAAACCTTCTTTTCTATCGGTTTTTTTAATTTTTTGCATTTTGAATAGGATCCCCAAAGATGTTATGCATGACGTTCCAACGACACTCCTTTATAGCCTAGAAGGGTTGCCTAATTTAAATTGGGAAAGACTTCTCAAGCTTCAATACGATGATGGCTCGTTTCTATTTTCACCTGCTTCTACTGCCTATGCAGTTATCCAGACAAATGATGAAAAATGCCTTGGTTATCTTAAACAAATTGTCAATAGATTTCATGGTGGAGGTAAATAATATTAATTGTTTACAGAATATTAACTTGTAGATATGTACAATATATAATTTATAAACACATGTCTTCCATCATGCACTTCAAAACATAAAATGGGAAATTTTCATTTGACAACTTTCATACGTAATTAATATACTTCATTTGTTTTCCTTTCTTCCTTCTGTTTTGTTAGCACCGGGTGTATATCCAGTGAATCTTTTCGAACGCATGTGGGTTGTTGATAGATTGGAGCGCCTTGGCATCTCTCGGTACTTCAAAACTGAAATTGTCAGCTTGTTGGATTATGTCCATAAGTATATAGCTCCCCTTATCCTAGCATATATACTTAATTATCAGCTGTAATTTGATAATTTCTTTTTTTATTTGCAACTCAGATGCTAATTGTCTATGAATGTGATAACAGAGCTTGGACTGATCAAGGGGTATGTTGGGCACGTAATTCGACAGTACATGATATTGACGATACATCAATGGCATTCCGTCTTCTTCGTTTGTATGGATATGAGGTCTCCTCATGTAAGATGTATTAAAAAGTGGCTTTTCTTCATTGTGCATTATTTCCATTTACAAATATTTTCTTTTCAAAAAGAGGGTGGTAGTAAGGGAATAATTTACCTATACAAATAGGCTTTGACAAAATCTTTTAATAATTCTCAACTAAAATTTATTTTATGTTGTGTCTAAACAATGTTATTATTGTTACCGTTTAATTTATTTTAGGTGTATATAAGCACTTCGTCAAGGATGGGGAGTTCTTCTGCTTTGCAGGGCAGTCAGATCAAGCCGTGACCGGCATCTACAACTTGAACAGGGCTTCTCAAACCATGTTTCCTGACGAGCATATTTTGCAACAGGCAATGGACTTCTCTTACAAGTTTTTAAGGAAGAAGCAAGGTTCGGGCCAGCTAAGAGACAAGTGGATTATTACAAAGGATCTCCCAGGAGAGGTAAATGAACAGATAAATGTCTTTCTGTGGAATTAATGAGAATTTGAGCAATATTTACTTTACAACATTTTGCTTTCATCATTGATAACTTCATTAATTAAAAAGATTAAAAGCATAAAATGAGGACAAAATTTCTTTGTTATACCAAATATTTTTTTTGTAATCATATATATATAGAGAGAGAGAGGCTAATATGTTTTCGATAGCACTTCGGCCGAAATACATCCAACTCGTTTTTTAATTTTCGAAGTCCAAAAAGTCAATTCAAATAGTTAGATGTGATCTCTATATTAAAATGTGCTTGGAGACCAAATTTTATATTTTTTGGATTTTTTTTACTATTTATTAAGCCACTTTAAAAATCGCTGATCCAACGGTGGCTTAACCAAACAGTGAAACCGTTGGATCAGCGATTTCAAAGTGGCTTAATATATAGTAAAAAAATTTCAAAAAATGTAAAATTTGGTCTCTAAGCACATTTTAATATAGAGATCACATCTAACGGCTTGGATCGACTTTTTGGACTTCAAAAATTGAAAAACGAGTTGGATGTATTTCGGCCGATGTGCTACCGAAAGCATATTAGTCACTCTCTCTCTCTCTATACACATATGTGTGTGTGTGTGTGTGTGTGTGTGTGTGTGAGGACGGTTCCTATATGTCATGTCTTTCAAATCTTATATTCTATATCTTCGTTTTCATAGTCCAAATTGTCGATCCGAACCGCTCAATATGATATCCATACTAAAAAATGCTTGGGGATGAAAGTTTATAATTTAAAAAAAAAAATTACTATTTTTTAAGATTGGTAGAAAATCATTGTTTTTTAATGGTCCAAAAACAATGATTTTGTACTTATCTTAAAAAATAGTAAAAAATTTCATCTCCAAACATATTTTGTTATGAATATCATGTTAAGCGGTTTGGATCGACATAGACTTTAGAAATGAAGATATAAAATATGAGTTATGATGAAGTATGAAAAACATGAGTTATTGGAACCCTCCTCTCTCTCTCTCTCTCTCTCTCTATATATATATATATAGAGTAGAACTAGGGTGCTCCTAAGTTCACCAAAACTCTTGTGAACTTGACTATAAAATATATCGAATCGACTTTAAATGATGAATCCAAACCGTTGAAACCCTTTTACCTAATGAGTGATGCGTCTACATGTGAAAATTTTAAAGTTTTGAATTAATTTAATATAGAGTCAAGTGGTCAAAATTTTAAGGTTTATAAATTAATTTTAATGCATTCATTTTTTGGACTCCTTTGACCACTTGACTCTATATTAAATTAATTCGAAACTTTAAAATTTTCATATGTAGACGCATCAATCATTAGGTAGAAGGATTTCAATGGTTTGGATTCATCGTTTAAAGTCGATTCGATATATATATTGCAAACCATACAAGTACATCAAAAAACTCTCTCTGCAGATTCATGAATTTAAAAAAATAAATCCTTTAAAGCATTATTTTAGCGTTTTTTTTTTGGCAAATCAAATGCAGGTCGAATATGCATTGGATTTCCCATGGTATGCAAGTCTACCGCGTGTTGAAGCAGGGCTGTACTTAAATCAATATGGAGGCAGCAGTGATGTTTGGATAGGCAAAACTCTTTACAGGTAAATAATTTTTGCAATTTGCATGTATTATACATACATATTTACTATATGCTGACATCTCTAGATATTCCATGTTGTTGGTAGGATGCCATTTGTTTGCAACGATATATATCTTGAGTTTGCAAAAGCGGACTTCAACCAATGTCAAATGGTACATCAACTCGAGTTGCAAAACCTGCAAAGGTAAAATTATTTTCAAATCCAAGAAATTTCATCTAATTGAATTTATATCCGATCTGCATATGATTGACAATTGTGGTGGTGAAACTTGTAACAGCTGGTACAAGGAAACAGAGCTAGAGAGGTTTAATGTGAAGAGGAAGGATGTCGAGAGAGCTTATTTTTTAGCAGTATCCTCAATTTTTGAGCCAGAACGAACAACTGAGCGACTTGCATGGGCACGGACTTCTCTACTTGCCGATGCTATCAGTTCATTTTTCACTAATGGTCATTGCTCACAAAAACTACATGAGTTCATTCTCAATTTTCTTGGAAAAGAGAGTTCCAATATTAGCTCTCTTAAACACTCTATCAGGTATGCCCTTCTAATTATGCTTAATAAAATTTATTTGTAGCCGATTTCTGTTTTAAACTAGTTTTTGTCACATTGAAATATACAAGTACATATTATTTAATATAAGCAATATACGTTTGTGTTTGAATACCAACTGTTTTCACAAATAAATATATATAATGCTGACGTCAAGGACACTTTTTTTCTGCTTTAGAGAAATGAACAGAAAAAAAAAATACTAATTAGATCAATTCCACAAGTTGATCATGGAATCGAAATTAGATGATTCAGTTGGAATAGAATAAAATTATTTTTTGTACTAAAAATAGAATAAAATTTAAAAAATATATGTTAAGACTACAAAATATTGCTAAAGTTTATTACATATACATTAGCAATACATAATATACAAGTTATATTCTTGACTTCAAATGTCAAGAAATCATAATTTGAAGCTATATTGCAATAACAATACATTATTGTCCATAACAAAGAATGAAAGGCTGCAACCAAAACTTACAAAATTTAGAATGAGTAATAAAAAAAAAATTATTTTGAAAACAAGTTGCAAAAATAAATATAATTTTTTATATTATACATAATTGATCTTTTAGTATATCTGAAACATTTGAGGTCTGATGTGCAAATCTCATCAGACAAAACAAATACTAATTATTGTTTGTGCCTTCAAATGGGCTATGTACAAATCAAAGAAAGAGTCTAGCTAAGTAGCATAAAAAGAACATACAAATCTTAACTAGTTTTTTCCCAAATATCAGTAGGCGGTTTTTTTATTGTTGTTTAATTTCAGCTTAAAATGACAAAATTTTAATGAGAAAAGTGAGGAACCTCTTTTCTCTTGTTTGAACTTCCTTTTGCTGAGTTTAATCAGAACTTATCCTCGATTCTGGTACACTCTTTCTTAATGTTTTTTATTATTCTTCTAACTTATATTATCCATATAGAGCCACAGGACATTTGTCTTGTGGATTATAATTAGTAGTACAGAAATTACGGTCTTGTCTCCAGAGCATTTTTTGACTTGTATAAAAAAAACTATTGACTAAGTAATTAAAAAGATGGTGAAAGAAACATTATTTCATAAGAAATGTAGAATAAATATTGTTCGTCTGAAACCTAATGCGCTTATCATTTTCCATGTATTTTCGAGGAATTCTTTAAAACGAAATTTAAATTGTTACGCTCTTACCTAATACAAATGTATTTCTTACGTACCTAGTGCAGGTCTTTCAATAAAGAAAATGATACATACTGCACAATTTTTTAAGTACTTTAAAAAGAAAAACATCCGAACTACTGACTTCAATTATTATAGAGAATTTGTATGCTAAAAGTCAGTTATACATGGCTGTTCACACTCAGAAAATATTCAAAGTCGCATTCAATATTTATGGTGTATTATTGTGGCTTTTATTTGCTTGTTTGGTTGGAAACCGTACATAACCAGTCTGACTCGGTGAGCAGGGTGAACAGTTAACATATATAAGTTCATCATTTAACTATTATCTATATAACTGAAAAAAATTTGTGTTGCAGGATTGGAGAGCAAAACAAGAGAAACGAGGGTTTAGTGTTGGCAGCTGCATTAAATCAAACACTAGAACTCTTGTCTTCTGAGTCAGTCTCACTTTCACAAAATCAAGGCCAACAAGAATTCACCAACCATTATTTAAGACTTGCTGTAAGTTTTTTTTGGCACTTTTATTGGTGTTTTTTTCTTTTCAGGTCGGTACGTATGTGGTAGAATTAGGAAAATTAAGTCATGCATGTTGCTGCACCATGTTTTCTAATTAGTTCTTCTCATGGCCTTGTAGTGGATGAAGTGGCTGTTGACATGGAGAGGCGGTGAATCTGACTACAGGTTGAGTCCTACAGGTCAAATGGGGTTACTTTTAGTTAACTCAATAGAAATATGTGCCGGGCGATCTAATTCGGATGATTTTGGAGTTAGTGAAAAGTATAGAAGGATTTCACAACTCACTGCTTCGATCAGCTTCGGGCTTCATGAAATAAAAGTTCAATATACGGTATGTTCTGTCTTTTTACTTTATTTGTTCTTTCTTTAAATTAAATGGCGAAGTCCCTCAAGTTTTGCATCATATTTAGACGTACGATTGCTTACATTCGTTGCTGCACTTACCAGTCTTTTAAAAAATTATTTTCAATAGTGCTAGGCTTCTAGGGTTTGTGAGAAGAGAAAGAGAGCAAGAGACAAATAGACAACTCAAATTGATTTTTATTAAACTTAATTTTTTTCTCATGCAAGAATCATTACATAAACTATAAATTAAAGATACAAAGTCCAACAGTCCCGAATAGCAATTTGGGTCAAACATAACAATTAGTTTAAGAATAATTATGATCAAGCACAGCAATTTTCCTTATTATTGGTACATAAATTGTTTTCTATCTTAGTACTACCAATAGTTATTCATACAGAGTTACAGCCAGAAGACGCATTCAATTAGTTGTTAAGAGTACACATTGTACGAATTAATGGTCACAATATGAGCAACTCAAAAGATGCCTTCAGTAGTGCTGGACTTGTTATCATTAATATTTTAAAATCACTTACAAATAATACATGATAGAAAATTAGAAAGGACTTCATAAGTTTAGCACACAAAAAAAAGAAAATTACTGGTGGATTACTTATTACATACCTGTTTTCGGTATTTAATTGTTATTTCCGAGTTACCAGCACTGGTATATACGGTATATAATAAAATTCCCTTTTTATCTTTTATTTTGTGTGTAGGATTTGCCCAGCCAAGATGGAGACCAAATCAGAGTTGGCAAGGAAATGCAGAGAGAAATGCAAGAGTTAACACAACTGCTCACTGAAAGTCCAAATTTCCACGAATGCAACACCAAAGGAACCATTCTAAGTGTTGTCAAAAGCTTCTATTATCTAGCTCATTGCACTCCAGTTACCCTTGACAAGCTTATGTCCATGGTCCTCTTTGACAAAGCAAAGTAAAACCAGCTAGTGTTAAATCACAGGGTATAACAAAATAACTTGCTTTTCTATTGAAAAAAATAATCTATTTTAATGAATGAACAATTATATATATATATGTTATGTTATGACACTGTTATTAGGCCCATTGAACTATGTATCTTGTATTTTGTTGTTATATGTTAAGAGACATTTTGTACGAGAAATAATCAAGGAAATTAATTTACAGTGCCTCTTTTTCTCTTTGTTCGAGAGATAATATCAAGGAAATTAATTTACAGTGGATCTTATTAACAGGTTACTGGGTCTGGTCTTTATCAAACATTTCTGTCCTGGTATAAAAATTAAGTGCAGATTTTACTTTATGGGCCTACACTACTACAAAAATGCTAATTATAACTACTAGAGAATACGCGACTATACACAGTTAAAACAGCTAATGACACACGGTTCCACGTACTGTATCTGTGTACATCACGTATAATATGGTCGATACATTTTATACGGTTGTACTGGAACCCTGTCTATATATAAATTAGCATACACAGTTCCTATATATAAATTAGCATGCACGGCTTGTTTTCAAGAATCATGTATGATTTAATTTTTTTTTTAAAAAGATTTATAATTTCCTAGCATCCGTATTTGCTAGCCATTGAACATTTACAACGTACAGAAAATGATACTTATTCAACATTCAACATACAGAAAAAAAAATATATTCAACATTAATTCAACATTCAAATAAATTCATAAATCATAATTCAACATTCATAAAACTAAAATTGAAACAATCAGGGAAATGACAAGTACATCTGGCGGATAAGTGTCTAAAGAAATTTAGACTTATACAATATGTGAAAAAGATCCAAAAGAAGCATATAATAAAAAAAATGCCGATTATTTGATTGGAGAGCTGGTATTAAATCTTAAATTTTATCTTTTAATCAAAGTGGTTGGCAGATTAAAAATGACTTATAAGCATATGCCCTCGTATGCTTATATAAGTAGAGTAGCCGTCCCCTCTCTCTCTCTCTCTCTCTCTCTCTCTCTCTCTCTATATATATATATATATAGAGCAGAACTAGGGTGCTCCTAAGTTCACCAAGCCTCTTATGAACTTGACTCTAAACCTATCGAATCGACTTTAAACATGGAGAACATGTTGAGCGGTTCGAATCGGCTATTTGAACTTTGGAAATAGCGATATGAGCGCGAATTAAAACAACCCTTTAATTCGCAATGCACAATAGCCTTACTCTATATATATATATATGAGATTGGCTAACTTGTTTTGGGAAGTAAAGAGGGTTCTTTACTTCCCTCTTGTATCTCCATTTTCAAAGTTCAAATAATCAATCTGAACTGTTAGATGTGATCTCCATATTGAAATGTGCTTGGAGACCAAATTTTATATTTTTTTTTGGAATTTTTTACTATTTATTAAGCCACTTTGAAAATTACTGATCCGATGGTCCAGAAATTTTTACTATTCACCCACATTTTCAGATTTTCAAAGTGGCTTAATAAATAGTAAAAAAATTCCAAAATATGTAAAATTTGGTCTCCAAGCACATTTCAATATGGAGAACACATTGGAAGTTTTGAATCGACTATTTGAACTTTTAAAATAGAGATACGAGCGGAAAGTAAAGCACCATCTTTACTTCCCAAAACAAGTTATCCCATCTCATATATATCTTTACTCCTTATAAAATCACGTTAAAATTTTGAGAACTGAAGGACCTATCTGTCCAGACAAGATCTCAGCCACACATTTAATAAATCTCAGTCTTTGGTTAGTCTCTGATTTTATACATATTTTTTCATGTAGTATTACCTGTAGAAGCCTTTTATTCAGATAGAGACGAACCCGTTTGACTTTCTGATCACTCTCTCTCACTTAATACTCGCCTTTTATTCAAGTTACACCTTTTTTTTTGACGGAAGAGGAGGGTGTCCGATGCCCATCGGACCAGAGTCTGTTCGATGGGTGTCCAATACCGTCTGATTCACTTCAAGATCTGTGCGCATTACTTTAATATCCGTGCTGTTTGCTTTAATATACATGCGCACAGATCTTGAAGTAAATTGGACTGTATCGGACACCCATCGAACACTGTTCTAGTCCGATGGGCATCGGACACCCTCCTCTCCCTTTTTTGACACATTTTGACACCTACCATTTTCAAAGTCCAAATAGTCGACCCAAACCGTTCAACATGATTGATATACTAAAATGTGCTTGGAGATCAAATTTTATATTTTTTTTGAATTTTTTTACTATTTATTAAGATGGTTACAAAATCGTTGTTTTCGGACCATTGAAAAACAACGATTTTGTAACCATCTTAATAAATAGTAAAAAAATTCAAAAAAATGTAAAATTTGATCTCCAACCACATTTTAGTATATCAATCATGTTGGACAGTTTAGATCGACTATTTGAATTTTGAAATCGTAAAATTAACCTATAAAAAAAACGGTGTCATGATGTGTCAAAAAAAAAGAGTATAATTGGATCCCTCCTCTATATATATATATATATATATATATATATATATATATATATATATATATATATATATATATATATATATATATATTTATAAACATGTACATATATGAGATTAATCTCGATGTTATATGTGAATTGTTTGATTATTTTACACCCAGAAAGAGGACTCATCATATATCTGAATTGATCAGCATGGAGGAAGTGGATGACATGTCATTTTGCATGTGCACTTTAATAATTGAGCCACAAAGGACTCTAAGGCTGTGCTCCAGACGAGTGGAACCGAAGGGAGGGGAAGGGAGAAATGTGGACGGAGGCAAGATTTCGCTGGGCCGGTGGGTTTACTCTGCTCCAAAAGAAGTGAAAGAGGAAGGCAGCAAAGGAGATCGCTACAGTGCGGAGGGAAACGTGCACTGAAGTTTTGGCGAAATCCTTCACTCCAAATCGGGGTGGAGACGAGGTGAAACGGGTTCTCTTCTCTTCCCTTTCCATTATTGATGATTCTTCTCGTGTTTGTGGAGCACAGCCTAAGGTCGGAAGAGAAGGGAGGAGGGAGTAGCCACAAAGGACCCTATACTCGATACATTGTTGAGTACAGACCTAATTGTTGTTTGCTCCTTTTAAATGTACCCTTTGTTTAATACTTTTTTTAATTTTGAGATCGAAGGGCTCGTTAAGTGCTGCGAACCACTATATAGTTGTGCATTTGAATTTCTTTTTAATGAATTAGGTGCTGCAAACCACTGTATTCCTTTCGTCTCCTTCTTTTATTACATTATTTTTCAGGCCCATGAAAGTCGGCCCATTTACTTAAACCAACTAAAAATGACCCCACTTGTCAGAATCATCTTCTATTATCTTTCTTTTTCATTCCTTCCTCCCCGAAACGACAGATCGACATAGCTGCGAAATATAAGATGCGAGATTTTTACAGGAGTAGGCAACAAACCTTATCAGAGGTAGACAAGGATACTTATCTGAAGTAGGAAATGGGTTAATTTCCATATACTCAACATAATTCTTCAAAATTCAGGGGTAGGCAACTGTCTACTCCTGAATGAGTGTAGCTCTACCTCTGCCCATTAAGGTTAACTGATAGGGGTGTCAACGATACTCTTTTGCTTGTTTACCCGACCCGTATCGTATCCAAAATTAAATATGGACAAGGGTAAGATTTTTTTTTTCGTTAGCTTATAGAGTACGGATAAGGGTAACAATTTTTTTTCCGTTATCTTACCCGTTTTAAAATAAAATTTTATATATATATATATATATATATATATATATAGAGTGATGCTATTATGCATTGCAAATTAAAAGGCCCCTTTTAATTCGCGCTCATATCGCGATTTCCAAAGTTCAAATAGCCGATCCGAACCGTTAGATGTGTTCTCCATATTGAAATATGCTTGGAGACCAAATTTTACATTTTTTGGAATTTTTTTACTATTTATTAAGCCACTTTGAAAATCGCTGATCCAACGGTGGCTCATAATGAACAGTAAAACCGTTGGATCAGCGATTTTTAAAGTGGCTTAATAAATAGTAAAAAAATTTTAAAAAATGTAAAATTTGGTCTCCAAGCACATTTCATTATGGAGAACACATCTAACGGTTCGGATCGGCTATTTAAACTTTGGAAATCGCGATATGAGCGCGAATTAAAAGGGGCCTTTTAATTTGCAATGCATAATAGCATCACTCTATATATATATATATATATATATATATATATATATATATATATATATTTGTATGAAGATGATACATAATACAATAAAGTTTTGTATTTTATTAAATTTTCATAACATAAATTAGTCGTATTCATTCTTATTATTTTTTGTTTTTGAAAAATATTTTATCGAAAACACAAATTGAAATGTAAATGACACTTTTTTTTATCCATTTATCCGATCCATACCGTATTCGAAAAAACGAATAAGAGTAAAGATTTTTTTTCGTTATCATAACAAGTACGAGTATGAAAATGTTTCCACTTGAGCCCTATCGTACTCGCTCACACCCCTATTAAGAGAGGGTGCAATTAGAAAATCGAAATCCAAGAACTGTTTTTTAACTTGTGAACTTTAAAGGCGCCTTTTCAAATTATCTCCAATTCTCCATTCTTATATTATGCACGTAGTTGTCCTGATCCGTCAACGACTGAGATTGAAAGATAAATTTTCAAATTGAAAATCAGTTATCCAATCACATAATTTGTCTTCTTTTGATTAAATACATCTGTTTTATGTATAGAAATCTAAATTTAGTTAAAAACATACTCAGCCACACATACTGCTATATGGTTTGTTGCAATTAAAATTGAATGAATTTCTAGCGATCTGTTTTCTTATTTCTCCTTAAAAATATCTCTAATTCCTGCAATGAAATTATTTTCTTATTTCTTCGTTTTCTTATTTGTTCAATAATAAATTTTAGCAGCTATCATTTTAATCAATGCAAATCCAAAAGTGAGAAAAAAAAAACAAATTTGGACAAAACTATTCTTTCCCCGAAGAGGAAATAATAACTGGATTCGAAATCTTTTACATTAGAAAGTTATCTTGTGTACCCATAAGTATTTATTTTCTGAGAGAAAAGTTATGCAAGTTATTTGCTTCTACCATTGAACAAAAAAGTTTGAAACTCTCAAGTTTTCAAATTTGCTTCGAGCTAGACAATTAGATTATTTAAAATTCTCAAGTTTTAACTCAACAACGTAATTTAAAAAAAATTGTTAGTTCTATTTTTCAAACAATTTCAAATTGTTTCTATTTTATTTTTGCAAATATAGAATTACATAATAAAAATATAATTGCAATAATAAAGTTACATATTAGCTTTTGATTGAATTAAAAAGTTAATTATTTTATATATTATTTAGTTTACTAAATGGATATCGATGAGTAGGCAATTTCATTTGAATACAAGGTCGAAAAACTTGAATTACTCAATTTGAAGTACAAAACTCGTGAATATATATTCACTTAAAATAAAATTTTAGTTGTGATTTTTATTTTAGATGGTATGCTTTTCAGATTATTTTTTATTTTCTACATTTTGTGTTATATTATGTTTATGTTAATTTTATTGTTTGAATTGTAAGGATCTTAATGAATGTCTATTGAATTTTATAGTTGCAGGGATTTTCTATGCTATGGAATCGATAGTATGTTTTGTGATTATTAATTTTTTCGTTTGAATGATATCTGCTAATTATTGTTTGTTTACCTCAGCAGAATAACTTCTTAATTTAAAAGATTAGGAATCTTAATTTTATTATTTCTATTGCGATGAAAGGATATTTTAGTCAAAATTTGTTTTTTTTCTCATATTATATCTGCAGTAATTAAATTGATAGCTGTTAAAATCGGTACCTATTTCATTTCTCCTCTTGCTCTATATTTTCGACAATGAAAATGGAAATTATTCAATATTTCTGAATTTGTAGAGGAAATTATTTTTTCGGATATGCTATATTTATTATGTCAAGAGGAGAAATAATCTTTATAAGAGCTACTGTATTCTTTGCAAATAAATGAAGAATCATATCTTTCCGATCTGGAGACAAAATGAAGAATATCTAAAATGTTCGTGTAGAGAGATGATCTATAAAGAAATTTTCATTGTTAAAGTAATTTCCATCAAAAATATATATATGCAGAGAAAATTCTTATTTAAATCATTTAATCATATATTTTTATTTCTCTTCTAAATATTTGAATCATTTAATAACATGTCTCTTCATATTCTATTCAATCTTATAATATGCTTCCGTTGCAACACACAAGCAAGACACTAATATATATATACGCACAAAAAACATAAGATTGGACAATATTTACGGAAAACTTTGTAATTTCTTATTACAAACTACAGCTTACATTTATACTGTTACAAGCGCACAGGCTGCAGGCCATTCCTGTGTACGCTATTGTTACAATTTAAAAGATAATTAATTACATATCATATTAATACCACACATTTATTTTTTTAACCGAGTTGCAAACTGCAACAGATAGAAGTACTGTAGTAGTACATCTGAGCTAACTTCAAATTTAGTAGTGTCCGTTTCCACCGCCACTACCAGAACCATATCCAGACCCGGAACCATATCCTGACCCATTTCCGCTACCACCTTCTCCACCTCCGCCACCACCACCACCACCACTGCCATACGCACCACCATGAGCACCGCCTTCACCATATCCCGACCCAGAGCCATAACCAGATCCATGCCCTGATCCATTACCATAGCCAGCCCCTCCTCCACTGCCACCACCACCACCTTCACCACTTCCGTAACCGCCACCATGCTCACCTCCGACACCACCACCATATCCAGATCCAGATCCAGATCCATGCCCAGACTCGTACCCAGATCCTACACCAGCACCACCCCCTTCACCACCTCCACCACCACCCCTGCCATATGCACCATCAATTCCTGTCCCGGCACCCTCACCGTAACCGGACCCAGAGCCAGAGCCATAACCAGAGCCACCATTGTAACCACCTCCTCCTCCAGCACCACTGCCACCTTCTCCTCCACCTCCTGATCCAACACTATATGTTGTGAGGGATCTGGCAGCAAAGGCTAGGTGGTTAATGCTAAGTAGCAAAAAGAAAGCAAGTGCTAGTGTCTTAGTGCCATTAGCCATGATAGCTAACTGAGTGAGATGAGAAGAGTTGATGAGATGGTCGTAGCAAAGGGATGGCAAGGGCTATTTATAGGGGGATTCTGCATGGCTTATCGTACAAATGATAATAAAATGATGCACGTAGTATTGATTGCTGGATTAATTGTTACGGGTTACTTTTCTGTATGGCAATCTGTGTTGCTATTTAGTATGGACTATGGAATATGGATCAAATTTTGGTTTGTCGATCTGCAGAGTGAACTGTCAAATGGTCACACTTAATTAGACTATAATGTCAATGCCGCAAGAGAACCAAGTTCATAATATTCATGTACGTGTGAAATGGGAGACTTAGAGCCTAAAGTAGTGGTGGTATTTGTGGCATGATATTCCTTTATTTGCCTTTTAATTTTTGGCGCGAAATATTCAACGGTATTTGCTTTAATAATGGATTCTGTCCATACTCGATTGAGGGAAGTTTAGAATGCTAGCTTTCTTCTTTTTAATTTTTTGAATAAATAATTCTACTATTCTAGCTTAGTTTAGTAGCCAAACTTTTATCCGCTACACAATTTTCAAAAGTGGTTTATGGATCGCATTTTTCATATATTATCAACTTTCTTTAGTCTTGTCTAGGAGTTCTCCTTTGGAAATTAGGTATTTATCTACCTTCTGGTTCACACTTAATTAGTAGGCGTAGACTGTTGCATTAGCTGGTGTATTAAAGCAGATAGACTGTGTCATTATCAACTTTTAGTCGTGTGTTTATATTATATGTGATGCCTTTCTTTTGTAATTGAAATTGTTTGCAGTGTGCAACCAAGGGAATAATCGTCAGAAAAAAAGAGAGAACAATGGTAGGTATAATTTCGAAACTACCTGATCCGACCCGGCCTGCTTGAAATCCGAACATAATTTCCATAATTGAACGACGAAAAATCCGATCTGAGCTCAACAATCTAATAATATTTAAAAATCAAACCGAACCTATCCTTTCAATTATATTACCACCTATACTTAAAATGAATTGAAAACCTACGGGTTAATTATCATATATAGACCTGTATATATAACTTGCATATAATAGCAGTACCTTATCATCAACTCGACGTTTAGAATCCATATCCTAGGTGATAAGGTTGGTGACAATAATAATATTTACTTTTTTGCGACATCTTGTACATATTGATTGCTAATTATGTGTAGTTCAAACAGCATATATTCTAGCTGGATAGATCAGTTCCAACAAGACTATTTTGAACTCCAACAGAGAATTACATATACAACTTTAAGCCTTTAACTTTAGCTTAATTTACGGCTATATATTAAAGTATTTAATTTGCCTGGGAAAATTAGACAAGCTTTAATTTGCTACGGTTTCATGTTAAATATTTACCATGCCAAAACAGTGCAGTCTTTCGTAGAGGTTTTTGGCTTTTCGGCAATTAAATTAAATTATTTATTCATTTGTTTGTTACTTGTCCTTGTATATGTACTTCCAATTAATTTGGAATTGAATTGCATATTTGCACAGTTTAACAATTTTGTATTTAATTGTAATGTGATACAGGATCTGTGACTTTTAGATGCTTACATACCCTTAATAGATAGAATTTTGATAGAATTGATAAGAGAAAACTCGGGTTTCTTATCGGAAACTCAACCTTTGTAACCAATTGTAGGTAATGAAATAGGGGCTCGACCCCCTGTTGTTTCTTCAAAAAAGAACTGATAAGAGGAGCTATTCTTTGTGTGATTTGGCTTGAAAGAAATAATTTAAGTTTTAATAATGCTTCTTTAAGGCCTATGCAATACTTAGCTTCTAAGATTATACCGCTTGTTACATTTTGGTGTAAAAGTAGAAATGATTATACTTATTTTAAACTTACTCTTTTTTTTACCAAATGATGTTAAGGAAATAAATCTGCTGTTATTCCGATCCCAACCATTCAACTTCATCAATATTCGTGCATAAAAAAGATTCATGCATAGAAAAATTTGAATGGTTGGGATCAGAATAACAGGACATTGTTATTCTATTGGAATAACAGCAGATTTATTTCGGCCAAGTTTAGAACAGGGGAGGACTTCAGAGGAAGAGGACCCTCAAGATTCGTTTGCTGATACAAAGATGAGTTAGGTCTTGAAATTTTTGTTGCTTTTGTGGACTTATTTACAAAAGTATAATTAATGTCTATATGTTTTTATTCATCTTTTGTGGATTGAAACAGATATAGGTTTACTTTTGGGTTAGTACTTGGATGCATGTTTATCTAGGGTTGCATGTGTTGTTATATGTGTTTGTAAGAACTTTTAGTACTAAGGTCGGTTTTGTAAGAAATTTTAGTATGTTGGTACCTGCTTGGTACCAAACATGCTAATTATTTCTGTAATAGAAATCAGTGGGTGTACTCCACTTTTATTAAAAAATATATTTATTTATTTTATTATTTTGAGAAAATATTGTGACAGCCCGGCATATTTACCAGTACACATTTACAAGGGTTCTAACTACCACCATCCAGTTCAAAGTTCAGCAAAAATACCACTAAAAATCCTTGTAACTCTTAATTTTTTAGAATGCACAAATCTCAAAATCAATTGGTTTTTATGCACAAATCTAAAAAAATAATTAATTAAGAGTTAGATATGAAAAAGATGGGTCTGCGATTCCTTAAGAATCGCAGCAGATTTATTTCCAAACATTACCCATATACTGCCTCAGCCACACACACCCCAGGACCCAGCAATTAAAAATAGAAAGCAATTAAATTAATTACTTTCTATTTCAACACTATTGTTTAGTTGTCACTTGTCAGCTGCATGAATCTCCATTCTTATACTATGCATATAGTTGTCCTGATGTGGCAACAATTGAGATTGAAAGATGAATTTTCTAATTTAATATCAGCCCTCCAATCACATAATCTATCTTATTTTGATTAAATATATCTGTTTTATATGTAGAAGTCTAAATTCAGTTAAAACCATACTTGTCATACATACTACTATATAGTTTGTCACTATTAAAATTGAACAAATATGCAGTGATATGTTTCCTTAAATACAAACAAAAAGAAATAGAAGGTAATCTCAATCACTTTTGTTTCTACTGGAAGAATATGTATCTAGAGTCAACCGGAGAATACACTTATATCTCCAAAATGAGAGAGTATATCTTAAAGGGTGCATCCAATTAAAGGATCTTGCAGAGAGATTGAAAGAGAGAGATTAATAGAAACAAATGTGGCTCTCTGTAACGCCTTTTGATTTAATTATTAAATTAGATATTTTTATTTTTCGATATTAATCAAGGAGAACATAATTCTGAGTAAAACTAAAAATAGATTTTCACAGTATCTAAATAAAATTTGAAAGTAATATTTTAAATTCCTTCATGCTTATACTTTAATATAGATGTTACAACTTTATTCTATGTATCTCAAAGCAATCAAAGAAATTATCATTTAAATATGATGAACATAATACACTATTAGAAATTATTAAATTACTTTATCGAATTTAATATCACACTCATAAATTCAACTAATATAAACTATCTGAAAGTAGGAAATACGCTTAAGAGTGCTTCTCATGATCTGAGTAACTCTATGTCAACTTGATTTATTTTAATTAATTTCTAATTATCCAAATGTCATGAAAATTTATCCCAACAATTATATCTTTCTAATATGGAGAGAAAATAAAAAAAAATGTCTAAAACTTTCGTGTAATTTGAATAAGCGGGTAATTAGATGATTTTCTACTTTTAAATTTTTTTAGGACTTTACATTATAAGTTAGCAGCAACTTTTTTGTTTCTTATAATATGTCACCGTTGCAATGTACGGACACAATACTAGTTATTGGTTATATACTTATATTATTGGTCTTTGTGCATCAATGTTGATATAATTGGAATGTCATTTGATTTCAATCAAATGTTGTTAACTAAAGACCATTGTAAATTTTGAATCACTTAATGATTTAATTTCTATAGCAAATTTCATCATTTACACAGAATATAAACTACAATCCAACTGCCAGTGTTCAAAATTGTAAGTAATGTTTAATGTTTATTAAGATTGTAAATTAATGTTTTTTCATGAGTCCTGACCCATAACAAAATTAATATTTTTTTTTGTTATAATCAAAATCTTTATAATTTGCAGCAAAGATAACAATAATTAATTATCCTTGGTGGTGCAACAACTAGAGTAAAAAATCATTAGCAACAGTAATTTATTAAATTGGTTGGTAATTTTTATTTCTAAATTTTTTATTACTCAATGCCCTACAAACAATTCATGAGGCAGTTCTACACTTCTACTCTTGATTCTAAATCTTGACCAAGTAGAAATTTCAGTTCACTCGGTAATTGTATTTATTATAAAGAATTGAAATTCCGTTGTTCTTATTATTCAGTATGTATTTTATATGTTACATTGATTGCTTTGTTTATCAGTTAGTTTATCAGTTTGTTCTTATTATTCAGTATGTATTTTATATTTTACATTGATTGCTTTGTTTATCAGTTTGTTAGCTTTATTATTTATATAGGTTACATTAATTGTTTTTTATTCACGTTAGATGGTTTATTATTGACATAGTTTCGTTAATTATGTTGCTTGTGTTGGCGTTGAGAAACCATAAAAAACATCAGCAATGACCAAATAAATTCTAATCCGTAAATTTTTTTTGTATTTTTTATGAATTCTAATAGAGATAGTTTTTTTTTTTTTTAAAAAGAGGCTGATGCACATTTGCATTAATTAAAAATGTATCCTTACAACCACAGTCAAAGACTATCATAACAAAACACAAGTACTGATAGCGGCATAAACCAGCACCACCAAAAATCAACTAAAAGACCATATATCAACTATTGCATAGAGTTAGCTAAAGACCAAAAATATTTGAGATTAGAGGTAACTAAGCCACTAAGAATAGGGCTGAGGCTAACTATATAGGGGGGGCAAAATTATGGATAGGTATTCATGCATCTCTAAGGAAACTCAAGTCCTACACCACTGCCTGCAAAAGGGTGATAGGACACTATCTCCATTGGCCTAATCTGATCCAAAGGTATTGCATCTTCCATAATCGGGAGCCACTCACCAACTGCATTCTTGACCTTCTTTGACATGTTACTCTGAATATTCCCATCTCCAGTCAATTTTGTCGGTAGGCAAAGAGAAGGAGGTTGAGCTGATGATATGTAAGATTTCTGTCCAATCCCTGTAATTTACCCCTACTAGTGTAATCCTGAATTTCATGTTTCGTCCTTGAGAATTAATAACATCTGCTAGCAAAACCCGCTTAGTAGTACATTTGGAAAATAAAGAATAGAATCTGATTGCCAAGGGATAGTTCTGATACCAGTGATCTGTCCAAAATCAGACATACGTATGTAGTCCTGGTTCATAAGTGACACTACTGTTTCCTAGAGAGTTAAGCTTTAAAAGTGTATTCCAGAACGGAGAATAGCAATTTAGGTTATGTTCTACATATTTATGTAATATTAATTGTTTTCAAAGACTGATATAATCATTATGTTTTAGTTTCCACCACCATTTCAGCAAAAGAAAAATGTTCATTTGCTTTAAATTCAAAATCCCTAACCCTTCAAATTGTTTAGCTAAACAAGAGATAGTTAGAAAGTTAGTTGGTGCTAATAATATTGTTAGGATTAGTCAAGTTAATTAGCACATAACATAATGTTGTTAAGGCTAGCTCAGCATTGTATTAGATAGAAGTAATTACAACTTTACCAATGAGCTAAACAGCGCTGCCTATATAAAAGCTGTTGTAATTTCGATTCCAAGATAATAGAAAGATTTCATTTTCTCAAAGCTTTCTCTCTGTTAATAAATTCAATTAAAAAACGTAACAACAAATTTCAAATAATTATGTGTACAGACTGCTAGAGTCGTACCTAAAATATTAATGACAAGTGACAACACATATTTAAAGAATTACGAGTCCGCATCTGTTGCCGATAGATAGTAAGACAATGATTGAATGATATCTCTTTTATTTGATCGGATTTAAAACTGCTGAAATCCGAATCCTCTAAAATCTGAGATTCCAGCCGTACAATTTTTTTCTGTGCAGACATTTTGAAACAACTGATTTTTTTGCGCACATATCTCGAAATAATTTGACAGCTAGGATTTCAGAGAATTTTGGATTCCATGAGCAGATTCAAATCCTATTTGATCGATCTAGACCATACAGTCCAATACCCCGCAGTAGGTGGTGGGATTTTCATTTTGATCAAAACTTTCCAAAATTAATATTCAATGATCTTCTTGACAGCAAATTTGGCATTTATGACAGCAATTGAGGAGTCAAATTTTGATTAGACCATTCGAATTGGATCCATCCCATTCGACAACAGGGAAAAAATTGAAGTCATTACAATTACAGGTTCTAGAGAAAAGCAATGCGGTTTAAATTTTACACGTTTATTCTTACTGCCATATGCTGATTTTCTTTTGTCACATATGAGGAAATAAATCTGCTGCAATTCGAATTTAGAAACAGTAATTCTAAAATTCATGTTTTTTAAAATTCAGTCATTCAATATTTTTTTGCACGAATCTCGAAATAATTCAATAGTTAGATTTAGAAAAATATAAATTTTAGAGTACTGCTCACAGTTAAAGAATCGCAGCAGATTATGTGGTGTTATCTCTAATGTAACACCCATCCTATCGTTATCAGAAGTGTCACCTTGCTCTCACTCTATATATGCTCTTACCATGCATTTATAATCACCACACCACCAGAAAGAAAAAAAAAAAAAAAACATGTTTCCTTATCATCTTCATCTTCTACCCATATATATCTAAGACATATACAAGTTAAACCGTATATACATGGCAATGGCATCAACAATAGAGCTAAGAAATCAGCACTTCCTATTTGTCATAATACACGGGCAAGGTCACATCAACCCTGGCCGGAACTTTGCCAAGCGCCTTGCCAGAGCTACCAATGCTCGAGTCACATTCTCCACCACCATCTCTAACCACCAACTCATGTTCCCTTCGCTTGCTAGTCCTGATGAGGAAATAACCGATGGACCAATAACCTACATACCGTACTCTGATGGATACGACCACGGATTAAAGTTGTTCGTAGATGATCCGATTGACTATCACGAGAAGTTCAATCGAGTTGGCCGTGCAACTTTTTCTTCCATCTTGGACAATCTAGCCGCACGTGGTCGTCCTGTTACATGTATCATATACAGCATGCAGATGCACTGGGTTAAAGATCTTGCGCTTGAACGGGGCATTCCAATGGCCTTTTACTGGCCCCAACCAGCTTGTATGTTAGCCTTATACTACCATTATCTCCGTGGGTATCGTGACTTGATCACCGCCCATGCAGATGACCCGTTGTTTGTGATTAACCTCCCGCATTTACCCCAAATGAGGATTAAGGACCTTTCGACCTTCTTTACGAACTCCACAGATAAAACTTCGAAGGCAATTTTGGAGACAATTTTACTAACGGTTGAATCCTCATTAAAGCCCGGAAAAGATGGCTCAAAACCGATGCTTCTTATAAATACTTTCGAAGATCTAGAATCTGAGTCTCTCAAGTGCATAGAGGAGGCAGAGGTTTTGCCAATAGGGCCGGATATACCATTGCTTGTACCTGATAGGAATGAGAGCAACAAGTATGTAAGTCGTGATCTATTCAGAGCAGATGAGAAGGACTACATGGACTGGCTCGATATAAAACCAAAGAATTCAGTTATCTATGTGTCTTTTGGTAGCACTGCGACTATGAGCAAGAAGCAAATAGAGGAGATACAACATGGGCTGAAAGACAGTGGCCGACCATACTTACTGGTACTAAGAAAGAACAACCGCGAAACAGGCATAAGATTGGAAGATGGAGAAAATAACATGGTGGTGGAATGGTGCAACCAAGTACAGGTACTGTCTCATCCATCGATCGGCTGCTTCGTGACACACTGTGGCTGGAACTCAACACTAGAAAGCTTGGCATGTGGCGTGCCGATGGTAGCTGTGCCACAGTGGTCGGACCAAGATACCAATGCAAGGATGGTGGTGGAATGGTCAGCCAGAGTTCGAGGCGAGATAAACAAAGAAGGTGTTCTAGAAGCAGAGGTGCTGAAAAGTTGTTTGGAGAATGCAGAAATGGCTCTTGCGATCAGAAAGAGTTGTAACATGTGGAGGGAGAAGGCGCAAGAGGCGCTCAGTGATGGTGGGTCATCTCATCGCAACTTGAAGTATTTCTTGGATAAAATTGTCTCTGATGCTAATAAATAAGGATTTCGATGAATTAATAATCTGCCTATATATATAGTTGTAATAAATTAAAAGAGGATATCAATGAATAAGCAGGAGGAGCTCAGCGATAAGTACGTACATGTTTATTGATCTAAATTAGTACAAATAAAGATAAATATTATAGCAAATTTCATGTAATATTCATATCTGAATATTGTCGGATTAATTATTTGAAATGTATTGATTATTTCTACCTGCAGCAGCAACAACCTTGTTGACCTTTAACAGAATTATATTGGACAAAATAGTAATAAATAAAAATATTAGCCCCCAAAGCGGTTGGTATTAATTGATTGGAAACAACAAAAATTATATCCCTTTCAAACATGAATTGATGTCCCTTTCAAACATGAATTGATGTCGGTGTTATTTGCAAATGACTGTGCAAGCTGTTAAGCGAGACCTCAAAGTGTGGTAAACAAAATTGTCGACGGAAAATTACCATTCTAAAAATATAATGGGGCCACACTACTATAAAAAGAGCAATCCTACATTGCACATTGTACACGAATTTGACTATTTTATTTAAAAACCGTGTACCGCAAACATATTTTTTCCCAAGCCCAAAATATCTGTCATAATCTTACATGGATATTTATTAAAGAAACACTGTACAATTGTTTGGAAAAAAAAAACTGTGTGGAAATGAAGGAATTGTACACTGATTTTTCATTAAATATCCGTGTATGAATGTTTAGAGAGCTACACGGATTTTTATTAAAAAATCCGTATAGGAAGGGTTATTGTACATGGATTATTGTTTAAATAACAGTGTAGAAAGCCTTGAGAAAGCTACACAGATTTATAGTGAAAAATCAGTGTAGAAATGTAGTTTTAGGGTTTTAGTTATATAAAAAGGCATTTTCCTTCCAGCGCCGTTTTGATTCTATAATATTATGTCTCTGTATTGAATATTGGTCTGATTTCTGCGCATAGCACAACTGGGATCTGAAATATTTGAAGTTGTCATTTTCTCCTCTCTATCTTGCTAAGGTTAGTCATGTGTATATATATATGTTTCTCTTTTCTTTTGTATCTTGATTCGAGACAAAGAATTTGGAAATAATTTTTTTTGTAAGGAAATTAATTTCTAAATTTAATTCGCAAATTTTTTTTGTTGTTGTATAAATCTGATAAATCTAAATATGAATTTGTTTTTTAAAACATATTTAATTGCAAGATACATCAATTATCTGATACCGTGTCCAAATTCATCTGGTATGGCTCCGATCAAGTCATTGTAAGATAAATCAAGATATTCAATTGTTTGATACCGTGTAAGACTTAATACTGCACCTGAATATAACCGAGTAAAGTCACAAGTTTTCAAATTCGGCACCTAAAGCAACCCACCGTTCATGCATTGCCAACATTTCAGACAAATGCAAGGGTGTTACTAGAAATTAGAAAATGAAAGCAACCATAAAAATTTTCGGATCTTGTACAACTGGATTGGACAGTTTTTGGTCCAAATGAATTACAACCGTCGGATGAACCATTTTTTTGCCAAAAAAAATTTTCATGTCATGTGGAATAGGAGACAAAAGACTTACCACTACACTACAATGAATTTGATGTTATTGTGTTGATTATATACTATATATACTACAAAACAGTAGTATTTCCAGAACGGATTTTTAATCCGAATTTTTTTCTACTTAAGCACCCACCTCTCTAAGGTATATATCAATAATGGATCTTGCATCTACCTTTTCTCGTTACTAACTAATTCATCAAATTATAATTGTAGTATGGAAAGAACGAGGCCGCTTACTCCAACGAGCAAATCGACGATATGAGAGATATGTGAGCAAGGTGGTTTACTTCTGAATTTTGTAATGGACAATGTGGATTTGTATAAATTAATTAATGTAATTATCAATTTTGAATTGTTACGTTATGTTTTGACAATTGTTTCCAAATCTGGTTTTCAAAAATGGGGGCTCTGTTTTGAAAAAAAAAAAAATCTGAATATATATAATTACTGGCTAGCAAAAGTGGAGGCCCAAAAAAAAATAGGACAATCCTACACGGACATTTAAATAAAATTCATGTAGGAAGAGGTAACCGTAGAAAATTAGTAGTCCAGAACCTTCATACACAGGTTTTTAACTTAATATCCATGTAGGAATCTCTTCCTACATAGATTTTTAAGTTAATATCCGTGTAAGAAGGGTAAGAGAGCTACACGGATATTAACTAAATATCCGTGTAGGAAGAGCATTCCTACACGAATATTTAGTTAATGTCTGTGTAGCTCCCTTATGGTGAGATATACTCCGGGAGGTTTTGTACATGGCTCTTTATGAATAATCCGTGTAGAATTATTACAATCGTACACGGATAATTATCCGTGTATAAATGGTTGCATATTCCTATACCCCAACATTGTACACGATTCTAAATCAGTGTAGCTCCATCATTTTTCGTCCGTGTACAAACTGTATTTTTGTAGTAGTGGGGGTTCCTTCTTTCATCTTTATTTTGTGTGCATAAGCATATATATGTTTCAATTACTTATATATGTTTTCCATTGCGCTTTGTTTTCTTGTTTGATGTTTTTTTGTTTTTTTGTTTTTGAAACTTAACAATGTTATGAAGAGATGAAACTTCCAACGAAGTTGATGGAGCACTCTCATCTATATCATAATTTATTCTTCCTGATGGTGAAATTAAGTATTTTTGTGACATTTTATATGATAATGTTGGAGCAATAATTAGTGATATATATTATTAAAAATGATAATGATGAAAAGGTGTATGTCTTTTTTTATAAGCAAATCTCCATTTTTATTTTTTATATGGAAAGAATAAAATTATGAATTAGAAGGGTAAATTAACGAAAAGTTGATGAATCGAGTACATGTACGAGTTTTTACTATTTTGAAGAATATATATATGATATTGTAAATTTTTGAGAAAAAAATATGAAACATTGTTATTTTTGAAGTGATACACGAAATTTCATTTTTTTTTTCTTCTTTTATGTTTTATCTTTCTTTCACATTTTTTTCTTAATTAAAAGGTCTCAGTGTACATACACCCAACATCTTTAGATGTTATTTTTGAAAATTAAACATGCGTAATTTTGCTACTGTACTGAGTCCACGTTTCCCTTTTTCTTCACAAAACCCAATTATAAAGCAAAAGAATGAACCGAGAGGTACTGCATTTGGTTTATCTGACGTATGATCAATTGAATTGACGTACGAAGTGTTGAATTGATGTATGAATTGAACATAAGTTTTTAATTTAGTTTGTATAATTAGGATGATTCACTTACACTATTTTTTTGTGACAACGAATTACACTCTATATTTTTAAGGTTTAAACAGTTGATCCAAATAATTTAACATGATGGATATATTAAAATGTGTTTGCATATCAAATTTTATATATTTTTTTTAATTTTTTTCTATTTATTAAGATGGGTACAAAAATTTATTGATCTGAAAACAACAATTTTGTAAAATACTTAATAAATAGTAAAAAAGTTCAAAAAAAAAATGTAAAATTTGGTCATGTTAAACGGTTTAGATCAACTGTTTGAACTTTAAAAACTGTAAAAATGTAGGGTATAATTCGGTGTCACCAAATCTCCTCAGTATAATTAAATAGATGTATGGATTTCATCTGATGTTAAAGATCGCGTGTGTTATGTATGAATTGAACTTTGTTTCACTGGTTGGTAAGTGGTAACGTTGCATGTATTAATTAGTCTCCAACACCTTTATAAAATGAGATGCATCCGAGATTTTGAAGTTTAACATTTTACTTCCAGCACTTCTCAAGAAATTAAAAGCTGTTAATGAGCCACACTGAACTTGCTTAATTTGTAACGAATCAAGCTTGAAAGTACGTTTTTAGCTCAAAAGTCCAGTGAGTTGGTTCGGGTTGATATATAAAATTATGACTTGAACTACATGATTCACGCTTCAGTAATGCCAACTTGATGGTTTAAACTTTAAAACAACACTTGTAAAAGTAAGTAATTGCCGATCGACATTAATTATTTATTATTGACCCTCGTAAATTATTTTTTTCGAGCGACGTTAATTATAAATTTTACATTTAAAAACGAAGTTCTACGCATGATTCACGTATATATATATATATATATTCTGCCTATAGAAAATAATGAGATCCGATATATATTGTCTATCAAATCAATTAAATTTTCAACGATATAAATGAATAATTCTCAATTCATTATCAAACCCAAGTATAGAAAATTTGACTAGTGTAGATAAAATATGGCTAGGTTGTCCGTTTAAATATTCGTGCGAAGTTAAAACTGACGACTCAGATCTCATTATATTCAGTGAAGATATTGCGCTGGATCTGAATTCAAGATAGTTTGCCGGTTTGCCCCTTTAGCAAGTTAAAAAAAGAAGAAGAAGAAGAAGAAGAAGAAACTGTGCTCTTCCTAAACCAAATCAGTACCTGCGATTGCGAATACACTAACACACCGACAAGACACAGATAAAATTTTAATCGCACGCACCCAAACTCTGGGCGAACTCTACGATGGCGGGTCTCTCGCTCCTTTGCGGCGACTGCGGGGCGCACTTGAAGAGCGTCGAGGAGGCGCAACAGCACGCCGAGCTCACCTCCCACTCCAACTTCTCCGAATCAACCGAGGCGGTTCTCTCCTTAGTCTGTTCCACCTGTGGCAAGCCTTGTCGCTCTCAAACCGTAAGTGTTTCGCCAATTTTCTCCTCCAATTCTCGCGATCTGTGCTTATATGAACTTGATCTGGTGCAACAATCTCTCCAAATCGGCATGTCGGATGGTAACCTCGGATAGCCGACTGTACTAGCTTAGCTATCTGGAATCATCCTCTCACCGAAGCTATTTTTACAATGAATATTACCTTACATTGTTGCATGTTGGCAAGTCTTTTGGTTCTCGCCTGTGTAATTGTTATCTTCTTCATTTGATTCTTGTTTTTACCTAAACTAGTCCGAAGTTGTACCTCTAACTTCCTCTGATCAAGGTGCATTGAGATAATATAGTGCAATTGTAGATAGATTTGTAGAATTCAGGATCTAGTTGAGATTGAGAAAACGTAGAGCATGCATGGCTAGAGGCAGTGTGGGCAATTTTAGAGAGAGAAATGGTTTTACAGAGACAAGGACGGTATTGTTAGAGTGCTTCTATGCTTCTTCTATAGAACTGTAGTTAGAAGTTCCAGGGTATTACATTTGTTTTAGTGCATTGGTATCTCTTTGATTGCTGCTCCAAGCGTCTTTTTTATTAGGAGTTTTACCATTTCTCCTTTAAATAAAAAAAGAAGGTTTTGCTTTGTGATGACAATAGCTAATTACTTTGGCGACAACTGAAGCTCAATTGCAAAAGATAAGAACTTAAATTGGCAACTAATCGCTATGTTTTACAAACTCTTCCAGTTACCCTGAGTTGGTTCATTTTGAGCCTTAGTAACTATCAATTGTATTGTAAAGGTTCAATTAAATCAGGCATATACATTCAATATTAAATACCAGATGATAACAACATTAGAATAATCCTTAATTAAAATTGCATCAGGATCATCATCAACCTTGTTACTTATAGTGATCTTCATTTCCTTTTTGTTTGCTTTTTTTCTGCATGTGGTAATTATCAATGATAAAGGAGGTGGATCTCCACAAGAAGAGAACTGGCCATGAAGATTTCATCGACAAAACACTGGAAGAGGCGAAGCCTATTGATCTTGAGTCAAAGCCCAAGCCTGGAACAGATGTGGACATGGAGACAGCTGGAGAAGAGAGCAAGTCCCAAGGTTAAACCAATTGTTTATTAAGCCTTTTTGTTTTGAGTTCTATTTTGTAAAAGTTTTTATGTTACGTGTTGAATTACTTCTTTGTTTAGATTCAATATGAACCAATAACATTTTTTACTTTCATCTTTGCTAGAAATGGTCATTCCAGAGGTAAACAAAGATATGCTAAGTGAGCTTGAAGCCATGGGCTTTCCAACTACCCGTGCAACTAGAGCACTTCACTATTCAGGTAAAAGTGTGGCTCATGTGTTTCTTAAAAGATATAGCGGTCATGCATCTATTACTTGTACCAGAATAGCACATGGAGCAGCAGAACATGCATTTTGCATAAACTGTGGTAGAACTCTTTTACATTTTAGTACCAGATTTTGGGACCATTGCAGTCAGGTCAAGCATGTCTATGTTCCTATATAACATGTCACTGCTTTTTTGCTTTTGAACACTGATTTATTTCTGGAGATGAGGTACATGCTATTGTATAATAGAATGGCAATTGATGCTAGATGAAGTTAAACAGATACCATATATTAAAGTCAGGTTTAATTGAGGTTGTGTTGGATTAATCACGACTTTAATGCTTAGTTCATTTTACAAATTGGATGAAACTGTCTGCTTCAATACAAGGCCTATGTGAACAGTGAATTGCATATGATGTTTGTTATATTTTTTTTTACCTCAGGTAATAGCAGTATCGAAGGTGCAATTAACTGGGTTGCTGAGCATGAAGATGATCCTGATATTGATGAAATGCCTATGGTATAACTTACTTTTATGCCTATGTCAGCGAGGACATTAACTAAAAGTCTAAAAGATTAGCTCTGTTTTATTATTCTCTGATTCTTCATGAATTTGGATTTGTTCTTTTTCTTGGACTTCACGAATTATGTTTTATTTAATTCTAGTGGGTTTTTTTGATCCGTTCTTCTTTTTTTTGGGGGGTTTTTGGTAGAAGCAATTGGTATGGTAAGGGATGCAATTTTTTTTTTTTTTGCCACTACCGTGATCATTTTTAATTTTTAAAATTATCTTATGTAGCTGAGTTCTTAACCAAATTTAGGTGCCTAAAACTGAGAGCAAACCTTCCTTAACACCTGAGGAAATGAAGCTTAAAGCAGAAGAACTACGGTTTGTTCCCAAGAAATTCTAGCTTCTTTCTTTAGCTTCAAATTTTAGTATTTTATAGATCTTAAAGTCTGCCCATCCTTTTAGGGAACGTGCTCGTAAAAAGAAAGAAGAGGAAGAAAAAAGAATGGAGAGAGAAAGAGAAAAGGTGTGATGAAACTCTGTTCGTCTCTTTCAATAGATTTTATTGGATTATTTTAGCTTGATTTTCCTAGCATTTATAATAATAGTCAGTTCATTGTCCTCACAGTGCACAAGATTTTACATAATCAAAGAAAATAAGGGCATTTTACACTACTGAAGAAATAGACAACTAGTGGTATACAATTCAGAAAATGTGTTTAAATTTACTCTTTTCATATTAGAAACTATGGTACAAATTTTCTTGTGGTAGAGATTCTTTTTTTTTTAAAAGAATCCACATCTGTTATCTGTTTTTTCCTTATTTGTTTTTTTTATCAGGAGAGGATAAGGATTGGTAAAGAGCTCTTAGAAGCGAAGAGAATTGAGGAAGATAATGCTAGAAAAAGGTTTGAGTTTTGATTAGGACAATGATTTTTTCTTTTAATGTTAACCCCAATGTGATGACTCTATTTATACCCAATGTTAAGTGCAGAATGATGGAATTGAGGCGACTTGAGAAAGAGGAAGAGAAGAGAGCAAGAGAGAAGATTCGTCAGAAACTTGAGGAAGATAAGGTACCATGCCTTGTATTTATACTTTATGGATTTTCTCCACTTTCTTGTGTCTCATTTAGTGTACTTTATTATGTTTGGTGCATAATTCCACAATTATGGACAAGTTTAGGTAAAATTTGATTAAAATCACACAATTATGGGGTGTGCGACAGGAAGGGGGTAGGGGACATTTACACAAATTTGGCTTAAGTTGAAGCTTAGTTGCACAATTTAGCTAAATTGAGCTGTAAGGGAGCCAATATCATACTTTTTCACATCCACTGGACAGGCTGCTATACCAAACAGAATCATTGTTATTGACATATCCTTAGATTCTGCATTTATTTGCTATCTCTTGATCTTTATAAATTTTTATATAACTTTGTTCTTTATGATGTTTTTTATTATCTTTCATGATTGTTTGTGTTCACAATATATCATGTAGGCTGAGAGGAGGAGAAAGCTGGGTTTACCGCCAGAAGACCCAACAACAGCCCAACCTAGCAAACCCATTGAGGAGAAGAAGGTATTATGAAAACCAGCACATGGTATCTTACATTTCAGTATTGTATCTGTGGGGCCGGTACTTATATTTTACCTAGTACTCGTGTACTTAAACAGGGGTCTTTTTTGGTAGGGATCAGGGATTAATTGAAACTTAAACACTAGTTGTACAAAGACCCCTGTGAAGTATCTTTTAGGGTTGGTTGTGCTCATTGCTCATCAGTTATCTACTTGCTAGGATGGTTTTGCACATTGCTCATACAGTAATGCGTGAATATTTTAGACAATTCCACTTTTATTGTAAAAAAAGAAATGGGAGGCTTTTTGTATACAACATCACTCAAATTAATTCTCACTATAATGGGACACTTGCGCGACACATAATATCTTTCTTGCAAATGAGATCGAACATTTTCGGCAGTATAAAACATCATCCACATTTCATTCAGTAGTTTCAATACCAATGTTTCTCACATTTCAATCAACACCAAAAATTTGTGGTAACAGTTGTAATTTAACTCCAGATATATAATTGCAATTGCAAATAACACCCAGAATTTCTCACATCTGCAACAACTAACATGTAGGTTTTTGGAGACACTTGTGTACCCCCAACGTTTTTACTTAAATATTATAAAGATTTTCTCTGACTCTTTGAGTAAATTCAATTCATGTGTACAGTGTCCTTGAATTGCTATATTTGGAGCTTGTGGTAACAAGTAATTCAGTCATACTATATGATTTGCTTGTTTTATATTAACAACTATGCTACTAATATTTGTAAAATAATAGTAGCGAAAAAAGGGAAATAGTGTCTTTCAAAGAGAAATATTGGATAGCTCTATTTCTATTACCATTTAGAGGAGTATATCTCAGGCACAGAGAAAATAATATAGAGGTTTATAAAATCAACAATTGACATTTAGTAGTATTAAATTTGTTGTCATTACTTCTGCAGCCAATGATGCTACCAATGAAGCCTGCCACTAAGGCAGATCGCATGAGAGACTGTCTCCGTTCTCTTAAACAGCACCACAAGGTTGGATAACTGTTGGGTTTATTAATTTGTTAATTACTTTGTCTCATGTTTTTGTCTTATTTGACTACAGCATCTCCTCTATTGAGACTGGAGGTGGAATTAGGTTAAATTGAGATTTATTATAAAATCTGTGTCAATTAAGTCTTAATATTTTCCCCAATTGAAACCCAACATCTCTACAGCATCAGCCTTTTTGTCTCCATGGGACTTTAACTATTATCTGACCTTTTATGAGAATTTCCCCCAATTACATGGGATTCCAGTTGTTTGGTGCTTATTTTGAATTAATTGAACAGTCTCTTTTTCGGGGTTAATCGAGGTTGTTGCATGATTTTGGGTAAATAAGGCTATTTTGGTTATTGAAAGGCCTGCTTCACTTCCTAGCTTTGTGTTAGCGAGATTGACGCAAAATAAGTGTTTTAAGTACTACATGAGGATTAGTGGGCTTAAATGAACATTGGGGTGATCTGTATCATCCCATTCTGGCACAGGCTGTTGTAAAGGCACTGAAATTTCAGTACATCAGTTTATCTGACTTGTCTCATAGTGTTTGGTACCGGAATAGGCAGGAATAAGCCTGGAGTTTGGTTTGTAGACATCGTGAGGTACTTAATGGACTGTTGAAGATCAACGGTGCCTATCTATTCCTTACTTCTTTCCATTTTCACTTCTATTTTTCTTGTGTTTGGTAGGAAGAGGATGCAAAAGTGAAAAGAGCATTTCAAACACTTCTTACTTATGTTGGAAATGTCGCTAAGAACCCTAATGAAGAGAAATTCAGAAAGATTCGGCTCAACAACCCTTCATTTCAGGTTAACTTTCCATTATGACTCAGATTGCCAAAAGTGGATCTTTTCACGTCAAAACCTGCAAAACCTCTGATATTCTACAAGAAAAAAAAAAAAAAAAAAATCAGAAGTATTGAGAAGTATTTCTGCAACAGTTACTTGTATCTGATATTCTTCAAAGAACAATGGGTAATATCTGATATACTTCAAAGAACACTGGGTAATATCTGGTACACCTAAAGACATGCCTCTCTTTCTCTCATCTTATCAGAGATGCAGAAATAGATATTTCTTTGGGTAAACTTAGGAAGGAATCAAGAATGTTTGAGAGATTTGCTTGTTTTGCAGGAAAACATGATTTTGGTTTCCAAGAATAAATTAACTTGTAAAATTACATAGTGGTTAATGGAATGCTGTGTATTTTGTATGGCCTCTGGCCTAAAACAGGATAGAGTTGGAAACCTGCATGGAGGCATAGAGTTTCTCGAGATTTGTGGATTTGAGAAAATCGAAAATGGTGAATTTTTATTTCTTGCGAGGGAAAAGGTTGACACGGCAGTGCTTAATACAGCTGGATCTGAGCTTAATTCTGCCATTACAAATCCCTTCTTTGGTGTTCTTTGAAGGAGAAATTTATCATTACATCTGGAACCTATTTGTAGAAAAACTGGAAAAGAGACGAGAATTTTGATATGGACTGGCAGCAAAACAAACAAGCGAGATTTTTATGGTTGCTTTTGTTTATATTATTTTCTAGACGGAAGTATGAAGCTTCGTTAATGAAATAAAAGTGTTTATTAGAGCTGTGCTGTGGACCTATGGCGTGTTGCAGAGAAGCGCTTGGCAAGTCAGGGCCATTGCCTTTTGCATCAAGATTTATGCACTTCAGAATTATGCAACTGTTGGTGTGCACTGAATGGCTGAAAAATAAAACGAACAAAAAAAAAAGGCCGAATACGGTATATTTTGCTTTGTGATGTATATGAGGTGGATTTGATTTGTGAAGTTCCGAAACAAAAAATTTGCATGTTACTATTTTGCTGCAAGTGGAAAAAGGACTTGCGTTAGAGATGGAATTACAGTTGAGAGCGCGCAATCCCTTGTTAGAATAACTTTAATCCTCTATAACCAATTTAAACGATTTAAAACGGGATAGTCAGCTTAGAGAATATTCTGTGAATGACGTTGGTGGATTCTGTCCATGTATTTTAAATCGTCCAAAACAGTAAAAAAAAAAAAAAGAGCCTTGCTTCATGACAGAATAATAGAAGAAAATGTTTTCAAGCTGAGAAAAGGGTATATCTCAGGCGATTTGTAATCGGAAATTAAATTATTAAAGCTAATAAGTGATAAGCAGGGAAACTAATTTGTTTATCACTTTTTGTCATCTGATGCCTTTATTTATTTTGCCACATTGTCTTCACAGTGTCTTATTTATTTATTTAAGGGAGGGATTTCATGTATGTTTCTCAAAAACTTCAATATTATGTATTTCCCCCTCCAAAATCAATAATTATATATTTATCCTCCAAAATTAAATTTTGAACATACTTCATGGCGGTCTGTATTTTTTTTATTTTGTTGATTTTCATCTAAAAAATATGAAAATAAATAAATTATAATGAATGCATATTATTCTTTACTAAATATTGTTATGTATTGCAAAAGTTTGTAATTTAAAAAAAGTCCCGCTCCACATTTTACTTGTGAATTGAATTGAATAGTAAAAATAAATAATATTATCCCAGTAAATATTAATTTCGTTATAATATTATTGATTTTGAAGTTTGTAATTTTTTTCGATCAGGTTTTCATACGAATCTTATGTATATCATTTTTTAAAAAAGATATGTGGACTTTTTTTGGAAAATTCTATTGATTTTCTGATTTGAACTAATTTATTTATTGTTACTTCAAAATGATACATGTTGTGAATTTCTTTTTATGAAAAATTATATTCACGTGACTATTCTTAAATATTTGATCTGTTAATGGAACAATTTGTTAATGCTGATTGCTAAGAGAGTAATGAAAATATATGTTGTTAAGCATAAGTACAATGGCCAATGAGGTTGTAAAGAAAAAGAACAATGGCAAATGAGTTGCTCAGGAAAAGAACAATGACTAATGAGGTTGTTAAGCACAAGAACAATACAAATAAAGTTGCTAAGCTAAAGAACATTGCAAATGTGGCTACTAAGCATAAGAAGAATAGAAATGACACTGCTAAGCAAAAGAACAATGACCAATCATTTGCTAAGCACCAGAATAATGATAAATGAGGATGTTAATCTCCTGAGCAATGCAAATAAGGTTGCAATTCACAAGAACAAAGCAAATGAGAATGTGAATCACAAGAACAATGTCCAATGATGCTGCTAAGCAAAAGAACAATGTCCAACAAGTTGCTAAGCACAAGAACAGTGACAAATGAGGTTGTTAAGCACAAAAACAATGCCAACGAGGTTGCTAAGCATAATAATATTGGAAATAAGTACGCTACGCACAAGAACATTACAAATGAGGCTTCTAAACACAAGAAGAATGAAAATTAGACTTCTAAGCAAAAGCAGAAGAACAATGCAAATGAGACTGCTAAGCTAATGAAGTTGTTAAGCAAAAGAATAATAGTCAATGAATTGCTAACCACAAGAACAATGACAAATTAGGTTGCTAAAAACAAGAAAAATGACAAATGAGGTTGCTAAGCATTAGAACAATGGAAATGATGATGTTAAGAATAAGAAGAAAGAATAATGAGATAGCTAAGCACAAGAACAATGACCAATGAGGTATAAAGCAAAAGAACAACGTCCAATGAGGTTGTCGAGCAAAAGAACGATGACAAATTAGTTGCTAACCAGAAGAAGAAAAAAAGCAAAAAAAAAAAAAAATGGCAAATGAGTTGCTAAGCACAACAACAGTGGCGAAAGGGGTTGTTAAGAAAAGAACAGTGGCAAGGAGTTGCTAAGCAAAAGAACCATGACAAATGAGGTTCTTAAGCATGAGAATGCAAATGAGGCTGCTAAGCACAACATCAATGACCAATGAAATTATTAAGCAAAAAAACAATGACAAATGAGGATGTTAAGCACCAGAACAATGCAAAAGAGACTGCTAAGAACAAGAACAATGTACATGAGGCCACTATGCATTTGAACAATGGCCAATAAAGTTGTAAAGCAAAAGAACAGTAGCAAGGCTGTAAAGCAAAAGAACAATGGCCAATGATGTTGTTAAGCACAGGAACAATGCAAATCAGGTTGCTGCTAATCATAAGAACAATGGCCAATGATGTTGCCAAACAAAAGAACAATGGCCAACGAGTTGCTAAGCAAAAAAACAATGACAATTGAGGTTGTAAAGCAGAAGAACAATTCAAATGAGGCTGCTAAGCACAACAACAGTAGCCAATGAGGTTGTTAAGCAAAAAAAAACAAATGCAAAGGAGTTGCTATGTACAAGAACAATTACAAATAAGGTTGTTATGCATGAGAAAAATGCAAATCAGGCTGCTAAGCACAACAATAATCGCCAATAAAGTTATTAAGCAAAAGAACAATAACAAATGAGGTTGTTAAGTATAAGAATAGTGCAAATGAGGCTTCTAAGCATAAGAACAATGTAAATGATGCCATCATGCGTAAGAACAATGGCCAATTAGGTTATAAAGCAAAAGAACAATGGCCGGTTGTCAAGCACAAGAACAATGCAAAGTAGGTTGCTAAGCACGGGAGCAATGCAAACGATAATACTAATCACAAGAACAATGACCAATGATGGTGTAAACCAAACGAACAATGGCCAATGAGGTTGTTAAGCATAATAACATAGGCCAATGACTTGCTAAGCACAAGAACAATGACACTTGAGGTGGCTAAGCAGAAGAACAATGCAAATGAGGCTACTAAGCACAACAACAATGGCCAATGAGGTTATTAAGCAAAAGAACAATGGCCAATGAGGTTGTCAAGCACACGAACAATGCAAATGAGGTTGCTAAGTACAGACACAATGCAAATGAAAATGCTTGGGAACCTCATTTGCCCTTGTTCGTGTGCTTGACAACCTCAATTAGCATTGTTCGTGTGCATAACAACCTTTTTTGTCCTTGATCTTGTGCTTACGAACCTCATTTGCATTTGTTCTTGTGCTTACGGACCTCATTTGCCCTTGTTCGTGTGTTTAACAACCTTAATTGTCGTTTTCATATGCTTCATAACCTCTTTTGCCCTTGTTCTTGTGCTTAGCAACATCATTTACACTTGTTCTTGTGCTTCACAACCTCATTTGTCGTTGTTCTTTGCGCTTTGCAACATAATTTGTCCTTGATCTTGTGCTTATGAACTTCATTTGCATTTGTTCTTGTGCTTAGGAACCTCATTTGCCCTTGTTTGTGTGCTTAAAAACCTCAATTGGCATTGTTCCTGTGCTTAACAACCTCTTTTGCCGTTGATCTTGTGCTTATTAACCTCATTTATATTTGTCCTTGTGCTTAGGAACCTCATTTGCCCTTGTTTGTGTGCTTCGCAACCTCAATTGTAGTTGTTTATATGCTTCTTAACCACTTTTGCCCTTGTTTGTGTGCCTAACACCCTCAATTGCCGTTGTTCCTGTGCTTAACAACATCTTTTGCCCTTGATCTTGTGGTTATGAACCTCATTTGCAATTGTTCCAGTGCTTAGGAACCTAATTTTTCCTTGTTTGTGTGCTTAACAACCTCAATTGGCGTTGTTCGTGTTCTTAACAACCTCTTTTGCACTTGATCTTGTGCTTATGACCCTCAATTAGCGTTGTTCGTGTGCTTAACAGCTTCAATTAGCGTTGTTCTAGTGCTTAGCAACATCATTTACACTTGTTCTTGTGCTTAACAACCTCATTTGTCGTTGTTCTTGCGCTTTGCAACATAATTTACCCTTGATCTTGTGCTTATGAACCTCATTTGCATTTCTTCTTGTGCTTAGGAGCCTCATTTACCCTTGTTTGTGTGCTTAACAACCTCAATTGACGTTGTTCGTGTGCTTAACAACCTTTTTTGCCCTTGATCTTGTGCTTATGAACCTCATTTGCATTTTTTCTCGTGCTTAGGAACATCATTTTCCCTTGTTTGTGTGCTTAACAACCTCCATGGGCATTGTTCGTGTTCTTAACAACCTCTTTTACCCTTGATCTCGTGCTTATGAACCACATTTGCATTTGTTCTTATGCTCGTGAACCTTATTTGCCCTTGTTCGTGTGCTTAACAACCTTAATTGTCGTTGTTCCTATGCTTCATAACCTCTTTTGCCTTTGTTCTTGTGCTTAGCAACATCATTTACACTTGTTCTTGTGCTTCACAACCTCATTTATCGTTGTTCTTGCGCTTTGCAACATAATTTGCCCTTAATCTTGTGCTTATGGACCTCATTTGCATTTGTTCTTGCGCTTAGGAACCTCATTTACCCTTGTTTGTGTGCTTAACAACCTCAATTGACGTTGTTCGTGTGCTTAACAACCTCGTTTGCCCTTGAGCTTGTGCTTATGAACCTCATTTGCATTTGTTCTTGTGCTTAGGAACCTCATTTGCCCTTGTTCGTGTTCTTGACAACCTCAATTAGCATTGTTCGTGTACTTAACAACCTCTTTTTCCCTTGATCTTGTGATTATGAACATCATTTGCATTTGTTCTTGTGCTTAAGAACCTCATTTGCCCTTGTCTGTGCGCTTAACAACCTTAATTGTCGTTGTTCATATGTTTTTTAACCTCTTTTGCCCTTGTTCTTTTGCTTAGCAACATCATTTACACCAGTTATTATGCTTAACAACCTCAATTAGCGTTGTTCTGGTGCTTAGCAACATCATTTACACTTGTTCTGGTGCTTAACAAACTCTTTTACCCTTGATCTTGTGCTTATGACCTCATTTGCATTTGTTCTTGTACTTAGGAACCTCATTTGCCCTTGTTCGTGTGCTTGACAACCTCAATTAGCATTGTTCGTGTGCTTAACAACTTCTTTTTCCCTTGATCTTGTGTTTATGAACTTCATTTGCATTTGTTCTTGTGCTTACGAACCTCATTTGCCCTTATTTGTGTGCTTAACAACCTCAATTGGCGTTGTTCCTGTGCTCAACAACCTCTTTTGACGTTGATCTTATGCTTATTAACCTCATTTGCGTTTGTTTTTGTGCTTAGGAACTCATTTGTCCTTGTTCGTGTGCTTAGCAACCTTAATTGTCATTGTTTATATGTTTCCTAACCTCTTTTGCCATTGTTTGTGTCCCTAACACCCTCAATTGGCGTTGTTCATGTGCTTTTAACAACCTCTTTTGCCCATGATCTTATGCTGATGAACCTCATTTGCATTTGTTCTTGTTCTTAGGAACCTCATTTTCCCTTGTTTGTGTGCTAAACAACCTCAATTGGCGTTGTTCGTGTTCTTAACAATCACTTTTGCACTTAATTAGCATTGTTCTGGTGCTTAGCAACATCATTTACACTTGTTCTTATGCTGAACAACCTCAATTAGAGTTGTTCATGCGCTTTTACAACATAATTTGCCCTTGATCAAGTGCTTATGAACCCCATTTGCATTTGTTGTTGTGCTAAGGAACCTGATTTGCCCTTGTTCTGTGCATAACAAACTCAATTGACGTTGTTCGTGTGCTTAACAACCACTTTTGCCCTTGATCTTGTGCTTATGAACCTCATTTGCATTTGTTCTTGTGCTTAAGAACCTCATTTGCCCATCTTCGTGTGCTTGACAACCTCAATTAGCGTTGTTCGTGTGCTTACATCCTCTTTTGCCCTTGATCATGTACTTATGAACCTCATTTGCATTTGTTCTTGTGCTTAGGAACCTCATTTGCCCTTGTTCGTGTACTTAACAACCTTAATTGTCGTTGTTCATATGCTTCATAACCTCTTTTACCCTTGTTCTTGTGCTTTGCAACAACATTTACCCTTGTTCTTGTGCTTAACAACTTCATTTGTCGTTGTTCTTGCGGTTTGCAACATAATTTGCTCATGATTTTCTGCCCATGAACCTCATTTGCGTTTGTTCTTGCTCTTAGGAGCCTCATTTGCCTTTGTTTGTGCGCTTAGCAATCATAATTGTCGTTGTTCGTGTGCTTAACAACTTTTTTTGCCCTTGATCTTGTTCTTATGAACCTCATTGCATATATTCTTGTGCTTAGGAACCTCATTTTCCCTTGTTCGTGTGCTTAACAACCTCAATTGTTGTTGTTCATGTGCTTCTTAACCTCTTTTGCCCTTGTTCTTGTGCTTAGCAACATTATTTACACTTGTTATTGTGTTTCGCAACCTCATTTGCCGTTGTTCATGCGCTTTGCAACATAATTTGCCCTAGATCTTGTGCTTATGAACCTCATTTTGATTTGTTCTTGTGCTTAGGAACCTCATTTGCCCTTGTTTGTGTACTTAACAACCTCAATTGCCGTTTTTCCTATGCTTAACAAACTCTTTTGCCCTTGATATTGTGCTTATGAATCTCATTTGCATTTGTTCTTGTGCTTATGAACCTCATTTTCCCTTGTTTGTGTGCTTAACAACCTCAATTAGAGTTGTTCGTGTTCTTAACAACCTCAATTAGAGTTGTTCTGGTGCTTAGAAACATCATTTACACATGTTCTTGTGCTTCACAACCTCATTTGTCGTTGTTCTTGCGCTTTGCAACATAATTTGCCCTTGATCTTGTGCTTATGAACTTCATTTGCATTTGTTCTTGTACTTAGGAACCTCATTTTCCCTTATTCGTGTGCTTAACAACCTTAATTGTCCTTGTTCATATGCTTCATAACCTCTTTTGCCCTTGTTCTTGTGCTTAGCAACATTATTTACACTTGTTCTTGTGCTTCCCAACCTCATTTGTCGTTGTTCTTGCACTTTACAACATAATTGGCCCTTGATCTTGTGCTTATGAACTTCATTTGCATTTGTTCTTGTTCTTAGGAACCTCATTTGCCCTTGTTTGTGTGCTTAAACATCAATTGGCGTTGTTCCTGTGCTTAACAATCTCTTTTGCCGTTGATCTTGTGCTTATTATCCGCATTTGCATTTGTTCTTGTGCTTAGGAACCTTATTTGCCCTTGTTCGTGTGCTTAGAAACCTCAATTGTAGTTGTTTATATTCTTCTTAACCTCTTTTGCCCGTGTTTGTGTGCCTAACACCCTCAATTGGCGTTGTTCCTGTGCTTAACAACCTCTTTTGCCGTTGATCTTGTGGTTATGAACCTCATTTGCTTTTGTTCTTGTGCTTAGGAACCTCATTTTCCCTTGTTTGTGTGCTTAACAACCTCAATTGGCATTGTTCGAGTTCTTAACAACCTCTTTTGCACTTGATATTGTGCTTATGACCCTCAATTAGCGTTGTTCGTGTGCTTAACAACCTCAATTAGCGTTGTTCTTGTACTTAGCAACATCATTTACAATTGTTCTTGTGCTTAACAACCTCATTTGTCGCTGTTCTCGCGCTTTGCAACAAAATTTGCCCTTGATCGTGTGCTTATAAACCTCATTTGCATTTATTATTGTGCTTAGGAACCTCATTTGCCCTTGTCCGTGTGCTTAACAACCTTAATTGTCGTTGTTCATATGCTTCATAACCTCTTTTGCCCTTGTTCTTGTGCTTAGCAACATCATATACACTTGTTCTTGTGCTTATGAACCTCAATTAGCGTTGTTCGTGTGCTTAACAGCTTCAATTAGCGTTGTTCTGGTGCTTACCAATATCATTTACACTTGTTCTGGTGCTTAACAACCACTTTTGCCCTTGATCTTGTACTTACGAACCTCATTTGCATTTGTTCTTGTACTTATGAACCTTATTTGCCCTTGTTCATGTGCTTGACAACCTCAATTAGAATTGTTCGTGTGCTTAACAACCTCTTTTGCCCTTGATCTTGTGCTTATGAACTTCATTTGCATTTGTTCTTGTGCTTAGGAACCTCATTTGCCCTTGTTTGTGTGCTTAATAACCTCAATTGGCGTTGTTCCTGTGCTTAACAACCTCTTTTGCCGTTGATCTTGTGCTTATTAACCTCATTTGCATTTGTTCTTGTGCTTAGGAACCCCATTTGCCCTTGTTTGTGTGCTTAGCAACCCTCAATTGTCGTTGTTTATATGCTTCATAACCTCTTTTGCCCCTGTTTGTGTGTCTAACACCCTCAATTGGCGTTGTTCCTGTGCTTAACGACCTCTTTTGGCCTTGATCTTATGCTTATCAATCTCATTTGCATTTGTTCTTGTGCTTAGGAACTTCATTTTCACTTGTTTGTGTGCTTAACAACCTCAATTGGCATTGTTCGTGTTCTTAACAACCTCTTTTGCACTTGATGTTGTGCTTATGAACCTCAATTAGCGTTGTTGGTGTGCTTAACAACCTCAATTAGCGTTGTTCTGGTGCTTAGCAACATCATTTACACTTGTTCTTGTGCTTAACAACCCCATTTGTCGTTGTTTTTGCGCTTTGTAACATAATTTGCGCTTGAACTTGTGCTTATGAACTTATTTGCATTTATTATTGTGCTTAGGAACCTCATTTACCCTTGTTTGTGTGCTTAACAACCTCAATTGACGTTATTCGTGTGGTTAACAACCTCTTTTACCCTTGATCTTGTGCTTATGAACCTCATTTGCATTTGTTCTTGTGCTTAGGAACCTCATTTGCCCTTGTTCGTGTGCTTGATAACCTCAATTAGCATGGTTCGTGTGCTTAACAACCTCATTTGCCCTTGATCTTGTGTTTATGAACTTCATTTGCATTTGTTCTTGTGCTTAGAAACCTCATTTGCACTTGATTCTGTGCCTAACACCCTCAGTTGGCGTTGTTCCTGTGCTTAACAACCTCTTTTGCCCTTGATCTTGTGCTTATGAACCTCATTTGCATTTGTTCTTGTTCTTCGGAACCTCATTTTCCCTTGTTTGTGTGCTTAACAACCTCAATAGGCGTTGTTCGTGTTCCTAACAATCTCTTTTGCACTTGATCTTGTTCTTAACAATCTCTTTTGCATTTGACCTTGTTCTTATGAAGCTCAATTAGAATTGTTCGTGTGCTTAACAACCTCAATTAGTGTTGTTCTTGTGCTTAGCCATATCATTTACACTTGTTCTTGTGCTTAACAACCTCATTTGTCATTGTTCTTGCACTTTGCAACATAATTTGCCCTTGATCCTGTGCTTATGAACCTCATTTGCATTTGTTCTTGTGCTTAGGAACCTCATTTACCCATGTTTGTGTTCTTACCAAACTCAATTGACGTTGTTCATGTGCATAACAACCTCCTTTGCCCTTGATCTTGTGCTTATTATCCTCATTTGCATTTGTTCTTGTGCTTAGGAACCTCATTTGCCCTTGTTCGTGTGCTTAGCAACCTCAATTGTAGTTGTTTATATACTTCTTAACATCTTTTGCTCTTGTTTGTGTGCCTAACACCCTCAATTGGTTTTGTTCCTATGCTTAACAACCTCTTTTGCCCTTGATCTTGTGGTTATCAACCTCATTTGCATTTGTTCTTGTGCTTAGGAACCTCATTTTCCCTTGTTTGTGTGCTTAACTAATTCAATTAGCGTTGTTCGTGTTCTTAACAACCTCTTTTGCACTTGATCTTGTTCTTATGAACCTCAATTAGCGTTATTCGTGTGCTTAACAACCTCAATTAGCATTATTCTGGTGCTTAGCAACATCATTTACACTTGTTCTTGTGCTTAACAACCTCATTTATCGTTGTTCTTGCGCTTTGCAACAAAACTTGCCCTTGATCTTGTTCTTATGAACCTCATTTATATTTGTTCTTGCGCTTAGGACCCTCATTTACCCTTGTTTGTGTGCTCAACAACCTCAATTGACGTTGTTCGTGTGCTTAACAACCTCTTTTTACCTTCATCTTGTGCATATGAACCTCATTTGCATTTGTTCTTGTGCTTAGGAACCTCATTTGCCCTTGTTCGTGTGCTTGACAACCTCAATTACCATTGTTCGTATGCTTAACAACCTCTTTTGCCCTTGATCTTGTGCTTATGAACATCACTTGCATTTGTTCTTGTGCTAAGGAACCTCATTTGCCCTTATTCGTGTGCTTAACAACCTCAATTGTCGTCGTTCATGTGCTTCTTAACCTCTTTTGCCCTTGTTCTTGTGCCTAGCAACATCATTTACACTTGTTCTTGTGCTTAACAACCTTAATTTTCGTTGTTCATCTGTTTCTTAACCTCTTTTGCCCTTGTTCTTTTAATTAGCAACATCATTTACACTTGTTCTTGTGCTTATGAACCTCAATTAGCATTGTCTGTGTGCTTAACAAACTCAATTAGCGTTGTTCTGGTGCTTAGCAACATCATTTACACTTGTTCTGGTGCTTAACAACCTCTTTTGCCCTTGATCTTGTGCTTATGAACCTCATTTGCATTTGTTCTTTTACTTAGGAACATTATTTGCCCTAGTTCGTATGCTTGACAACCTCAATTAGAATTGTTCGGGTGCTTAACAACCTCTTTTGCCCTTGATCTTGTGCTTATGAACTTCATTTGCATTTGTTCTTGTGGTTAGGAACCTCATTTGCCCTTGTTTGTGTGCTTAATAACCTCAATTGGCGTTGTTCCTGTGCTTAACAACCTCTTTTGCCATTGATCTTGTACTTATTAACCTCATCTGCATTTGTTCTTGTGCTTAGGAACCCCATTTTACTATGTTTGTGTGCTTAGCAACCTCAATTGTCGTTGTTTATATAATTCATAACCTCTTTTGCCCCTGTTTGTGTGCGTAACACCCTCAATTGGCGTTGTTCCTGTGCTTAACAACCTCTTTTGGCCTTGATCATCTGCTTATGAGTCTCATTTGCATTTGTTCGTGTTCTTAGGACCTTCATTTTCCCTTGTTTGTGTGCTTAACAACTTCAATCGGCGTTGTTCGTGGTCTTAAAAACCTCTTTTTAACTTGATATTGTTCTTATGAACCTCAATTAGCGTTGTTCGTGTGCTTAACAACCTCAATTAGCGTTGCTCTTGTGCTTAACAACATCATTTACACTTGTTCATGTGCTCAACAACCTCATTTATCGTTGTTCTTGCACTTTGCAGCATAATTTGCCCTTGATCTTGTGCTTATGAACCTCATTTGCATATATTATTGCGCTTAGGAACCTCATTTATCCTTATTTGTGTGCTTAACAATCTCTTTTGCCCTTGATCTAGTGCGTATGAACCTCATTTGCATTTGTTCTTGTGCTAAGGAACCTCATTTGCCCTTGTTCGTGTGCTTGACAACCTCAATTAGCATTGTTCGTGTGCTTAACAACCTCTTTTGCCCTTGATCTTGTGCTTATAAACATCATTTGCATTTGTTCTTGTGCTTAAGAACCTCATTTGCCCTTGTTCGTGTGCTTAACAACCTTAATTGTCGTTGTTCATATGCTTCATAACCTCTTTTGCCCTTGTTCTTGTGCTTAGCAACATCATTTACACTTGTTCTTGTGCTTCACAACCTCATTTGTCGTTGTTCTTGCGGTTTGCAACATAATTTGCCCTTGATTTTGTGCTTATGAACTTCATTTGCATTTGTTCTTGTGCTTAGGAACCTCATTTCCCCTTGTTCGTGTGCTTAACAATCTTAATTGTCGTTGTTCATATGCTTCATAACCTCTTTTGCCCTTGTTATTGTGCTTAGCAACATCATTTACACTTGTTCTTGTGCTTCACAACCTCATTTGTAGTTGTTCTTGCGCTTTGCAACATAATTTGCCCTTGATCTTGTGCCTAACAACCTCAATTAGCGTTGTTCTGGTGCTTAGCAACATCATTTACACTTGTTCTTGTGCTTAACGACCTCATTTATCGTTGTTCTTGCGCTTTGCAACATAATTTGCCCTTGATCTTGTGCTTATGGACCTCATTTGCATTTGTTCTTGCGCTTAGGACCCTCATTTACCCTTGTTTGTACGCTTAACAACCTCAATTGACGTTGTTCGTGTGCTTAACAACCTCTTTTGCCCTTGATCTTGTGCTTATGAACCTCATTTGCATTTGTTCTTGTGCTTAGGTACCTCATTTGCCCTTGTTCGTATCCTTGACAACCTCAATTAGCATTGTTCGTATGCTTAACAACCTCTTTTGCCCTTGATCTTGTGCTGATGAACATCATTTGCATTTGTTCTTGAGCTTAGGAACCTCATTTGCCCTTGTCTGTGTGCTTAACAAACTTAATTGCCGTTGTTCATATGTTTCTTAACCTCTTTTGCCATTGTTCTTTTGCTTAGCAACATCATTTATACTTGTTCTTGTGCTTATGAACCTCAACTAGCGTTGTTTGTGTGCTTAACAACCTCAATTAGCATTGTTCTGGTGCTTAGCAACATCATTTATACTTGTTCTTGTGTTTAACAATCTCATTTGTCGTTGTTCTTGCACTTTGCAACATAATTTGCCATTGATCTTGTGCTTATGAACTTCATTTGCATTTGTTCTTGTGCTTAGGAACCTCATTTGCCCTTGTTTGTGAGCTTCACAACCTCAACTGGCGTTGTACCTGTGCTTAACAACCTCTTTTGCCGTTGATCTTGTGCTGATTTCATTTGCATTTGTTCTTGTTCTTAGGAACCTCATTTGCCCTTGTTCGTGTGCTTAGGAACCTTAATTGTCGTTGTTTATATGCTTCTTGACGTCTTTTGCCCTTGTTCTTGTGCTGAGCAACATCATTTACACTTGTTCTTGTACTAGACATTCTCATTTGTCGTTGTTCTTACGCTTTGCTGCATAATTTGCCCTTGAACCTCATTTGCATTTGTTCTCGTACTTAGGAACCTCATTTGCCCTGGTTTGTGTGCCTAAAGCCCTCAATTGGCGTTGTTCCTGTGCTTAACAACCTCTTTTGCCGTTGATCTTCTGCTTATTAACCTCATTTGCATTTGTTCTTGTGTTTAGGAACCTCATTTGCCCTTGTTCGTGTGCTTAACAACCTTAATTGTCGTTGTTCATATGCTTCATAACCTCTTTTGCCATTGTTCTTGTACTTAGCAACATCATTTACATCTGTTCTTGTGATTCACAACCTCATTTGTCGTTGTTCTTGCGCTTTGCAACATAATTTGCCATTGATTCTGTGCTTATGAACTTCATTTGCATTAGTTTTTGTGCTTGGGAACCTCATTTTCTCTTGTTTGTGTGCATAACAACCTCAATTGGCGTTGTTCCTGCGCTTAACAACCTCTTTTGCCGTTGATCTTGTGCTTATTAACCTCATTTGCATATGTTCTTGTGCTTAGGAACCTCATTTGCCATTGTTCATGTGCTTAGCAACCTTAATTGTCATTGTTTATATGCTACTTGACCTATTTTGCCATTGTTCGTGTGCTTAACAACCTCAATTAGCGTTGTTCTGCTGCTTAACAACCTCATTTGTCGTTGTTCTTAGGCTTTGCAACATAATTTGCCCTTGATATTGTGCTTATGAACCTCATTTGGATTTATTCTTATGCTTAGAAACCTCATTTGCCTTGTTTGTGTGCTTAACAACCTCAATTGGCGTTGTTCCTGTGCTTAACAACCTCTTTTGCCCTTGATATTGTGCTTATGAACGTCATTTGCATTTATACTCGTGCTTAGGAACCTCATTTTCCCTTATTTGTGTGCCTAACAACCTCTTTTGCCATTGATCATGTGCTTATGAACCTCATTTGCATTTGTTCTTGTTGTTGTGAACCTCATTTTCCCTTGTTCGTCTGCTTAACAACCTCAATTAGCGTTGTTTGTGCACTTAACAACCTATTTTGACCTTGATCTGTGATTATGAACCTCATTTGTATTTGTTTTTATGCTTATGAAACTCATTTGCCCTTGTTCGTCTGCTTAACAACCTCAATTAGCGTTGTTTGTGCACTTAACAACCTATTTTGACCTTGATCTTGTGATTATGAACCTCATTTGTATTTGTTTGTATGCTTATGAAACTCATTTGCCCTTGTTTATGTGCTTAACAAACTCAATTGATGTTGTTCGTGTGCTTAACAACTACTTTTGCCCTTGATCTAGTTCTTGTGAACCTCATTTGCATTTGTTCTTGTGCTTAAGAACCTCATTTTCCCTTCTTTGTGAGCTTGACAACCACAATTAGTGTTGTTCGTGTGCTTAACAACCTCTTTTGCCCTTGATCATGTGCTTATGAACCTCGTTTTCATTTGTTCTTGTGCTTAGGAACCTCATTTGCCATTGTTCGTGTGCTTAACAACCTTAATTGTCGTTGTTCATATGCTTCATAACCTCTTTTACCCTTATTCTTGTGCTTTGCAATATCATTTATCATTGTTCTTGTGCGTTACAACATCATTTGTTGTTGTTCTTGTGGTTTGCAACATAAATTTCCCTTGATCTTCTGCTTATGAACCTCATTTGCGTTTGTTCTTGTGTTTAGGACCCTCATTTGCCCCTGTATGTGTGCTTAGCAACCACAATTGTCGTTGTTCGTGTGCTTATAACTTCTTTTTCCCTTGATATTGTACTTATGAACCTCATTTGCATTTATTCTTGTGCTTGGAAACCTCATTTTCCCTTGTTTGTGTGCTTAACAACCTCAATTGTCGTTGTTCATGTGCTTAACCACTTTTACCCTTGTTCATGTGCTTAGCAACATCATTTACACTTGTTATTGTGCTTCACAACCTCATTTGTCGTTGTTCTTGCGCTTTGCAACATAATTTGTCCTTGATCTTGTGCTTATGAACTTCATTTGCATTTGTTCTTGTGCTTAGGAACCTCATTTGCCCTTGTTTGCATGCTTAACAACCTCAATTGGCGTTGTTCCTGTGCTTAACAACCTCTTTTGCCCTTGATCTTATGCTTATTAACCTCATTTGCATTTGTTCTTGTGCTTAGGAACCTCATTTGCCCTTGTTCGTGTGCTTAGCAACCTCAATTGTCGTTGTTCATATACTTCTTAACCTTTTTTGCCCTTGTTCTTGTGCTGCGAAACATCATTTACACTTATTCTTGTGCTTGACATCCTCATTTGTCGTTGTAATTGTGCTTTGCTACATAATTTGCCCTTCATCTTGTGCTTATGAAGCACATTTGCATTTGTTCTCGTGCTTAGGAACCTCATTTGCCCTTGTTTTTTGGCTTAACAAACTCAATTGACGTTGTTCGTGTGCTTAACAACCACTTTTGCCCTTGATCTTGTGCTTATGAACCTCATTTGCCCTTGTTCGTCTGCTTAACAACCTCAATTAGCTTTGTTTGTGCACTTAACAACCTATTTTGACCTTGATCTTGTGATTATGAACCTCATTTGTATTTGTTTTTGTGCTTATGAACGTCATTTGCCCTTGTTCGTCTGCTTAATAACCTCAATTAGCGTTGTTTGTGCACTTAACAACCTCTTTTGCCCTTGATCTTGTGATTATGAACCTCATTTGTATTTGTTTTTGTGCTTATGAAACTCATTTGCCCTTGTTTATGTGCTTAACAAACTCAATTGACGTTGTTCGTGTGCTTAACAACCACTTTTGCCCTTGATCTAGTTCTTATGAACCTCATTTGCATTTGTTCTTGTGTTTAGCAACCTCATTTGTCCTTCTTCGTGAGCTTGACAATCTCAATTAGCGTTGTTCGTGTGCTTAACAACCTCTTTTGCCCTTGATCATGTGCTTACGAACCTTGTTTTCATTTGTTCTTGTGCTTAGGAACCTCATTTGCCCTTGTTAATGTGCCAACATGAATTGTCGTTGTTCATATGCTTCATAACCTCTTTTGCCCTTGTTCTTGTCCTTAGCAACATAATTTACACCTGTTCTTGTGCTTCACAACCTCATTTGTCGTTGTTCTTGCGCTTTGCAACATAATTTGCCATTGATCTTGTGCTTATGAACTTCATTTGCATTTGTTTTTGTGCTTAGGAACCTCATTTGCCCTTGTTTGTGTGCTTAACAACCTCAATTGGCGTTGTTCCTGTGCTTAACAATCTTTTTTGCCGTTGATTTTGTGCTTATTAACCTCATTTGCATTTGTTCTTGTGCTTAGGAACCTCATTTGCCCTTGTTCGTGTGCTTAGCAACCTTAATTGTCGTTATTTATATGCTTCTTGACCTCTTTTGCCCTTGTTCTTGTGCTGAGCAACATCATTTACACTTGTTCTTGTGCTTGACATCCTCATTTGTCGTTGTTCTTGCGCTTTGCTACATAATTTACCCATGATATTGTGCTTATGAACCTCATTTGCATTTGTTCTCGTTCTTAGGAACCTCATTTGCCCTTGTTTGTGTGCTTAACAAACTCAATTAACGTTGTTCGTGTACTTAACAACCACTTTTGCCCTTGATCTTGTGCTTATGAACCTCATTTCCATTTGTTCTTGTGCTTAGGAATCTCATTTTCCCTTGTTTGTGTGCTTAACAACCTCAATTGACGTTGTTCGTGTTCTTAACAACCTCTTTTGCACTTGATCTTATATGCTTATAAACCTCAATTAGCGTTGTTCTGCTGCTTAGCAACATCATTTACACTTGTTGTTGTGCTTAAAAATCTCATTTGTCGTTGTTCTTGCGCTTTGCAACATAATTTTCCCTTGATCTTGTGTTTATGAACCTCATTTGGATTTATTCTTGTGCATAGGAACCTCATTTGCCTTGTTTGTGTGCTTAATAACCTTAATTGGCGTTGTTCCTGTGCATAACAACCTCTTTTGCCTTTCATCTTGTGCTTATTAACCTCATTTGCATTTGTTCTTGTGCTTAGGAACCTCATTTGCCCTTGTTTGTGTGCTTGACAACCTTAATTGTCATTGTTTATATGCTTCATAACCTCTTTTGACCTTGTTCTTGTGCTTTGCAACATCATTTACCCTTGTTCTTGTGCTTAACAACTTCATTTGTTTTTGTTCTTACGGTTCGCAACATAATTTGCCATTGATCTTCCGCTTATGAACCTCATTTGCGTTTGTTCTTGTGATTAGGAGCCTCATTTGCTATTGTTTGTGTGCTTAGCAACCACAATTGTCATTGTTCGTGTGCTTAACAACTTCTTTTGCCCTTGATCTTATGCTTATGAACCTCATTTGCATTTATTCTTGTGCTTAGGAACCTAATTTTCTCTTGTTCGTGTGCTTAACAACATCAATTGTCGTTATTCATGTGCTTCTTAACCTCTTTTGCCCTTGTTCTTGTGCTAAGCAACATCATTTACACTTGTTCTTGTACTTCGCAACCTCATTTGCCGTTCTTACACTTCGCAACATAATTTGCCCTTGATCTTGTGCTGATGAACTTCATTTGCATTTGTTATTATGCTTAGGAACCTCATTTGCCTTTGTTTGTGTACTTAACAATCTCAATTGGCGTTGTTCCTATGCTTAACAACCTCTTTTGCCCTTGATCTTGTGCTTATTAACCTCATTTTAATTTGTTCTTGTGCTTAGGAACCTCATTTTCCCTAGTTTGTGTGCTTAACAACCTCAATCGGCGTTGTTCGTGTTCTTAACAACCTCTTTTGCACTTCATATTATGCTTATAAACCTCAATTAGCGTTGTTCGTGTGCTTAACAATCTCAATTAGCGTTGTTCTGCTGCTTAGCAATATCATTTACACTTGTTCTTGTACTTAAAAACCTCACTTGTCGTTGTTTTTACGCTTTGCAACATAATTTGCCCTTGATCTTGTGCTTATGAACCTCATTTGGATTTATTCTTGTGCTTACGAACCTCATTCGCCTTGTTCGTGTGCTTAACAACCTCAATTCGCGTTGTTCAAGTGCTTAACAACCTCTTTTGCCCTTGATCTTGTGCTTATTAACCTCATTTGCATTTGTTCTTGTGCTTAGGAACCTCATTTTCCCTTGTTCGTGTGCTTAACAACCTCAATTATCGTTGTTCATATTTTTCTTAACCTCTTTTGCCCTTGTTATTGTGCTGAGCAACATTATTTACACTTGTTCTTGTGCTTGACATCCTCATTTGTCGTTGATCTTGCACTTTGCTACATAATTTGCCCTTGATACTGTGCTTGTAAACCTCATCTGCATTTGTTCTCATGCTTAGGAACCTCATTTGTCCTTGTTTGTCTGCTTAACAACCTCAATTGGCGTTCTTCCTGTGCTTAACAACCACTTTTGCCCTTGATCTTGAGCTTATGAACCTCATTTGCATTTGTTCTTGTGCTTAGGAACCTCATTTTTCCTTGTTTGTGTGCTTAACAACCTCAATTGGCGTTCTTCGTGTTCTTAACAACCTCTTTTGCACTTGATCTTGTGCTTATGAACCTCAATTAGCGTTGTTCGTGTGCTTAACAGTCTCAATTAGCGTTGTTCTGATGCTTAGCAACATCATTTACACTTGTTCTTGTGCTTAACAACCTCATTTGCCGTTGTTCTTGCGCTTTGCAACACAATTTGCCCTTGATCTTGTGCTTATAAACCTCATTTGCATTTATTTTTGTCCTTAGGAACCTCATTTGCCCTTGTTTGTGTGCTTAACAACCTCAATTGACGGTGTTCGTGTGCTTAACAACCTCTTTTGCCCTTGATCTTGTGCTTATGAACCTCATTTGCATTTGTTCTGGTGCTTAGGAACCTCATTTGCCCTTGTTCGTGTGCTTGACAACCTCAATTAGCATTGTTCTGTGCTAAACAACCTCTTTTGTCCTTGATCTTGTGCTTATGAAAATCATTTCCATTTGTTCTTGCGCTTAGGAACCTCATTTGCCCTTGTTCGTGTGCTTAGCAACCTTAATTATCGTTGTTCATATACTTCATAACCTTTTTTGCCCTTGTTCTTGTGCTTAGCAACATCATTTACACCTGTTCTTGTGCTTCATAACCTCATTTGCCGTTGTTCTTGCGCTTTGCAACATAATTTGCCCTTGATCTTGTGCTTATGAACTTCATTTGCATTTGTTCTTTTGCTTAGGAACCTCATTTGCCATTGTCCGTGTGCTTAACAACCTTAATAGTTGTTGTTCATATGTTTCTTAACCTCTTTTGCCCTTGTTCTTTTACTTAGCAACATCGTTTACACTTGTTCTTGTGCTTAACAACCTCATTTGTCGTTGTTCTTGCGCTTTGCAACATAATTTGCCCTTCATCTTGTGCTTATGAGCCTCATTTGCATTTGTTCTTGTGCGTAGGAACCTCATTTGCCCTTGTTTGTGTGCTTAACAATCTCAATTGACATTGTTCGTGTGCTTAACAACCTCTTTTTCCCTTGATATTGTGCTTATGAAACTCATTTGCATTTGTTCTCATGCTTAGGAATCTCATTTTCCCTTATTTGTGTGCTTAACAACCTCAATGGGCGTTGTTCGTCTTCTTAACAACATCTTTTGCCTTTGATCTCGTGCTTATGAACCTCATTTGCATTTGTTCTTGTGCTTATGAACCTCATTTGCCCTTGTTCGTCGGCTTAACAACCTCAATTAACGTTGTTCGTGTGCTTTGCAACATAATTTGTCCTTGATTATGTGCTTATGAACCTCATTTGCATTTGTTTTTGTGCTTAGGAACCTCATTTGCTATTGTATGTGTGCTTAACAAACTCAATTGACGTTGTTTGTGTGCTTAACAACCACTTTTGCCCTTGATCTTGTGCTTATGAACCTCATTTGCATTTGTTCTTGTGCTTAGGTACATCATTTGCCCTTCTTCGTGTGCTTGACAACCTCAATTAGCGTTGTTCGTGTGCTTAACAACCTCTTTTGCCCTTGATCTTATGCTTATGAACCTCATTTGTATTTGTTCTTGTGCTTAGGAACCTCATTTGCCCTTCTTCGTGTGCTTGACAACCTCAATTAGCGTTGTTCGTATGCTTAACAACCACTTTTGCCATTGATCTTGTGCCTATGAACCTCATTTGCATTTGTTCTTGTGCTTAGGAATCTCATTTGCCCTTGTTCATGTGCTTAACAACCTTAATTGTCGTTGTTCATATGCTTCATAACCTCTTTTACCCTTGTTCTTGTGCTTAACAACTTCATTTGTTGTTTTTCTTGCGGTTTGCAACATAATTTGCCCTTGATCTTTTGCTTATGAACCTAATTTGCGTTTGTTCTTGTGATTAGGAGCCTTATTTGCCCTTGTTTGTGTGCTTAGCAACCATAATTGTCATTGTTCGTGTGCTTAACAACTTCTTTTACCCTTGATCTTGTGTTTATGAACCTCATTTGCATTTATTCTTGTGCTTAGGAACCTCATTTTCCCTTTTCGTGTGCTTAACAACCTCAATTGTTGTTGTTCATGTGATTTTTAACCTCTTTTGCTCTTGTTCTTGTGCTTAGCAACATCATTTACACTTGTTCTTGTGCTTCACAACCTCATTTGTCGTTGTTCTTGTGCTTTGCAACATAATTTGCCCTTGATCTTGTGCTTATGAACTTCATTTGCATTTGTTCTTCCGCTTAGGAACCTCATTTGCCCTTGTTTGTGTGCTTAACAACTTCAATTGACATTGTTCCTGTGTTTAACAACCTCTTTTGCCCTTGATCTTGTGTTTATTCACCTCATTTGCATTTGTTCTTGTGCTTAGGAACCTCAATTGCTCTTGTTTGTGTGCTTAGCAACCTCAATTGTCGTTGTTTATATGCTTCTTAACCTCTTTTGCCCTTGTTCTTGTGCTGATCAACATCTTTTACACTTGTTCTTGTGCTTGACATCCTCATTTGTCGTTGTTCTTACGCTTTGCTACATAATTTGCCCTTAATGTTGTGCTTATGAATCTCATTTGCATTTGTTCTTGTGCTTAGGAACCTCATTTGTTCCTAAGCACGAGAACAAATGCAAATGAGATTAATAAGCATAAGATGAAGGGCAGAAGAGTTTGTTAAGCACACAAACAACGCCAATTGAGGTTGTTAAGCACACAAACAAGGGCAAATGAGGTTCCTAAGCACAAGAACAAATGCAAATGAGGTTCATAAGTACAAGATCAATGGCAAATTATGTTACAAAGCGCAAGAACAACGATAAATGAGGTTGTTAGGCACAACAACAAGTGTAAATGATGTTGCTAAGCAAAAGAACAAGGGCAAAAGAGGTTAAGAAGCATATGAACAACGACAATTGAGGTTGTTATAGAACACAGACAATGGAAAATGAGGTTCATAAGCCCAAGAACAAATGCAAATGAGGTTCATAAGCACAAGATTAAGGGTAAAAGAGGTTGTTAAGCACACGAACAGGGGCAAATGAGGTTCCTCCGCCAATCGTTATGTCCATGGCTCCACAATCCTCCTTGGCTACCTTCTTAAGGTGGTCCATATTAAAAAACCCTAGGTTGGGCGGCCATTATTGGTGGTACCCTTTATTTGAGAAAGAAAAATGATGTTCTCTCAAAAGGCTTCTCTCTCTACCTTGGTTCGATGAGACATATGTCAGCCATAGGGTAGTGCCTCATTGATGTTAACCGTGGTGAGGGTGTAGCGTTCGCGGTTTAGGTTGAAGCTCATCTTCTCGCCATCTTCTTGCAGGGTTGCTAGAAATTCCAAAGTGGCACGTGCATAGGTTGGTGTATCCCTTAGTGTAAAGGTCAAATCTCATAAGTTAATCTATGATAAAAACACCTTTACTTCGTCGTAAATCATCAATATAAAGGGTCATGTGGCATGGCTCCTTTGATATTCATATGATACGCTCCTTCAAGATTTGGTAGCGGGCATGATGCTCTTCAGAAGGGAACAACATCCCTTTTGGTTGATAAAGAGTAGACGGTTGGGATTAATCTTCAGGCTTGTCTGATTCGGCCATTGTTAATCTTCTCTGTCTGTCCTGCGGTGTCGGAGTGAGGTCGCGTGCGGCCTCCCAGGAGATGAAAGCTGCTTAGAAGAAACAAGGAGCATGAAAATTAGAAAAACGGTTGTTAATAGGGAAGAATGGAAGGGATCCCCTCTTATAGAGGAGACAAGATAAGGAAAGTCAAGACGTGGAGAAAATGGTGGGCCATGTCATGTATTTATGTTGAGATAACTAAAAGATGATGAAATACAACCAGTAGTAGATGAAAGACAACGAGTGGAGCATAAAAGACAACCAGCACAAGATGAAAGACAACTAGTAGTGGATGAAATACAACAAGTAGAACATGAAAGACAACATGTACGAGATGAAAAACAACCAGTACAAGATAAAAGACAACTAAACAACTAGTAGAAGGTGAAAGACAACTAGAAGATTATGAAATATAACAAGTAGTAGATGTAAGACAACGAGTAAAACATGAAAGACAATGACTAGAACATTAAATACAACCAGTACAAGATGAATGATAACTAGAAGAAATTGAAATACAACGATTCATTGATGAAAGACAACGAATACAATATCAAATGCAATACAACTAGTAGAACATGAAAGATAAACAGTACATGATGAAAGACAACAAAACAACTAGTAAAAGGGAAAAAACAACTAAAAGAAGATGAAATATAATCAATAGTAAATAAAAACAATTAATAAAATATGAAAGACAACCAGTACAAGATGAATGACAACTAGATTTGAAAATTGATGTCTTTACTCGACATAACATGTTGGGTGATGCTCAAATAAGGCAAAAAATTGTCATATAATAAACTTTTGTAAAAATGTTTAGTTAACACATCAATTTTCTAATTTCGTATTTTCTTAAATTATTTTTTTTAAGATGTAGAAGGTTATAATTTGCTATTTGTATTCATTAGATGATATGCAACAAATATTTATATGCACGTCATTTTTGGATATATAATTATTAAAAATAGTCACTTCTGTGTTTGATTAAATGATTCTATCTTATAACAAAAATATTTTTTGGAACATACCTACGATGGAATGCAACAAAGATCAGTAATTAATTTTGAAGATTTTGTTATTAATTTACAAAATATTTTTCTGTATCATACCATGAAGTTGCTTTTCTTGAAGGTTCTCAATTTACAAAATTTATTGAATGATTCTGATACTAATTTAGTAGGCTTTATTATACGTCCTTTTTTTTTTCAAAATTTCAGTGAATTCACATCCTCTCCATTGCTGCACAAAGAAATCTTTTACCATTAGTGAATCCGGACCATTTATTTTAACTTGGCACGAATCTCAAAGCCCAATAATACTACCCACGATCTCAAACTGGTTGAGATTTAATCTCAAACCGTAAAGTGAGGCCCATCCTCTGCAGTAATGGAGAAGATACGGATCCAATTTCAGTGGAATCCATATCCTCTGTTTTACTACAAAGGATGGGCCTCACCTTATGGTTTGAGATTTGGGGAGAAATAGGGGGGCAGTATTACTGGACTTTGAGATTCGGGCCAAGTTAAAATGAATGATCCGGATTCAGTAATCGTAAAAGATTCTCTTGTGCAGTAAGAGAGGATGTGAATTCATTTCAGTCGAGGGTTGAGGAAACGGGTGGGAGTATTCCTTACGTAAACGGGTCGGACTCTTAAAGCACCCGAACCCACGGCGGACTCGAAAAATATATAAAATAGAGTTTTGAAATAATATAAATTCGGATTTGGGCCCTTTGTATAAGACCAAAAGAAAAGAAGAGGAGAGGAAAGGAGGAGCCAGACTCATAATTCTCCTTCGCTCGCTCCAACTCGGCGAGTGATCAAAACAAGTAGTGTTGGGTTGCTACTAAAACCCTAAAAGAAATGTCGGGAACGACGCAGGACGAAGATAAGAAGCCCGATCAGGGGGGCGCGCACATCAATCTCAAAGTCAAGGGTCAGGTATGTCCTTCTCCTTCTCTCTCTCTCTCTCTCTCTCTCTCTCTCTCTGACTCTTCGCGCTTATGTGCAAGAATTTTGTTTTTTTTTTCCTATTTTCTGTCAATTTTATAATGTTATAGTTGCAAAGACATGTAGAACTAGGTTTTCGGGTGCTTTTATTTATTATTTTGCTCTTAGTTAAGATTCAGATCTTTGTAGTTGGCGTCCTGTCTGGTTTACACAGGTAGTTATCATGATTGGGGAGGAAAGCAAATTACTTGGATCAAGCTGCTATTGATACAGTACTGGTTGTAAGAATTGTTCTAGTAATTAACCTGACTGGTATGGTACCATACCCGCTACAAATTTACTGTTACTTCTGTGCTAGATGATGAATTCTTGTATCATATTTTACCAGTACAATATCATCCTCTGCATCTTCCATGGAACCATAGAGATAATTGTTGTTTTATTTATGTGAGTTTAGGATGGGAATGAGGTGTTCTTCAGGATCAAACGTAGCACTCAGCTGCGTAAGCTTATGAATGCATACTGTGATCGCCAGTCAGTTGATTTCACTTCCATTGCATTTCTCTTTGATGGTCGTCGGCTTCGTGGTGACCAGACCCCTGATGAGGTAAATCTAATGATCCCATTGCTTTTTTTAGTATGAATAAATCACTTGCATTCCCTTGAAACATCATGCATGAGTATGAAGATTGGTAGTTTGGCTGCTGCCCCCTTTTTTAAAACAAAATGGAGGCTCCTCTTTTTCAGCTTCCTAGGTTTGTTGTGAGGTTGTATGCTAAATGTTTCTTTGTTTTGATTTACCTAGAAAAAGGGGTAGTATGCACTTGCACATGTAAAAGATGACCCTATGTAGCCCGGATGCTGGCACACGTTTTCTACACAAAATATCACACAACACATTAATTTATTATGCACTAATTTTTAGGACACAAGTGCTTGTGTCATGTCAGCACTGACACAATGTGTTGGACATGGACAGGACACGATTCGAGAAGAGTCTGTGCTACGTATATAATAACAATGTGAATGTTGCAAGAGCATTATAATACATGCACCTAACAAAACATGAACAGTTCATATCCATCCCTCCTTTCCTACTCAGTCGAAATAAGATATTCAAGCAACCCAACCCCCCCCCCCCCCCCCCCCCACACACACACAAAAACACAAAAATTATCTCTTATCATTAGAAACACAGTTGGACTGGTTCGGGATACATGATATTTTTTTCTCTTATGGGAAAACATTTGATGTTATTTTACCATGTGGCAGTGTTTTTTTTTTTTTTTTAATTATGGAAAAAGAAAAGAGAATTGAATGTGCTCCTTCGCTGAAATTGTTCTCAGTAAATCTTTTGCTGTTTCTCTTTCACAAGGAGTGACAGTTTGGAGTTATTTTGAATAAGTGGAAAGGGATGTGCAGGACATCTTAAGCGCCCATGATTTTTCAGGGGCAGTAGAGAACTTTATCTAAAATAGTGGAGAGGTACGTTGAAAATGGGTTCTGTTCTGTCCTATTCTTTCTGGATTGGTATCAGGCCTACAATTTACACTTTGTTGCTGTTGTTTCCCCTTTTTTTATTAGGAATCTGATTCTAGTTGAATTGCAAAAGAATTGGCCTTTATTTGACAGTTCTCGCTTGGGAATAATTGAAATGCCATCCCAAGTTTGATTCTGGTCTGATACCTGTATTTTTTTTTACCGTTTCTTCTTCTTCTTTTTTAGCTTGAGATGGAAGATGGAGATGAGATAGACGCCATGCTTCACCAAACTGGGGGATGCTTTGCTTGATGCATAAAGGGTTTGCTATCAAGCTCCAATATGGGCTCACTATTTTGCATTGGAGTATGTCGATAATATATAGCTTTACTTTTTGTTGTTTACCGGAGTCGAATAGTTGATCCTGTTATGGATTCCTGAACTGGATCCTGCTTGGTAGTTTTATTTTGTGATCTTTATCTAGTGTTTAGATATGGATCTTTGAAGCTAAGTTGATCTGTGTCAAAATTGTGTTCTGCTGTGCTATTTTGAGATATGGTGGATGCTGAGCATATTCTGTCTATTATATTCTGATGGAAGCTTTTAAATTTAATGGTTGTTCATGTGGATTCCCAAAGAAATGAAAAGAAGAAAATAAAACAAGTGAGAATTCACTTTAAAAAAGCACTTAAATAGTCCAAATGCTGCATAAGACTCCAACACAACATATATGAACTGGGACTCAAAAAGTTGCTGATATGGGGAGGAGTTGGATTTAGAGGCCTTTTTGAGCCTATATTATATATACCATATTAGTGGAGATGATTGCGCATTGTTCTAATAGGAATCTCTAAATATAACTAGTCTGTCTTTATACTTGGTATCATATATTGGATATTTTTTGACTTAAAATAGGGGGAGTTAGAGCTTAGCAATATGCAACTTGACAATATATTGTAGGTAGCAATAGCATTGCATGTGCATGCCAATGGTGTGAAACTGTGAATCCATCCGTTCAACAGAATTCTGAAGCCTCCTGTCAGTAACTGCGCGGTTGACCTGACCCTGTCTGTGCCTGTGCCTGTGGTCATTCTTAACATGGCTGCATGGCTGTAGCCACAACAAATGGCTGAAGCCTGAATGCAACCATGCAATTCCTGCATGAAAGTGTGAATGCGATTAATATATTTATATTTATTTATCAATTCTTTTCAAAGTATGACTGCGAGTAATGTTTTTAGAGTGAGTCTATGGTACTATGTATATCACGGGTCTATGGTACTATGTATATCACGGGTTTGATCCGTAATACGGGATCAATATTTCTGTTTTCAAAATCTTAATAGTCGATCTGAACTGTTTTAACATGATTTTCATATGAATATCTACTTGCAAACCGAATTTTATATTTTTTAGAATTTTTTACTATTTTTAGATAGGTAGAAAATCACTCGATCGGAACATTCAAAAACAGTGATTTTCTACTTATCTTAAAAAATAGTAAAAAAATTTAAAAATATAGAATTTGGTCTGCAAGTTCATATTTATATGAAAATTATTTTGAACGGTTCGGATAAACCGTTAAAATATTAAAGACAAAAATATTGATTTATATTACGAACTAAATCATGATATGCATAATAGCATAGACTCACTCATATTTTTATCAATTATTTTGGAAGTTTGACGTAACTAGGTTCTTAAATAAATTCGGCTCAATCAAAATTTTAAACTATATTATTTTGTAATTCTATGTCAAGTCATCCTAGGTCCTGTGATATAAATCTGTCCCTTACACGCAATGAAAAAAGAAAGGTGAGACAGCTCCTGCAAATTAAATTTATACAATTTTGTTAGTAGAACAGGAATGTTTTTTAGCTTACCTGAGTTCTCTTACGAGTATAATTTCAAAATTTATTGAATTAATTATAAATGACGAATTTAAACTGTTGAAATCGATTTACTTCACTAGTATATCTACATGTCAAATTTATAAATTTTGGAATAAAATTCGTATAAAGTTAAGCAGTCAAAAAATAATAAAAAACAAACATATTGAAATCAACTCATAAATATTTCTTTTTAACCACTCGATTTTATAATAAATTAATTCAAAAATTTGTAAATTTAACATATAAATGTATCATCCGTAGAGTAGATCGGTTTTGATTCGTCATTTGAAGTCATTATAATAATAACACTCTAGTTCTACTCCAATTTTATCTATTAAATTTTCTTATTTTTCAGCCATTCAAAATTTTCAACTTTCTTGTAAATTGAAATTATACTATGCTATTGTCCAATTCCTCACGAGAAAATGGATCGCATAGTGATGCAACCATATTCATATTATTTTTTTTATTTTTCCTATATCAAATCGGATATTTATTAAAAACATATCAAAATTATTATAACGAGTAACATATTTTTTTCATAATATAGTATATATCTATATAGAGTGGGGTCAAAATGCACCAATGGTTTTGTGTCCCAACTATACCCCATGTCTTTATCTTTGTTCTCGAAGTTCAAATAGTCGATCCGAACCGCTCAACATGATATCAATATTAAAATGTACTTATAGACCAAATTTCATATTTTTTTGGAATTTTTTTACTATTTTTTAGATAGTTACAAAATCACTGTTTTTATATGGTCCAGAAGCAGTGATTTTGTAACTGTCTAAATAAATAGTAAAAAAATTTCAAAAAATATAAAATTTGGTATATAAGCGCATTTTAATATGAAGATCATGTTGAGCGGTTCGGATCGACTGTTTGAACTTCGAGAACAAAGATAAAGACATGGGGTATGATTGGAGCACAAAACCAATGGTGCATTTTAACCTCACTCCTATTATTCATATACAAATAATCAACATTTAAAATTATATTTGTATCCGTATAATATTCAGATATTTAATTTTAAACTACGGATGGAATATAATTTGAGGAGACGGTGAAGAAAAATAAATGAAAATTGTGGAAACAAATTGTTAGTTGCTCGCAGGCTTTTTCTGAGCTGTAGTCTGTCAGTGTTTACAAAAGAGAATGCACGTCTCATTAAAAATGGAGCAAGTATGCAAAGCTCACGTGAATGGACAAGCAAACAATCATGAATGCGAATTTGCGAATTTAATTCTTATGAAATGCGAGATTTTTTGAAATTCTGAAATTTGGGATTCTAGTTGTTTAATATTTTCTGTGCATGTATCTAAGAATAGCTGGTTTTTTCACGTACGCATCTCGAAATATTTTGATAGTTGGTTCCGGATTATAGGGATTTTAGAAACACTGTTCATTCGTTTTGGATTTTAACAGATTCAGATCCAACATTTGCTCATGCTCTCAATCCGAAATTTTTAAAATACCTTCAACAAAAAAATAAACTAAAAAATTACTGATGTGTCAGAATTTCATATTTATCTGAGTCGTAACGTGAAATGACAGGTTTATTCTTTCTGAGCTGCTATTTATCGTTGCGGCCCCACAAAAACTAAAAGTAAAAACTATTACCGTTAATTTTTAATATATTTGTTTAGCAATTTTAAAAAATAGAAAGAACAACTAATAACTTGAATGTGTTAGAAAGAGCATCAAACAAAATAGATAAAATATCTTTTACTTTAGATGTACTAGAAAGACTCTGAAATATATTTCAGGCATGATTTTTCTCGGCCGTCAAAAAAATTAGATTATTTTTTGGTGTGTAGCTGGAAAAAAATAAAAATTGCTTTGGATCTGAATTATTGATCCCAATTCAAATGAATAAATAAAGAAATTATCGTGGTCCTTCTAGTACATTCAAATTCTAAGGTACTCCATCTATTTTGAAAATAAAATGATTTGTCATCATTACGAAATGTCAAATTATTATTATTTTTAAATAGATAGAGTATCTTACAATTTAAATGTACTAGAAGAATCACAATAACTTTTATATTTATCTAGATGTAACTTTTGAACCGGGATCAGTAATTCATATACAAAACATTTCTATTTTTTTTTCAGTAACACACTAAGAAATAATTTAAATTTTTAACAAATGGAAAAAATCATGCCTGAAAAATATTTTGGAGTCCTTCTAGTACATCTAAATTATAAGATGTATTATCTATTTTATTTGACATTTTTTCTAACATATTCAATTTATTACCCGTTCTTTCTATTTTTGAAAATTACTAAAAAAATCAATAAAATTCACCGTAAAAATTTTTGGTTTCTGATTTTTGCGGGGCCACAACAACAAATGGCGGCCTCCAGTCTTGAAGTCCGTCATTTCATGTTGCAATCCGGATAAATATGGAGTTCTCATAGATCAATAGTCTTTTGGTTTATTTTTTTTTATTGAGGAAATTTTCAAAAATTTCGAACTCTCGGCACCTGTTTTGATATTTGCCAAGAAAAACAAAATAAAACAAATATTTTTTTACGAGTAAGATTCTTATATCTTTAATTGTTTCCTCTGTCATATCTTTAATTTTTAATTTTCTAATAACAAAACTATTACGCCTTTTAAATATCTAATAACAAAAATATTTGTTCTTTTTAATTTTCTTATAACAAAAGTTTGAAAACTTTATATCAAATGAAAACTGTTCATATGTGATCTATATTATTTTATCTACACCTACGTAAAAAAAAAAAACCTTTTTTATTTTGTTTTTATATAAATCAATAAGATAAAAATTAAAGTTCAGAATTTATCCATATCATATCATTATATTTTTGCAAGCTCTTGATATTGATAAAAAACAAAGTTTAAATATAATAATAATTTATATGAGCATAGAGAAACTAATATATATAAAATATAATGGTTTATTTTGATATTTGAGTTTTTAATTTAAAATTATTAACATAAAAAAAATAAAAATATGATAGAGACACAAAAAATAAAAACATTTAAACACTCATTTTTTTTTATATACTCTTTTCTTCATTCTTAGAGCATCTACATCTCTGAAAGAATTAGAGTTTCTAATATGACATAGCAGTTTTTAAATCAGTTTCAGAGATATAAATAAATTTCTTATTTAGCAACTTTGTTCAATAATTTATTAATAAAAAAATATTTATAAACTCTGACGTGGCGAAATAATCGGTCCGTATTTGTTCAATTTTTTCAATCCGTTTTAATTAAATGCTAATGTGGCAATTAAGCAACTCTAATTTTAATTTTTTAGAGGTTTAGAAATTCGGAAAGACTAAAATTTCAAATATAGATGCTCTTATATAATTAAAAAAATCAACCGACATTGAATATAAATGATCATAAAATCAGGCGTCTGACAATTTGGGACTGTTTGTTCGACATTAATTTCATGATTTCATGATGGGTCAGTTACCCCTGCTGCCGCATGTCTCAGTTTAGTTTCTGGACTCGATTTTTATGTCTATATCCACCGAGTTTAATCTCTTCACATTTGAAAACTAATATTTAAGCAAACTTCGGTCGTTGATTTTTTTCCTTTTTTTTTTTTTTCAATTAATTGAAGTTTGTCAACCGTAATATAAATCAGGACAATAAAAAGCAAGTATATATGGTTTTAGAATAAAGAATCATTGTGGATTTATGGAAAAAAAGGTGGGTTTTTTTAGCTCTTCCTCCACGCAACAAAATGTAATAATAGTAGTAGTAGTAATAATAACAGTAATGGCAATAGTGATAGTAATGATAATAATAGAGTGAGGCTATGTGATTTGCAAAGTACGAAACAGGTCAGGCTATGGATTAATATTTCCGTTTAAATAGTTTAAAGATTCAATTCAATATGATTTCCATAAACAATGCATTTAGAGATCAAATTTTACATTTTTTTTAGATTTTTTTAATTTTTTTAAATAGGTATAAAATTATTCTATTTAAAGATTTTGAGCCATCTGAAAGTAGTGATTTTCAATCTATTTTAAAAAATAGTAAATAAATTCTAAAAAAAAGTGTAAAATTTGGTCTCCGAGTTCATATTCATATGGAGCTTGTGTTGAGCGACTCAGATCAATTGTTTGGACTTTGATAAATGAAGATTTGAATCTACAGCACAGACTGATCCAAGGTAACATAGACTCGCTCATCATAGTAATAATAACAGTAGCAACAATATATAATAATAATAATATAATAATAATATTATTATTATTATTATAATCAAAATAATAATAATAACTAGTCACGGTGTTAAGCAAATTAGTTCCTAGTGATAATTTTTTTTAGAATTTTGAAATTAAATTTAATGATACCTTAGAGGCCAGATAGAATTAAAAATCATGTTTAATAACCTCGAGGAAACTAACTAAACAGAAAATGTATTAAAAATTAAATAAATGTTTGTTTTGTTAGTGGTATACAGTAACAGTGGTCCTAAATTTTTTCGTTGGCTAGTAGAAATTTAAAGCAGTTATGAATTTAAATTTTTAACTATTTTATGGGGCATTTACAACTTACAACTGGATAAATTTTTAAAAATTTAAACTCTTCATGTGTTACTCCCGGCATTTTTATTCATAACCAAAAAAAAATATAAAATATTATTAATAACCGCTCCTCCAAAACAATTTTACCCATACCCAAACCGCCCCCCAGGAGGCGGTTTACTCCCCCACCAACCCGCCCCCTGGGGGGGCGGTTTACTAATTTTTTTTTTTTTTTTTTTTGCTTTTGCGATGATGGATTATTTATAATTATGTTTATAATTTATGTATTTTGTAATATTATGTATTTGTTTATATTTTTAATACGATGGATTTTATGATTTGTGAATAGTTTAAAACATAAGTTAACAAAATAATCAAATAACGTCTGAATGCAAAGCTAAACTTGATAATATCATATTTATGATTTATGATTTCATAATATCATATTTTGTAATATTATGTATTTATTTATATTTTTAATACGATGGATTTTATGATTTTATGATTTATGATTTATGATTTGTCAATATTACATATTTCATGTCTAAACTTCATAATATCATATTTATTCTTCTAAACTTTAAACACTTACAAATTTACTCATTTTAATCCCTTTGTCTGTTAAAGCTTATTTTAAATTTGTAAAATATCCATTTTATCCTTTATTAAAAAAATAAAAATATATCCATTATACCCTTTACTCATTTTATATCCATTATACCCTTTATTAAAAAAAATATCCATTATGATTTTATGATTTATTCATTTGTCTTTATTTAAGAGACGCCTACGCTTCTTAGAATTAACGGAACTAGTAAACTATATTATAATTACAAGATTGCTAGAGCATATATCTTCCAGTCCTTGAAATCGAACTGGAAGACAAAATGCTTGTATGAGACTTCTCCTGTGGCAATTGCACTTGCTACTGGTTCATTTCTCAGTGCTGAAAAGTATTTTTTGACATAAAAAAATCAATTAAGATATTAAAAATCTTAAACTTAATTTTTGAGGCCCTAAACGATGTTTTTTTGGCGATTCTGATTTTTTTGGATACCCGGGGTAAACCCCGGGATGACGGTCACCACCGTCTCCTCCTCCCCTTTCCGAATTGGGGTCATACGCGTAAATCCGACTTTCCTAGCAAAAGATATGGCCGTTTAAAGTTAAAAAAAAAAAACGATGTTTCCGACCCTTGATCCATTTCATTTTTTTTTAAAGTTATGGCCGTTTTATTTTTTCTAATAACACAAAATAAAATATTTTACTTTTTCTTACAGCCGCGAAAAACCTGATCTGAAAAATATTGATCCGGGTTATATATTTTTCTATCTAATTTCAAAGAAACATATAAAAAATTTCTAAATTATAATTTTTTTCAAAAAAAATTTGAGCCGGTTTGGGCAGTTTTGACAGAATTTTGTTTTGATGGGCAGAGCTGGCGAAATGTAAGTTTCGATGGGCAAAGATAAAAATGACGGGTGTTTTGGCATAGACAATGAGATCACACTAAAAAAAAAAATTATTGTTATTTATCCATATCATGTGTTATGTATTCAAATCTTTATTTTTAAAATTCAAGTAATAAATTCAATCTGCTCAAACAAACATAATATTACAAAACAATTATTGTTATCTATCCATATCATGTGTTATTGTTAAACTATTCACAAATCATAAAATCCATCTTATTAAAAATATAAACAAATACATAATATTACAAAATACATAAATTATAAACATAATTATAAATAATCCATCATCGCAAAAGCAAAAAAAAAAAAAAAAAAAATAGTAAACCGCCCCCCCAGGGGGCGGGTTGGTGGGGGGGTAAATCGCCCCCTAGGGGGGCGGGTTGGTGGGGGCGGTAAACCGCCCCCTGGGGGGGCGGTTTGGGCATGGGTAAAATTGTTTTGGGGGAGCAGTTATTAATAATATTTTATATTTTTTTTGGTTATGAATAAAAATGCCGGGTGTGACTCTGTTGGTGAAAACGGATTTGATACATATCATATACTAGTAAAATTATATCTGCATGTGTTTTTATTTTTTAGATATGCCTACATATCGAATTGGATATTTATTAAAAAATGTGTAAGTATTATTATAAATATTAAAGTTTATAATATATATCTAATAATAATGATGAGTAGGATAAATTTTTTTCATAATATATATTAGACTATATGGTATATATTTACTATTCAGATACGAATAATTTAAACTTAAAACTATATTTGTATATGTATATACACGAATATTCGTATCTATTTTTTCAAAAACGAATATATGCATTTAATTTTTCAAAAACGAATATATGTATCTAATTTTTCGAATACGAATCAAATATCATTCGCTCTGTTGCTCAAATAATAACATGTGCTACGAGTGTCTTTATTTCTCTATTTTTTTTTTAACTTCAGTCACAAAAAAAATTAAATTAAAATATCAAAATAAATTCATTAAATAAGATCGTGTCAGGCGTGTAATATTTTACAACATTTTATTGATCGGTATTAATAATTTACAGTAGTTATCTTTTGTTAAAAAAAAAAAAGATAGTCTGGTAAAAGATGCCCTGACCCTTCCTTTTGCTTTATTTTGAAAAAACAAACTACAAATCTATGGTAAAGATTTTAACAGAATTATTATGTCTTCATGCAGCGCACGAACAATATGAAGCGCTGGTTTGATTCTATAGCTGAGGTGCTGCATGAAGTGGAAACTAGTCTGTTAAAAGTTTTACAAATATCCGGGTGCAAGTTGGGTATGCGTACAAGTCTCCCTCCTCGAAATCCCAAATCTAACGGCCCGTTGCCCCACTTTAGTAAGCACCCGTAATATGCTCCTGTTCTTCACGAGCCATGACTACTTTTAGACAGTGGGACCGGTAATCAATGACCAGACTAATTCCTGGTTCAAGAATTTAATAGTTGATGTCCCGTAGACCGGAATAATTTTCGTACCTTTCAGTTTTTTGTTTTTCTCCCTTTTATTTTCGTTCATTTTTCATGATCAAGACGGGTATAATAAGTTCCAACGGGATTGTATTAAATGCCTGGACCACTTTGCATTTTTATGCTTGTATTTGCCTGAAATTCAATGGCAAATTTGAGACAACGGCCGTAAAAATTTGGAGTAAATTTTTTATAAAAAGGAAATGAACTTTTTGTTCTTTTTTTTTTTTAAATATCTGCCGAAGTTGCGAATCTGTGAGGGAGAATTTAACTCTCGATCTTTGGATAATTAACAGTTTTAAGATATTTTTTCCAACCGACTGTGCTACCTCCTCTTTATGATCTGTCTGTTCTCAAGTTTTCTCGTGCGGCTTTTCTTGTTTACACCTCGTTTGGCTTGCAGAATTGCAGATGAAGAGATAAAAGGAGATATAAACAAAATTTTCATAAATTAATTCTATTTGGATGGGAATTTAATTGGAGTGCAACATTAATGAAGATTATTTATTAAATTTCTGTAATCTTTTAAATTTTCTATCTTTGTTACATCTCTTTATTTATTTATTTATTTTTCCATCTATTTGTATTTTTTCACCTCCCTTTATTTCATACTGTGCAAACACAAAAAAATATGAAAATTTCATATGATTAATTAAATATATATATATATATATATATATATATATATATATATATATATATATATATATAATATAGGAGCTCTTGAGTGAGGACAATATCCATTTCAAAAACAAAGAAAAAAACAATTGTTATATGGAAATGAAAGTTTTCCTGGTATATGAAAATACTAAATCCTTAAAAATGTGAATACATAAAAGCTTTAAAATATCTATTTTCCTTAGAATATTACCTGGACAATAATTAATGACCATTAAAGCTTATGGACATGACTTTATACTGTGATATAATTATTATATATGTTTTTTTTAGTAAAATAACTTTAACAAAATGTACTTATCATTAATGATTAGAATTAACACCACACAACACTCATATTTAGTGTTTTCGTCTTGAATATATATGTCAAAAAGTTCTCAGTAATCATTCTTCCAATTATATATAATTTTTAGTCAAATAATTGTAACAAGAAGTACTTATCATTAATGATTAGAAATAACGCCACACAACAATCATATTTAGTAGTTTCGTCTTCAGTATATATGTCAAAAAGTTATCAGTGAGCATTCTTTCAATTAAATATAATTTTTAGTCGAATAATTATAACAAAAAGTAATTATCATCAATGATTAGAAATAACGCCACACAACAATCATATTTAGTAGTTTCGTCTTGAGTATATATGTCAAAAAATTATCAGTAAACATTCTTGCAGTTATAAATAATTTTTATATAAATAGTTGTAATAAAAAGTACTCATCATCAATGATTAGAAATCACATCACACAACACTCAAATTTAAGTTTCGTATAAGTCAATAAATTATAAGTAAGCACTCTCTCTATATATAATACATTTTTATTGAAGACATTTTTTTTCACAAGTAACAGTGGACAAAAAGATGTCAATTGATTTATGCCTCACCACAACATTGTTTATACTTTATTATTTTTCAATAAACATTAAACATGACAAAAACCAACATTGTTTACACCATAATTACTTATAATTATTCACAAAATACACATTATTTTAAAAAATTATGACCAGTAAAAATATTGTTAACAAGAATAGAGCCAGACTTTCAAGGTATGAGGATCAAACTCAAATGGAGATTAATCATATAAAATTTCTATACTACCCAAGGAAATCTATTTTACAGTACCAATGACATTTACTCTGACCCATTCACTCTACTTGTATTTCCCTCTGATTGTTAACGTGTGAAATCATACAGTAGTTGGGGTACAAATAATTCACAGGACCATAACGAATTAATAGGCATCATGCACCTTTTCGTGCATATGTTTCATACAGAGTTTGGATTCACTGTAGAGTATTTACCACAGAAATATGACAGCTTGCTGTGTGTCACTGTGATATGGGGCCTACAAAAAAAAAATTCACGGTATTCATGGAAAAATTACGTACAGCGCCGCGTCCCCGGTTCAAGCAAAACCAGAGAGGTGAGAGGTGATTAGGTTTCCGGTCCAAGCATTAAATTGTTTACCTAGTCCTGGGGTGAATGCGCATCCCGTGCTTTCAGTTTTCCTAATTTTTCTTATATAGGAGTAGGTCCGATGGGCTTCGGACCTACTTCTCGGTCCAATTATCTCCAGTACCGTACGATTATTGTTAAGCTCTGTGCTCACGGAAATTAAAACAGACTTGCATGGATTTTTGTTAGTTGACACGAATCTTAATACATATCGAATGGTCACAGAGACAATCGAACCAAAGTAGGTCCGATGGACATCGGACCTACTCTGAATTCAATTTTGCTTTTTATTTACCAAAGCGCCGAGGCCCGAGAGGCCAGAGCTCAGAGGCGACCCTTCTCTCTACTCTACCACTGTCTACTGAGAGCGAACAACACTCCATTTCTTCTTTACCTCTCTCTCTCTCTCTCTTTCTCTCTCTCTTCGGTAAAAATGGAGCTTCACAGCGGCACCAACGACAAGAGCAAAGATAGCATGTGAGATTATTTGACTTGGTTCAATCTATTTTCATGCTTAAATTAAACCCTTCAAACTCTTAATGTTTTAGTAAAATGAGTAGTTTTATTAATCCCTGAAAGGAATCTTAACTCATTCGATCTGTTTTTATGCGCTTTTAATCGGTCTTGGCTTTCAAAGGAGGGGTAATTTTGACAGCCAAGTGTGAAATCTTGTTGTAGCAATCGGGTCTAGTGTCGAAACCTGATCCAGATAAGTGGGAGTGTTGAGTTATAATCGGGATCTCATGCCTCTATAAAAGTTCAATTCAACCAATATTAATGGTGTTTAGAGATTAGGCTTCTTTGCTTATTTCTCCCTTTGTTTTTGGCAATTTTTATCAGTCCAAGAAACTCTTTTACGATTAAGCAGGGCAATTAAAGCTTCTTAACCTGCATCAGGTGCCTCGATTTTCTTTGAAAAAAAAACTTGTGTAATGATCAATTAGTTCTGTCAATAACTTTATACATCACAATTCTTTTTATATGTTTTTCTCACTCTTGTAATAAGGAGGCCATAACTTGTCACTTTGCTATCAAGCTCAACTACTTTGATATTTTCCTAACCTTTGTCATCACAAAGCTCTCACGAGTTACAATCAAATTTTACATGATCTCATAAAATTTTACCAAAAATATGCACTGTTTATGTAGTTTCTTTGAAATTTCCTATTTTCCACTTCCATGTAATTAATTTGATTTTTTTTTCTTTTGTATACTTTCCATACATGATCAGCTTGGTTCCGTTGATAAATATAGCTATTGTACGACTTGCATTATCATTCCGCCTATTCCTTTAACCACGTACGTTCCCATAAGTAGTTCATATAACTAATATGTTATTGTTGAAATACTTGTGTAAGTGTTTGTCATTTTGCCTGTCGGAGTTTAATTTATTCCTTATTTTCTGTAATTTACACAAATATCAATACATCATTTGTGCTCACCCAACTTTCTCATCCAGCAGGTGCAATTTTAAGTTTATTCCAATATCATTTCGGTATTTGTGTTGTGGAACTAGTCCCAGAAATTGTGTAATGATCTGTCTTGGCTATTGCTTTATACTTAATAGTTAATACTAACGATAAGATGACATTGACAACATTACTGCTTTATATCTAACATTTAACGGTGTACAAATTTCACATTCACTCCAATTAATACATTTAATATTACTTGGAAATGGCCTTTTGGTAATTTATAGTAACACTCAGTGCTCAATCTGAAAATTAAGTCGAATTGATTTAGCTCTACTTCCATCCTTTACAATATTTTGTTTTCTTTTACTTCAGTGTTACCAGTTAATAATATTGATGAAACCCTTTATTTAACCTATATCAGTGATTTCTTTGATTGGAAGGACGAAGATTACTGCCTGACAAGTAACCCAGCAAGTGGTAAATGCTGCAAATTTTAGTTTTATATTGGAAATCTCTGGCATATGACTCAACTACCACGGTACCAGGCTGGCTCAATACCTCCATTCGTAGATCTATAATTTTCTTTTTCAGAACTGAAACTTGGCCATTGTTTCTAAAATTTGTACTTGTTGGTACACAGGAGTAAAAAAGCTTGACATGTACATGCTGTATTGTTATGGAATTGTACAAAATTGAACTGTATTCCTACATAATCCTCCATGCATGCATATGAAGCCAGAGGATAAAAAAAGAAAAAGAGATTGAACCAATGCCCTACCAACTTGTAGATATCGGCTCAATATTTAGGTAGCTAATTTCAGTTTGTTCTGGGCTGATTACATTATTAACATTCAATTGCAGATTTTGCTAACCTCTTGTGGGATGATTTGAACCGAGATGAAAATGACATCTTACACTTGCTTGGAGATCAAACTCCAATGAAGGAGTGCATGAATTTTGAAAATATTCCCTTCGATTATGGAGGTAATATGTTCTTTTATTTCTTGTAGTTTTGAAAAAAATTGTAGGAATAAAAAATACTGTTTTGACATTATATTTGAATATTTGGTAGCTGCCTCCTTAGTTTTAGAAAACCAAAAAATATTAAAAAAAGTGAAAAAAGGATTTTATATCTTGAAAAATCACAACTAAAAAAGATGAAGGGGGTGTCTTTTGTGACAGATTATACCAACAAGGGGTTACAAGAGGAGATTGCAGAACCTCCTTCTATGGTTAAAAGGAGAAAAATGCTTCAGTTCACAGCAGATTCCAATGGAGAAGATGCCGAGAAAACTCCAATTACATCTTCTACTCTTACTTCTGTGGTAAGTGTTTGTTTTGTTAGTGTTCTTATATTTATTTCTGCTATTCATGTATCCCGGTAAAATAACAGCATCGGATAAATGGTATCATGGATCACATGTTACATCTTCTATTCCCTGGTAAGTTTACCATGTTAATTATCCATATACCCATATATTTCTGCCGTTTGTATAGATGACCTAATAAAAAATATATTAGGTTGGACTTTCTGAAAGACTTGTATATTGTTCAATAATGTCCTTCACATCTTCTGCTTCTAACTTTGTTTAAGTGGCATTTGTTTTTGGGATCTTTTGTTTTCACATAATCTTGTAAAAGACAACTGTTACAACAATCCTAACTCTGATACTAGCTTGCTAGAATTTTGGGAGACACTGAAATTAAAGAGTGAGCCAAAGAGATAATTTTGTGAGGAAAGTGAATTTTTATTCAACTAGTTGCATGGAGTACAGATGTCTTATATGTAACAATACATATTCTCTAAATAGAGAAACTAACACCAATAAATCCTTAAAACTATCTTACATACTAAATACAGAAATTACTTCCTCCTTAATTGAGCTGCCATTATTTTAACTTGATCCTTAATTTAGCCTGACAACTTATGCCTGCTAACGGTAAAACAACCTGTCAAATAAAGCCTGCTGTTAATAGATGGTGAGATGAGAGGCGCACATAATAACAACATACTTAATTTTTCTTCGTCAGAAAATGAAAGGCCTCAAAAACATTTATAAATCTTATCTAATGACAAGAAATATTCCTTTTGCAAGTAAAAAAGGTATGAAATGAGATTTAGCTGACTTCATTTATTTTTCTTTGGCCTGTCTCTTTTATGTGTATAACTGTGCAGGGTATAAATTTTGAACATTTGCTCCTTTCAACTATAATACAACCACTATTTCTAAATTTCACTAAAAGCTAATCAATTGCTAAGCCACAAGCTCGAGACGGGCTTTAGCTGGCTTTTCTTAATGTCTTGTATACGTCACTGGATTTTCATCCTTAGAACCTTGATATATTTTGTCATGTTTATTTTCTGTTGGAAGTATCATTGTATCTGTTAAAAACATTTGCTACATAAGTAGTAAACTTTTTAGTTCTCACAAATACTACTACTTTTACGTGAGATACTGCCTTTTTTCTAAGATGACGGCGACAAGTACTTTCCAGATTTTCAAGGGATAAACCTATTGTTAAATAGATTTACATGAATGTCTATGCATACATTACACATCACCTTTTCACCATGGTGTTAATAAGTTTGCTATTTGGTGTGCACAGAGTTCGACAAGCAGCAATGGCATTTCAGAGAGCTTACGCATTAGCACCAATTCCATCTCCAATTATCCAGGCATCTCTCTCTCTCTCTCTCTCGCACACACTCACACTCTAAATGTTGACTTGTGCTTAAGCTAACCTGGCCAAATAAATCTGGTAAAAGTTGACTAGATTAGTCAATTCCGGTAGATGGGTGAGGGCTCCTGGACCTACTGGTGGGTTGGTCAAGGCAAAATGTTTAGTGTTAAAATTTTAATCTTACTCTGAAATATAGGCTGGACATTTAAATTATTCCAATATTTTTTGTTCAAAAAATAAGAAAAAGTACCGAACGTAATCAGTGTTTTTGGCCATAAACCTTTTCTTCTGTTTGTCCTTTTTTTGTTTTGTTTTTTGGTAAAGGGGTCCGTGAAAGAACAACTTATTGCCACTACTATAGTTTTGAGAGGTTGAAAAATGATTGCCTTGCCAAGGAAAGATCCTGGATTCAATGTATATTTTTTGTACCATGCCATACCAGCTTTGTTCCATTCACACCTCAATTTCATTTTTGTTTCTCCTTGTTCCTGGCCATTTTTGGCCCAGTAAGCACTCCAATTGCATATGCATACTAAAAAAAAAATGAAATGAACATTGCCCACAATTATAACAGCTGTAATGAGCGGTATGATATTTAATGTAAATTTTTAGTTTGATATCTGAATTATCCGCCTCCCTCTCTCTCTCTCAGAAACTGCAAATGCCCTTCCCATACTAGGACTGAGTCACTCGTCGGAATGGTGGAACGGCAATTCTACCCCTGAAAAATTGTCTTATTACAGCTCTGACGAGACGTATGTTTGTTGTTTCATATCTCATATTTTCAAGAAAAGGCTAATTACCCTGGACCAGCCTTGACCTCAGAATTGTGTTATTGGTCACCCCTCAGGGCTGCATAACCTAAAGAGTTATGACAATTTCTTACACACAAGCCCATGCGAATTTGATCTCAAAGAAAGAAAAGAACTCTTTTTGGTGATCTTTTGAAAGAAAATTAAATTTGTCTGTGTATAAGCAGAAAAATTCTAGTGGTTCATAGTAAGTTTGTCTAATTTTAAAAGCAGAAAATGAAATTTGTAGTAATCTTTTGATTGTTCATTTCTTTAATCTCTATTAAGTATCAACTGAAAGGCTTTTGTGCTTATTTCTTATAGGTCATGTAGCAAGAACTATGTTACATCCCCTTTTGACAAAATTAACATATCAGGTACAATCAGACATTATGCCCTCTTTATTCGGTCCATTTGTACATGACCACGGTTCTGTTGAAAATTGTGAAAAAACCAACAATAGGAAATATAACAAGTAATCTGTAAAGAATGCCACCGAGGAGCTCTTTCTAACTGATGGAGCTTGCATACTTTTGTGCTAATCTAAAGCGATTTACAATTTATTATTATTTTTTTACCTAGGGCTTGGTGAAGTAGCAGCTGATGGGGAAAGCGAAGTTGTTGAACAGACTACTAAACTCTCCACCCTTAGAATTTTCAAAGGTATATTATATTTATGTGAACTAATCAGGTGTAACTTACCGGAGACGACCAGTATTGTATTTTACCAGCCTGCTTAGGTTTAATATTATACGCAAACCAGTTTGAATCCATACAGTATGTAAAAAACTTTGACCATGTGGTATCAAATTCCCCATAGCACCTTTGCCAATCACGTGATCTGTTTTGCTGTGCTCCTGCCAATTACCTCCTCTCTCAGAGAAAAGAGAAATTATTATCTTTTAAAGTATATACTGGCATATAATAACAAATGAGGGGTCAAAATTGTAAATATTACATGCTATTATATTCAATTCTGATTTTCTTGTTAATTTCTTTCAGGTAAAAAAACAGTCATAAAGGCACCAAAAAAGCTTAACTCATCAGTGGCTTATCCGTTTACTATGATCAAGCCATTTGGAGTTCAAGAGGGTGTGTCTTTGGATGACATAAATGCAAAAATCCATGCCCCCCCTGTGATAAAGAAAAAACTACATGTTGGAAATTTTGCATACCCAATTTCACAGTTCTCTGGTAAACCCGTGGTTGGTAAAAAGAAAATATGCACTGAAGGTGGCAAAGGAAGCATCACCATACTAAGGACCAAAGGATGAATATGTAAGCTTGTAGGGTTTCTCAGCATATTCTTTTCTTCAATTTTTTAGCATGGTTCATTTTTTCATTTTATTTTTATATGGTTGGGCAATAGTTGAGTGGCATGCGGGAGTGTTGTTTATTTCTTCTGTTTCTGCAATTATAGAAATTGTTATTGGCCATGGATTTGCTTTTTTCATTCTTTTTTTTTTTCTTTCTAAAAACTTTAGTTTTAGATTTTAGACTGATTTATGTGATGAAATGCATGGCTAAATTTACCTCTGATTAATATATATATAGAGACCAAATCATAAATATATAACTATGTCATTTGTAATTTCCATTTCCACCGATAATTAAATATGAAAATTATATATGAGTTCAACACACTAATGTTCAATTTTGTTCCGTAATGATCATTCTTCCCAACTGCATTCTGCTTTTAGAATTATATCATTTTCAAATGTTACAAATAAGAAATTCGAGTCAAATATTCATCATTTTGGATACAAACTTTGTAACCAATTCATTAATGAAATATTGGCATGAACCTTATTTTCCTCCAAAAAAAAAAAATCGAGTCAAATAATCTCCGAAATAAGTTTTTTTTTTTCTTTTTTCCCAATATGGATTTATGTAGGATATTTTTTTTCCGATTGTAAAATGAAACAGTCATATTAGCGTTTGCATCCTGCTTTAATCAAGGTCTAAAACACCCTCTTCGTTTTCCAAGGAATACTTAATAAATTTTATGTAATAATCATAAATTTTGCAATTAATTACTTAATTTTGCAATTATAAATAACAAAAATGAAACGCTGATTTTGAAAAAGTTAATTTTATTGTGATCTAGCAATAATAGTGCATATGTGTTCATATAATTCACAAGATCACATATCAAATTTGATACGTTATAAAAATATATTAGTAATTCATAAAAAAAAATTAAGAAATCTAAACATTGATTTGCCAACATTTTGATTGGTGATTGAATAATTTTTAAATTAAATTAGCTGTGCAGTCTATTTTAGAGATACTCATAAGCATTTTTTTCCCTTTAAATTTTTTTTTTTTCTGACGAGTGTAACTTAAGGTTGAATCTGAATCTTGTGCATTAACTCAAAAGAGCATCTTTTGAGTTTAATGTATCTCAGCCGTTTGATCAGAATTGGAGTCAATCCGGTCTACACTTATGATGCATGGAGTTTTTTATCGGATGGTTCAAATTTATTAATGCACGTCCCGTTAATGCAAAGAATACGGATTCCCTTAAAGTTGACACTTTTGGAAGAATAAAGCTAGGGTGCGCTTAAAAAATTTATCGGATTGACTTCAAATGATGTTTTTAAACTGTAAAATTATCTACTTCACTAGCGATGCGTGTACATGTAAATTTTTAAAAAATTTCAAATTTATTTAGTACAAAATCAAGCGGAAAAAAATGAATTTTTTATAAGTTATTTTATGTATTATTTTTTCATTAATTTTTCGAATTTATTCCATACACACTAACTTTGCTCCTTTTGGAATAATAGTCTCATGTTTTGCCTAATACGATATAAAACTAAGATAAGGGACTGCTTATGAAAAAAAATATTTTAAAGAAATTCCAAAACATAAAGTTTGGATTTAGCATTATAAGTATGTTCTATCCTATTAACATATCATATTTATAAAAAATAAATAAAGAGATTTGATGCATGTTTTATCTTACAACAAGCGACATGAATTTTCAAGAGCAGAACTTGGGTGTTTCTAAGTTCATCAATTTTCTTTATGAACTCAATTCTAATATATATTGGATTAATTTTAAATAACAAATTCGAATAGTTCAAACCCATATACTTTACAAGTGATGCATCTACAAGTAAATATTTTAAACTTTCGGATTAATTTAGTATAAATTCAAGCTGTCAAAATTAGAAGGTCTATAAATTAATTTAATGTGTTCATTTTTGAATGTTTTTTTTTTTCTACCATTTGACTCTATAAAAAATAAATTTTAAATTTTAATTTTTTTGCATGTAGATGTATCACTCGCAAGGTAGACGGGTTTTAACAGTTCAAATTTGTCATTTGAAAACAATCCGATAAATTTTAGAGTTGAGTTCACAAAGAGAATTAGTGAACTTAGGAACACCCTAGTTCTACTCAATTTTCAATATTTTAAAGTTAGACCCTTGACGCATCATAAAAAAAAAATACTTTAATTAGATCCTATGATAGTTGATTGTTAAGCTTTTAGATGTCTAATAACATACAAATAATTTTACCTTTGATTATTTTTTTTTCAGATTATTAATAATTTATCGTTAAGATCTTTATTCCACCAAGAGAATTAAGTTTCAAATTTCCACATGTCAATTTTATTTTTCATTATATAGTGTTTTAGAGTTTTGAAAATGTTATTTAGTGATGCCCAAATTTTTTTTGACTGTAATATCTAAGTTGTCAAAATGATCCTTGACAAGTGATTCCTCTCCTAAAATAAACATGTTAGATTTCGATTATATATATATATACACTAGCATTGTGCCCGTGCAATGAAAACATATTATAAAATTGAATATAATATAAAGATATGTTTTTGTTTGACATTCACACAAAATTAAGAAAATAAATATTAAATGAAAATAAAAACCACACACGAAAAAAACAAAGAATGATAGCCTCTGTCTTTAAAAAAAATCTGCCAAAGAATTATGTTGTTGGAATATTACTCAAATTATATAATAACTAAAGAGGACAATAATTCGACAAAAAGTCGATAATCTTAATTTAAAATAATAAACGAATTTAGTTAACCTGCTAAAATAATAATTAATTAAGCTGCATTTTTTTTGAGCTAGAAGGTCGATATTTTCTATATCCTCTTAATTAATAATAAAAAGATACAATATTTCCTATATCCTCTCATATTTATGAACACTCTACTATATGCATGTTTCATAAAATAATATATATTTTTTCTTGAAAAATTTCATTCTCTGTACAATATTTTTAGAACTTACAGGTTCAATGAATTCATTTATTTCATAAGATATGCTATAAATTCATGAATAAGAGAAAAATGAAGAAATAAGAAAATAATTTAATTACATGAATCAAAAATATATTTAAGGTGGAATAATGAAACATATCGCTAGAGATTCATTCTTAATTGTGACAAACTATATAGCAGTATATGTGGCGAGTATATTTTTAACTAAATTTAGACTTCTACACATAAAATAGATGTATTTAATCAAAAGAAGACAGATTATGTGATTGTAGGGCTGATATTAAATCTGAAAATTCATCTTTCAATCTTAGCCGTTGACGGATCAGGACAACTACGTGCATTAACTAAATTTAGACTTCTACACATAAAATAGATGTATTTAATCAAAAGAAGACATATTATGTGATTGGAGGGCTGATATTAAATCTGAAAATTCATCTTTCAATCTTAGCCGTTGGTGGATCAGGACAACTACGTGCATTATATAAGAATGACTATATTTTATAAATTTTAATTTAATCCGATGCATGATGCATGCATTTGAGATGAGACCGAACTTTGTGCCGATTTTTTTATTAATAGAAAAAATATAAATAAAATACTGATAATGGGAAAGGTTTTATGAAATTTTGAAATATAGGAAGAACGCTATAGTTTATAACGTTCAGGACACCATAGCTAGACGTTATAAAGCATAACATTCAGCTAATCTGATCGCTAATGACCATAAAAAAAACACTGTAGCTAAACGTTATGGTTCATAACATCCAAATATTTTGGGATTATTTTTAACAAAAAAAAAATATAGTTGGACATTATAAACCAAAATGTCCAGCTACAGTTTGTTTTATTTTTATTTTTTTTAACGACCATTAACAATCATATCAACTAAATGTTATACTTTATAACGTCTAATTACAATGCCCTGAACGTTATACTATAAACTATAACGTTCTTTCTATATTTCAAAATTTCATAAAACCTTTCCCATTATCAATATTTTTTATAATTTTTATATTAATAAAAAAATCGGGAACTTTGTAGGTTTGTTATTTTCCTCTAAAATATAAAAGCTCAAATTAATGAAAATTGAAAACAATCATACTCTTACCTAAAACGAAAATATCTTACATATAATTTTCTCCCTTTCGAAACGCTGTTTGCTGTTTCATCTTACCCGACGCGAGTGCGTGAAAGATAAACCCTAGACTCGCACGCACGCCTGTCCCGCCGCTCCTCCCTCCTTCAACAATGGCGAATCGTAAGAGAGAAACATCAAACTATATTCATCACCTTTTTTGCTGGTTTCCTATTTAAGTTGGATTTCTTGTTTTGTTTTTGGGATTTCAGAAACAACGGGGAGATCGTTTCTACAAGCAATGACATCTGTAGAGGAGGTGGCACCGCCTGTACGAGTTGTCCAGATGGAAGGACTGGTATTTTTTTTTTTGGTTTTCTCTTTCTTGTTTGTTGTGTGCATTCTTAGATGTCGGAGAAATTTGAGGTCAATTGTATCAATTCAGATTGTAGTAACATTTTGTTTTAGATTTGTCATCTATTTGTACAAGTGAGGGAAGGGTCAGAATGAATTTGATCAAGGGAGGTATACAATTTACTATTTGTATAATTTATTGAATTCCTGCATAATATGTATTTAGGAATTTTGTTGTATGCTTGTAATATACTCAGATAGGCATTTAAATATGGTAAAAAAATACCCCGTACAGCTTCACTCGAGGCCCGTACCACTCACACCGTGCCTCTTTAGCAAGAAAGTTGCCCAGATTTCTACGGCAGTGATTATTTTAATCCTTAAACTATTGATTATACTGTTATTGCCTCAGAAAATTATAGCATTGCAATCATTACCTTTATATGACCTTTTTCTAGGCTGGGTGAGTCAAGAATTTTGCCTATTCTGCCTGGTCTGGTTTTAGTACATGGTTCAGCTTACATGAATTTCGTTAGGATGTGTTACACAGGGCTGATGCTTTACAAGTTAAGGGTTTGACATTAGTATGTTAATGGGTGATATTAGAATTTCTGAACAATTATGAGTTGATATTGAAAGTTGAAGATTTGATGCTTGTTTGTCAATGGCTGATACTTGGTTTAAATGAGGGTTAGGGTTGATACTATTTTATATACTTCACCTGTTTTTTTTAAACTTGGCAACCCAATAGATGGGAGACATGTAGCTTTTCTGGATTGGTGGGTCCACCTTGGATGAACCATATCATTTTTGAAAAATAAATCAGTGTTTGTAATATAATTTCTTTACTGTTTTGAAATGACAGGCTGTATTAAAGATAATAAAGCACTGCAAGGAGTTCTCTCCAGCTCTGGTTACTGGTCAGCTCCTAGGATTGGATGTCGGCAGTGTACTTGAAGTCACCAACTGTTTTCCTTTCCCTGTATAATTCTTTCCCACCCCTTTTTCAAAGAGAAAATTGACAGATTGATCTCTTTTCTATGGTTTGTCTGATTTATTCTCCAGCATATATAACCTGCTCATCTCTGCTCCTTATGTTCATGACTAGGGGTGTCAATGGTCTGGTCGGGTCAGAATTATTTTGTTAGTTTCCTCCTACCCTCCCTGACCCGACTTGGGTGAATTTTTTTTGACCCGGACCCAACCCGATCTGACCTGTGTAACTTGATTACTTATTTTATTAATTTTTAAATTTATTTATGCATCTTAATCTTAATTAATATACATGTAATATTAATTAGTGTGCCATAAAACTTGATTAGTGATGAATTTCAAACTATGTCCTGCGAAACACAGTTAAATGGTTCGGGCCTGCCCTGACCTGAAACGGGTTAAAGATTCGAGCCCCTTTTCCGGCCCATTTAACCATCTGGTCAGGTCAGGCCAGAGGTCAGAAATTGGTACCCCTACTTATGGCGCTTCTATTATGAAAGCTTGGGTTCTTTCCAAAAATCAACAAAATTTTTTCCGATCCTTGGATGTATACCTTCTGTTTTACAAGCCTGATTTTTGGGCGTCATTTGCAAACTGTTCAAAGAAAAAGGTGCACGATGTGATGACATGACAAGTATTGCATGTTATTTGCAATTAAGAAATTTGACCAAACTGGTCATGAAATATACAAATAAGTATTGTTACTCCTGGCAACACTAGATAAATATTATGACTTTGATTTAATAAATTGCCAGCACTTTGTTTTCAATAGGTGAATATTTACATTCAATGTGTTTTTCAGACAAGGGAAGAAGACGAGGAGTTGGAAGCTGATGGGGCTAATTACCAGCTTGAAATGATGCGCTGCTTGAGAGAAGTCAATGTGGATAATAACACTGTTGGATGGTATGTTCCGTGGAATAAACCCAAGCAATGATTTTGATGTGTGGCAGTTCTACCTTGCCAAGACCCTAATCAATCGTTACTATACCTATACTTATTACTATGATGTGGGAACAAATTCATATAGTAGATTCAGGGAGCTGTCCGACATATATATATATTTTTTAAGACCGTAAGAATGGTGTTATGGTTTTATAATCTTGGAATGTTACCACATATGTCTGCATAGGTTTGTTTGTGTCTATTTTTCTACGTAGTATTTCATTAATATCAGGAGCGGAGGGAAGTAGGAGGAAAGAAGGCCAAAAGCCCCTATACATTGATTTATTTATTTTTTTCATTTTGCAAGAATTATACTATCCCGCCCCCCGCCCCCCCCCTCGTAAAATGAAAATTTTACACGACACTTATTATTCAGTCCCCCAATCTCGATTTTCGGACTCCTTCCCTGCTTAATATCTTGTATGTTTTGTATTTAATCAGGTATCAATCAACTTTGTTGGGATCTTTCCAGACAGCAGAGCTAATTGAGACATTCATGAACTACCAGGTATTACACTGAATACATATTATTTTTCTGGATAGACAAGTCTAATTTTTTTTTCTTTTTTGCCAAAAATAAAATCTCGAAGGATGTTATTATTATAATTATTGTTTCCTTGATTATTCTTTTTTAGAGCAAAAGAGGCACCATTGACGAATTGGTAAACCTAATGTGGTTTACTCCTACTCTTGTTACCAGTATGTACCAAATGATAGTTAGTTGTATCATACTATAATGCACGAGCTTGCATGGTTAATGTTCTCTGAAAGTGGTTTATGTGGAAATGCATTTCTTCTCTTTAATATTCAGTAGACATGTTGATGATTATTTAGTTATGTCTTATGTAACTTGAGAAAATTTCTCACTTCAATTTTCAGGAGAATATTAGAAGATGTGTCTGCATCATATATGACCCATCAAGGTCTAATCAAGGGGTTCTAGCTCTCAAGGCCTTGAGGCTTTCTGATTCTTTCATGGAACTCTACCGTAGCAACAATTTCAATGGAGAAAAGTAATTTTTTCTCTTAATATAATTTCTATTTTTTTGCCAAGAGGCCTTCAATTTCTCTAATATCATGAAAAGACTGCATTATGCGAAATTCGGAGGCAGTACACCTGAAACAGCTTTCAGTCAGGACAACCACCAAAAAATCAACAATTTTTCTTTTTATGTTGTAATTTATAGCTCAAACTATACAAATTTTGTTCAACTTGTTCCTTCGTATGCTTCTTTCTTTAGTTGTGGTTTCTGGTATTAAGCTATTTTGATCTACTTTTGTAATTTGATTGTAGTTTCGCATAAATAAGTTTTGTAATTTGAACAACTATGCAGTCTCTTTTTAAACTATTATAATATCTTGTTTGTTGATTTCCTCGAGATCTCATAGCTCCTTTCTTTTTAAAAAAAAATCTGATCTAGGTTGAGAGAGAAGAAACTTTCATGGGCAGATGTCTTCGAGGAAATACCAGTAAAAATCTCTCCTTTTTTGTTTCCTTCCAATTTTTTTTTTGTCGGGTATAAGAAATTCCTGGCAACCTGCATTTTTAATCTGATATATTTTTTTACATTAAAAACCAGATCAAGGTATCTAATTCAGCACTTATAAGTGCTTTCATGACTGAGCTTGAACCGGATTCTCCAGTCTCACAGGTGCCAGTTATTGACATATTGATTCTCTCTCTGACATCTCATGCAATATCCTCGGTCTTAACTTGCTCAAGTTTGGTATCAATTTTCTCTTGTATTAGTGTGATTTTGACCGTCTCAAGCTATCTAGTGCTCCATTTATGGAGAGAAACTTGGAATTCCTGATTGAATGCATGGATGATCTTACGGCCGAACAAAACAAGGTCTTGTAACTCTTTTTAAGTTATAGTATTATATTCCAGTTCCCATTTTTTATGGTAAGTTTTTAAACCAACTTTCTTTTTCTTAAATTTAGTTCCAATATTACTACCGGAATCTTTCGAGGCAACAAGCACAACAGCAGGGGTGGCTCCAGAAAAGAAGGTAACTTATCTAACTGATAGTGCTACATTTTCTGAGGTGTGGCTCCAGAAAAGAAGGCGATTTATATCTAATTATTAGTGTTACATTTGATAACAGTCCATGAGATTAACAAAATCTTTTTGCCTAATTAGGTAAAAGTAAAATAACATTCCTCAATGTCTTTGAAATATTAAAGCATCATCTATTATCATGCTTAGTTATTTTTTGTGTGCGTGTCCATGTGCGTTTTGGATCGGGTGGGTGGGGCTGCAAGACATTAGCACCTTCTGAGCAAGCAGTTAAACATAGGAATTGCCCAGATTTTCCCCATGTTTTGAAGTGTTTATGGATACTTTCTCATGTCAGATGTCACATAAGCCTTCAAGATATTTGGTATATCCAGAAGGGGGGTAGTACTGTGTACAGGAAGTGCCACATTTGAATACTTAAAAGGAGGGGTCATAATGTGGGAATATCTCCCAAGTTCTACAGGAGTCTATGCGATTTTCTAGGAGTTAAATGGACATTGTACCTTTATTTTATTTTCTTATTCTGTTTTGTGTGATTGGTGAAACTATGAATAGGCAAGAGAACATGGTGAGGAAAGCAGCGGGGGAGGAGCCATTACCAGAAGAAGACCCAGCAAACCCTATTTTCAAGCCGATACCAGAGCCATCTCGGCTTGATAGCTACCTCATCACTAATCAGATATCTAATTATTGCAACCAAATCAATGGGTACCTTTCTCTCTCTCTCTCTCCCTCTGAATTCAGGGACCTTGTATGGTTATATACAAAAAATCTCCCAATTAGATGGAGATCTTTCCATGCTTACATGAAACCTCATTAAACCCAATGTGGTCTCAATTGCTTGCATTTACAATCAGGTGGCCAACTTGAGTCTTCGACTTGTTCCAATTGTCTCAAGCAACCTTGGTATCACATTGAGCCTTAGCTAAAGCCCTACTACCATCATTGAACTTGTATATTGAAATGAACTACTTGCAATTAACCCACAGCCTCAGTATCCCCCATTGCACTGATGTCTCGAATTTGGCCAAATTCACCAAGAATTTGCCTCGACAACCCTTTAACCAAGAATAACAACACTAATTATGCCTGTATATAATCCAGTTAGGTCCAATTATATATCAAATGTTCAATCACACGACCCATTCTGAATAATTTTGTTTTGCAGAGCATCTGGGCAGGGTTTCAGCAAATTGTACTTGATGAAGGCTTTGCATGAGAACTAATGATGGAGCTTGTATTGTTCGCGGCAGTTTTATAGTTCAGATTTTGAAATTCTGCTCTCATATTTTTGCCCTATTTTGCTCTTTAGTATTGTTTAAGAAGTTTCGTCACTAGATTTTATGTAACAAAATTTTCATATCATGCTAGGAAGTGTTTACTGGAGTTGAACAACTCATGTCAATGTCGTTTTATTGTTGGTTTAATTCTTTTTGATCATTTTTTTCTTCCAATTGCAACATGATTATCCAGAATATAAATGTTGCTTCTCGTTGTTATTACAGTTCATTTAAAATAATAAAATATTACATTTACTAAGCAGAAAAATAATGAATTATCAATTCTTAAATTAAAAACAACAGTTGGGAGATAAATTTTATTCTACTCCTTTCAGTGTATCTAATTCTAAGCTAAGATGGAATGAGCTTGTTCAGAACAACATCATCCGACTTGAAATTAGGATGTAACCAAAGATCATTACAGACCGTTGGATTGATCTTGACATCATCCCTGAAGCTGAAGCGGTATTAGATTCCTGTGCATTCTCTAAAGGTGGCAATTCAAAAGGTGATGCAGCTGCTGCTTGTTTCATTCCGTCGCTATTCTCAGAATAAGAGGAACTGAAACTGTCATTCCAAGCCTCTGATGCTGCATTAGACATGTCAAATTAATATAATACTTTTTGTCATCAGTTTCTAATATAAATAAATGAATTTAATTAAGAAAGGTTATATATTACCTAGTGTAGAAATGGTATAATTTGAGTCGTCATAATTTATCGTCCATAAGAAGAAACCTTGCAATCTGTATCTTGATGCAAATTCAATTTTCTCTCTAATGACATCTACACCATCAAAACTAACCCATAAATCACCCAAATAGAAGTAGGTAGCTATGGTCCTATTGTCATACACAAATGCTGCATCTTTGTTATCCATAATTAATTCTTCAATCTCGAAATTTGCCATCATGCCTGTACGGTTGCTTGCTCTTTGCTTTGGTCCATCGGCTACAACCGGTGCACCAAGTGCATTCTTTGATTTGTTCTTTAAAACATACGACCTTCCGTAGAGAGGTATACCCATGACAAGCTTACAAGGCGGTACACCGGCATCAATCCAAGATATGATTCCATAACTTGCTGAAAAGTGAGAGGATTTGTCGTACAGTGGTGCATCGAACACTGTGACATTGGTCGAATTGTAGAACCCAAATGAGGCGACATTGATCCAATCTAGGTCATTTGACATGATACTTGTTGGGTAATCTAAATTGTCCGATGCTCCATCAAAGATGTGATTCGAGAAATAGACGGTTGCGGTAAGGAGGAGAGTTGTCAGCTCTTCATTCAACCGTACCCGAAATCTCCTGACTAAAAGCGCAAAATTTGTAATTTCATACCGTGAAATTGGAAACTGCAACATTAAATCTAAGCCATCAAAACCATTTGTGAGCACATTTTGCAAAGCAGAATCGAGAAAACTATTATCCTCTGCAAAAACCGACATGTCAAGAGTTAAGGATAGCAATGTCTTGAGTGTAGGATTCTTGGATTTCAGGGTTTGGGAGAAGGTGAAGAGAGATGAATTGTCACTAGAGATAGAGGTGTAGTAGAGATGTGTGTATAGAGAAGGGTTGATTGAGGATATTGGAGCATAATGGTTTGAATTGGAGAGATAGAAACCAGCTCTGATTGGTTGGTTAATGGGGTTGCATTGGTTTTGTTGAGGTGCAGAGAGAGCTAGTGTTGCCATGGAGAAAAGTAAAAGGAAGAGAAGGATTGAGGAGAGTGTTTGTGCCATTTTAGTGAGAAGTGGCAAAGAAGGAAGGCAATAGGCAAGTGCACACACTGTTCACCTCTTTTTAACCAAAAAGAAACAAGGGGGAAATTTGTTGGAAATTTTTGGCTCAATCTGTTAAATTAAATATGATAAATGGATGGAGAAAATTGGGGACTGATTTTGGAGCATTTAGTATGATGCTATTTTGTTTTTGTTTTAAAGTGGATACTATGTTGTTTTTGTTTTAATGTGGAAGTAGGGCCAAGAGTATCCAAAGAAACCTAATAAACTACATTTAGAATAATGGCCAGTAACAGAGAAGCCTCTGATTTTATGTAAATAAGTGAATCATTGAACATTATATAACGAGTCATTGAATTTTTTTGTTTGTTTATACGCGTTTACTTTTAGAAAATAAATCTGCTGCAATCCAGTGAACAGTACTATGAAATTCCTGCAATCTTGAATCTAGACGTTGAATTTTTTCGAGAACTCATCTCGAAACAACTGGTTTTCTGTGCACGCATCTTGAAATAGTTTGACGATTAGATTCAGATTGTAGGAATTTCAAGATCACTGTTCACTGGTCTCGGATTACAGCAGATTCGGATCCTTACTTTTATGGTTTCCACATTTTTTTCATAGGAACCCACGGTTTTCTTATTTCCCTCCAAAGGTTTTCACTGAAACTACAACGTGAACTGTTGGGAAATCAAATAATTTAAACTATACCTTAAAAGTTTAGAGAAAAATGAGTTATTTTTTCTTCATTTTTTTCTTCCATTTTATTCAATAAACCAAATAAGATTGATATGGAAATTTTTTGCCAGTTTTCTTCATTTTCAAGAAAGTTGTAGAGTTTCTTCATTTTTTTCTCCCAAATGAAGATGCACAGCACAAGTAACAGTTTTTCACAAGGAACAGTATTAATTCATTTATGAGCGCCAGTTGTATCAGAATCTTCTGTGGCAGGTGCAAACATCCCCAGGTATGGCGAGTCAATGCACCAGTCTCAGGACATGTACAATTAAGGAATTGGTGTCTTTTACAAGTGAAACAGTTCTTTACTTGATTAATTTATAGGTTTCTCTGAGCATTATGTCATGGTCATGTACGTCCATTTACCAATTTCCATCTGATTCCTTCTTGGAATCACAAGTCTAGAATTCTATTTTATTTGTTGCTTTAATTCATCAGTGTTTTTGGGGAACTACCGAACAGTGATATCATATATAGGTTCCAGCTTTATATGTTTCATGTGTATAACAAAGCAAATTAATGTGAGTTTGTTTAATTATGTAAGAAAAATACAAAGGTTTGATTGTCTACATGTGAATGTCAGATTGCTAGTGTCGTCTTTTAGTTTTCTTTTGAAAAAGAACCTTATTGCCTACTTAAAACAAACAAATGCTCTCCTATGTTATGAATATGGTCACACTGAGTTGTCAGTAAAACCATGTGACTTGATGTCCTTTGTGTACGTAGTGGCGCTATTTACCCTCAAACAACCTTTTTTAATATTCTCGACTCAACCCTGAGAAAACTTTTAGCCCAATTAAGGACCAAACTTTTAGGCCCAATTATGGCCCATTATAGAAGCCTCAGGCCTCAGCCACAGTACAAAGTTCGTCGTGGATTAAACCGAAAGCGGTTCCAGTGTTTGATCCGAATCACATCTCTTACCCGATCCAACTAGACAGTCTGTTAAACTGTTTACTGTCTTACACAAATATTAGATCGGAAGTACAAGCAAAAAAGAATACAAAAATAAGGAGATACAAGCATTAATAATAAAGAAAAGTTAAAGAAAGCGCAAATATATATAACAATGAAAATTAGAGAAATAGAAGATATTGAGGTCGCACATAGAGAAGGAAATATGTGACAAACATTCATTAGATTAAACTAGAGAAAATAAAAATCAGTACTACATGAGTACCAGTGTCACTGAACCTACACTAAAAGAAAACTTGAATACTCTATACATATTCAAAAAGTTGGATACTCTACGTTTCATACCGTGCCGTGGCATGACGTGATTGGTTCAGGTGACGTGAAGTGTAATTTTCACTCGAATGTGGTTAAGTTACTCAACACGTGAGTCGCGTCACCTAATCGACATACATAACATGACGTGACTAGCCACGATGTGACAAATTTTCTTCTCTAGTTGCACGTGTAATACAAAATTTGGTTCCGAGTTCTGCTTGCAAAATATGGGAAAATAAATGTTACTTGTGACAAAATCTTGACATGCAATTTCCTCGATTATTCTGAAGTTGATTATTTTGGGGTTTCTATTATTGTCAAAATACAGTCTAACTATTTCTTGGCAGTGTGATTATGTGAATTTTGACGCGTTAACATAAATTTAAATGTGCCACGCATATATTTGATACGTAAAATTGTCAAAATTATGGACCATATACAAACTCAAATCCGTACGAGTTTTTATTAAAGGAACATATCAAATGTTAATTGGTCTGTGTGTATTTGTTAAGCATGTATATATTACGTATTGTTGAGAAATAAGATCAAGATCTCAAATTAATTATCATCATCGATCGATCTAGAATCAGAAAGTTAGAATTAAATCAAGAAACTAAAGGGGTCTCCTTGCTTATATTTAGAAATAGAATTAGAATAATCAGAGATGTTGTAGCTCAAAAATAACTTTTTCTTGGCTTGTTGACTTGTCAAAAAATCTTGAGTTAGGTTTGGTCTTTCCATTTTGTTGTTGTTACCAGATTTTGCCTATTCTAATTGTGGTACTGATATTTTTTTACCTGTTATTCATTTACTGACGACAGCTGTTCTCCAAATCTGTCAAGTTATCTGGTGTTGCCGTGTTGGTGGAGAGCATGGACTGCCAGCTTGTTCGCTAAACGTGATGTACAAACTCTTCTTTTTTTATTTATTTTATTTATTTATTTTTGGCAAACTTATGGCAAACATTAATCATATTTTACTCTGAAGCTTGTTATTGGCACTTCAATTAACTGATTTTTTTTTTTATTGAAACTAGCATAAGTACCGAAGTAGAAATATAGAAGTTGAAGTATGTTTGTACTGTACATAGTGTAATGTTAAGTTCTGTTCATTATCAGTTGAACAAAATGTTGATTGCGGTTAATAGCTCTGAAAAAACTTGTTTATTTCTTTCATATAGGTTGACTGGGGAAAGATTAAAACCACATCTGATACTAGTTAAAAATTTTCAGATATTCGGATAATTAAGAATTTAATTAAAATATCAAATTGAAATATAATTAAAACAATAATACTCGGATTGTGCGAAGCATTGTCTTTAAGTGTATTCCGTCTCAATAGTGCAAGACTTGGAATTGCCACCAAGATAATCAGTGATTATCACTCTTTAGGGCACAACCATGAGAATGATAATAAATTTTGAGTTTTATATTCATTAACAATCCGCTCATTATCAACTCGCTCATTAACTTAATGAGCTGAGCATGAGTATATCCCAACTCGCTCATGCTCGCTCATTAATCAGCCCTACTTACAATTGTAGTGACTTCTGAAATATTACAAATAAAACAGTCATATAAACGCCTTGTAGGCTTTTCCCATAATTGTTAAACGATAAATATAAACATGATTATATGTTAGCGCCATTTGTTGTAATATTTCGAGCTCCCCTTTTGTATTGAGATTAGAAGCAATATCTTTATTATTGAAATAAAAATGCCCTAATGGAAACTATTTATTTATTGTGCATATTCACATACAAGCGAAGTTGATATTTCAATAAGAGTCTATAATTTGCTATTTCAGTTTAATTCAGCCTCAAAATCATGATAAGTTGTAGTAGACATAGCAGAAGCCTCCTCCCTCCACATAGTACAATTTTGTGTACGGGTCACTCTTTGGATCATAGCACTGGACAACAAGTACTGATGCTGCTGCAGTGAATTCTTCCAAGGTCAGTCCCCCTCCCCATGTACTCTGATCGCCGCTGCCAACTCAGCATAACCATTGATAACTGTTTCCTGATAATCCATGTTTTTTCCTTCTGCCAAGGCCTGGAATGCCTCAATTGCCATGTTTCTTTATTTTTCTTAGGGGCACACAAGGGGGGCTGAAGAGGAAGGAGGAGACAGCCAACCAATCAAGGGTGAATTGAAGGGTAATTTTGAAAATACCAAAATACGTTTTTTATACAATACTTTTCAGAATAATTTTAATCAAATATGTATATTAGATGTATAATTGTGGCAATTTCATGAATTTAATGATTTTAGAGTGGCAAATAACTAATTTCATATTTTGGGATGGCAATTTTCTAATTTTCATATTTTGGAGTGGCATAAAAATAATTTTCCCAAATTATTATTAGGGTTTTCATTTGAACAATTTTATTTTTGATGAATGAACAATTTGATTCTGATCAAACTTAATTTCCCTCACTACCTCTCTATGTAACAAAGTATAGTAAAATTTAAATTTATAAATGGATTGCCGCAAGTTAAGTTGATAAATGGTTGGCCCAAATTTGCTCCAACCAAAACTAAGCCCACATCTACTACAATTGAGCTCAGGAGAAAAATTCACAAAAAAACCTAGATTTGCTATAACAACATACAGATTTTGGTTTAAAAAAAAAACAGAAAGAGAGAGAGAGAGAGGATCATTAATTGTTTAATAATATATTTTAGAAAATTCGAATAAAATCGAAAATTGAAAAGTAAGCCCAGATCTGGTACAATAGGGCCCAACAGAAAAGCAATTAACAAAGAAAATAGATCACTTGACAATGATGACAATTTTGACACACAGAACAGGGGCGGTTCTTCATTCACTAACCGCTCAACATCTACACATTTCCAAAATAAATTAGTTTCAAACAAACAGAAAACTTGTACTTAGTCCATGCGCATGTTCCGCACTATTGATATCAAATTATTACATAAAATCATGCACTACCTGCAATAATATATTACACAATCTGATAATGAGAGCTATAGATCTAAAAAATATAAACAATAATAACATTTGAAATAACCTTAATCAATAATTAGTATCCTTCTGCAATCTCATGTTGTTTCTCTACACCAACTCGCTTCTCTTAATTATTTGTTGGCTGATCCTCGCTATCCACCTAAAGTACCAGGTCCATCATTTCCTGGTACTAGTCCTTCTTGAGCAGTTCTATCAAACACACCGCAATTAGAAAACAAGGCCCATAAAAGAGTAATAAACTCCCCTCCTTGAGCAAGGTGTGATCTATGATCTTCCGTCATTTTCGAAGGCGCCAGGAATAGGAGCAGATCTACCCAGAATTCAGCTAACATCTGCCATCGAGTTTCCTCATCCATTGCCTGGTCTGCCAATAGTGCCGTACCAAGTTTGGCACCCTCGTCTACTATAGATCTCCCCTCACCACCATTTTCTCCTGCATACTCCCCTCTTTTCTTGAGTTCCACCAAAACACTTTTTAGTGAACCACAATCACCAAGAAAACTCCGGGCATCTTTAACTGTTCCTTCAAAGACCAAGCGAGAGAGAATGGCATGATCTGGGAGCAACTTAGGAGCATAAACAAGTAAATAGGCACAGTAACGTGATATGCTGTTTGCTACTATGTAATGAGCTCTTGTTCCGGGTTTTAGCCTCTCTAGATCAACAAGGAAAGGATTTCTGTGTGACCAGAAAACCTTATTTGTTTGCATGAGAGAATTCAACCAAGGTCTCTCAATCTCAAGCATGGGTAGTTCTTCAGATAGCTGAATTTCGCACATGCTTGTAGCAATGTGAAACACCAATATAAGGTGAGAACATGTTTCTTGTCTACATGCCCATAGGTAATTATCTCTAACTCTGCGCTTGTACAACCAGGGCATGCCGTTTGTCAGATCATCACCACCATTAATGTTAATTAAACAAAGGGCTTGAACAATGCTTTCTTTCACTTCTTCGAAAATTTTGATTGTTTTACCAGCTTTGCCTCCTTCAGTAGGTTCTTTTACCATGTGAAGGGTCAAGTAGTGCAACTTTTTCTTTACCCATGGTTTATAATTAAATGACTCCAAAAAATTATACTGGGACATTTTGTTGTGCCAACGCATCACGAGATTTGTCTTGCAAAGGAGTAGTATTATGCGCTCCACCAGACGATTCCTCAGCAACCACGAACCTTCCACATACCAACATATGATGACTAATTTTGTCCAGTCTGACAAAATGTAAAGAGCCATCTCCCAGGTCTCCTTCAGTACAATCAATACTAACAGCACATAGGTGATAATGCGATCAATATTTGGACCGTCATGGAGGTGGCGGAAATCATTTTTGGTATTGGTTTTATGAACTTTAAAAGCAAGCAGGCCAACAACTACCATAGTCACTAAAAGGGTACCAAGTTTGATTAGGGGATAGCCATACCAGACAGTCATTGGGAGTCTAGTGTAGCAATAGTCGTTAAGAAATGCTATTTGCATCTCCATAATCCTAAATACCCTCTTGTCATTATCCTTATCCAGAAGAATCCCTTCAAAGAACAATTTCTGGTTTTTCTTATGGCATTCACTAGTTAAGGACAGGTCAGCCATTTCGCAGCGTAGCAGCTTCTGCAAAGCATATGACAAGCAAACATCCTTCAAAATCAGTTTCTGGTCGAGGGATCTAAGCAGATGGCCACGGCAATTCCAAACTGCTTCAAGGGTTATGAACTTCCTCTTATGTTTTATAAGCAATTCGACTTGATACGTTGGTGCATGGGCACCAATAATTTCTTGCTCATCCTCACCACGAACCATGTATTGGTATCCCTTCATATTGGTTGGGTCGGCCTGCCACAAACGAAAACTACTGTTAGGCGATGCTTTTTTAGTCTTGACACAAAAATGTTTGCTTAATATATAGTTGCCAAATGGCGTGTGCAAATTTTAAATACTGTTATATCCATTTATTAACTCGTGTGTAAAAATGTTCTTATAAGATTTAGTGTGTACAAGTTTGGATTTTTGTTAACCTCTCGTTATTCATGTTGGTTTTGACTCAAACTTGAGTTATTGGTTTGGTATTTGCATTTCTAACTTTTAATATATATATCAAAAGGTGTGATAACTTTTAATATATATATATATATATATATATATATATATATGAGGTTCCAATATCTCATGTCTCTTATTCTATATCTTAGTTTGCATAGTTTAAATTGTCGATCTGAACCGCTCAACATGATATCGATACTTGGGGATGGAACTTTATAATATTTGAAATTTTTTTACTATTATTTTTTATGATGGGTAGAAAATCATTTTTTTAACGGTCCAGAAACAATAATTTTGTACTTGTCTTAAAAAATGGTAAAAAAATTTCAAAAATTATAAAATTTCATCCCAAGACATATTTTATTATGAATATCATGTTGAGCGGTTCAGATCGACAGTTTGGATTTTAGAAATGAAGATATAAAATATGAGGCATGATGAATTATGAAAAAAATGAGGTATTGGAACCCTCCTCTCTCTGTATATATGTGTATATATAGATACACACACACACACATACAGAGAGAGAGAGAGAGTTAGGCTATTATGTATTGCAATGTATATGCTTTCTTGTACATTGCACTATAAATCATGGTATTCAAAGTCTAAATAGCCGATCCAAATCGTTCAATTTGTTATCCATATTAATATGTGTTTGGAGACCAAATTTTATATTTTTTTGGAAAATATTTACTTTTTTTTAGATTTATTGAAAATCGCTATTGTTTTATGGCTCAGATTTGTCTGAAAACAACGATTTTCAATAAATCTAAAACAATAGTAAATTTTTTTCAAAAAAATGTAAAATTTGGTCTCCAAACACATATTAATATGGAGAACAAGTTGAACGGTTTCGATCAGCTGTTTGGATTTTGAATCTAACAATTTATAGTCCGATGTACAAAGGGGCCTATACATTGCAATGTACCGTATCCCATATATATATATATATATAGAGAGAGAGAGAGAGAGAGAGAGATGGGCTAACTTGCTTTGGGAAGTAAAGAGGGTTCTTTACTTCTTCAAATTATCAATTCGAACATTAGATATGATCTCCATATTGAAATGTGCTTGGAGACCAAATTTTACATTTTTTTGAATTTTTTTACTATTTATTAAGCCACTTTGAAATTTGCTGATCCGATGGTCCAGAAATTTTTACTGTTCATCCACATTTTCAGATTTTCAAAGTGGCTTAATAAATAGTAAAAAAATTCAAAAAAATGTAAAATTTGGTCTCCAAGCACATTTCAATATGGAGAACACATTGGAAGTTTTGAATTGACTATTTGAACTTTGAAAATGAAGATACGAGCGGGAAGTAAAGCACCCTCTTTACTTCCCAAAGCAAGTTAGCCCATCTCTCTCTCTCTCTCTCTATATATATATATATATATATAGGGATGAGCTATGGTGAGTTGTGATGTAAAACAAGTTTTTACTCTATGGCAATATATTTTCATTTTGAAAATTCAAACAACCGATCCGAACCGCTCAACATGTTCTCCATATTAAAATGTACCTGGAGACCAAATTTTATATTTTTTGGAATTTTTTTACTATTTATTAAGCCACTTTGAAAATCGCTGATCCAATGGTCTAGAAAAGTTTACTGTTTTTTACTGTTCACCTGGATCTGAGATTTTCAAAGTGGCTTGATAAATAGTAAAAAATTTCCAAAAAATGTAAAATTTAGTCTCCAAGCACATTTCAATATGGAGAAAATGTTGAGCGGTTCGGATCGGTTGTATGAATTTTCAAATTGGACTACGAGCGTGAAGTAAAACAATATTTTACTTCGCAACTCACCATAGCCCATCCCTATATATATATATATATTAACCCACATTTTTAATTATGTTCTCAAAGTTGAAATAATTGATGTAAACCCCTCAATATGATCTCCACATTACAATGTGCTTAGAGACCAAATTTTATATTTTTTGAAAATTTGTTACTGTTTTTTTAGATAGGTACAAAATAACTGTTTCTGACGCAGTTCAGGTCGACTATTTGAACTTTGAGAACATAAATAAAGATGTGGGTATGGTTAGGGCACAATATCAATAGTTCATTTTAACCCTACTCGATATATATATAGCTAGGTTTTTAAAGATTTTGTAAGTTATAATTAGATATATTAGGCATGTCTTGAAAGTTGAAACATTATTTGACCAACAAAAAAAAAACAGAGAAGTTTTCATGACCATATGGTTATAGCATATAATATATAAAATGAATGCACAAGGGCATGCAGCTATGCATACTTCTGAAAAGTGAAAACATGGTAATTAACCTTGACTTGTTGATTCTGCAGAGGCTCAATCTTCATGTACTCCACCAATAACTCGGAGTTGTTGCCATGGGAGTAGGAGTTACGGGCACGTTCATAAGAGATGATCTTGTAGAAGATCATGATTGGACCAAGTGACCAAAGAACCCAGAGTAATTCCTGGAATTCACTCCCTTTGGTGGCGTTAAGGTTACCAGCAAAGAAGGTCTGAAGTAATTCTCTCAACTCTGTGCGCCGCTGCATACGGCCATCCATGATACTGTATGCTGTGATGAATTGTGTGTCTGGCTGGAGGAGGTTCAACAATACCCCCCATATTGCTAAGAACTGGTTATTAATAGATACGTTCTGAAGTAAACCAAGTGTGTAGGTAATAAGGGGAGTTGTTACTGTTTCAAGGATAAGCAGCACTGTCTTGACAAAGGAGCTGTTACTGCGGAGACGGTACCCATCCATTACAAACAATACCATCATTAGGATGGCTCCAACTACAACTAGAAACTCTGCACGTGCAAGCTTGGCATCATCAGATTGTAAAGCTATAAAGAGGGCTTCAGCAGTCTCTTCAGCATTCATCGCTTGCAAAATACAAAAACATAGTTTAACGTACTTTAACCTGGAAGAAATAATCAAGGAACAAAAAAATATAGTATGAAGAGAAAATTAATTACCGTAAAAAAGATTTGGCAAAAGCTATTTTGTTCTCAAAAACCCAGTTCTCTGCAAGTTATTTGTTGCTTTAATTAATCAATGTTTTTGGTGAACTTCATGTCACTATAACAGAGCAAATGTGACTTTGCTTATTATGTAAGAAAAATACGAAGGTTTGATTTGATTGTCTACATGTGAATGTCAGCTTGCTAGTGTCGTCTTTTAGTTTCCTTTTGAAAAAGAACCTAATTGACTACTTAAAATAAACAAATGCTCTTATGGTCACACTGAGTTGTCAAGAAAACCATGTTTCTTTGCTACAAAAGATGTCTGTTCTATGTAGAGAGAATGACTTGATGTCCTTTGTGTAGTGGCGCTATTTACCCCCAAAGAACCTTTTTTAATATTCTCGACTCAACCCGGAGCAAACTTTTAGCCCAATTAAGGACCAAACTTTTAGGTCCAAGTACGGCCCATTATAGAAGCCTCAGGCCTCAGCCACAGTACCATAGTACCGTTGATCGATCTTCCATTGATTACTCCGGCCAAGTTCGTCATGGATTAAACCCAAAGCGGTTCTAGTGTTAGATCCGAATCACATCTCTTACCCGATCCAACTAGACCGTCTGTAAACTGTTTACTGTCTAACACAAATATTAGATCGGAAGTACAAGCAAAAATACTACAAAAATAAGGAGATACAAGCAAAAATAATAAAGAAAAGTTAGAGAAAGTGCAAATATAACAATGAAAATTAGAGAAATAGAAGATATTGAGGTCGCACATAGAGAAGGAAATACGTGACATGTCGTGCCGTAACGTGATTAAATGATTATAATTTATGGATGCTTAAACCTATCTTTTTTTATTAAGAGCTTGACCTAGTATGTGAGACAATAATAATAGTTGGTTGTTTGATAATTTTGATGAATAATTATGTTTTTTTTTTCATTTGAATTATATTTGTTGAACGATATATAATTAAGCAGTAGCAAGGCCCTAATTATTTGTGGTGACATAAGATTCCTTTATATATTTTCTTATTTTGATTCTGTGAAGAAAAAGGAAAATAAATTAAACCTTGGGAATTAATTGTGAAAATGGAAAGCTCCTTCCAAGTTCCAAATATATATACCCGAATTATATATAGTCATTAGTATTTGAAAATGGAACTACTCACTTATATTTGAAAATGAAGCATCTCAATTTTATGTAAATTGGTAATTTTTTCATGCATGCTCATATGATACCGTATTATATTCACTAGTCACTTACTAAACAGTAAATGGGGTATTAATTTGAGAGACAGTATGCTTGACTTAAATGTAGATATCACCCCCTTAATGCAATTCAAGTATAACAACACCCATTTGAGGTTTCAACAAACTAACAATATAATACCACTGCACCTAATCCATACAAGTCTTGATCACCTAAACCTTCAACCCTGCAAGCAACAAAACCATAAACAGTCACTTATATATTATAAGCTCATAACCTCAAATGATTCAAAAACCAATAGCAAATCAATCCAACATCCCTGTGAATCCAACATGGAAAGTGAATATCACATAAAAAAACATAGCATATCTTGGTTGGTTCTTTCAATCTTAGTCACCTTCAATCTTAGTACTTCCACAGCACGGCAAGGAAGTCTCGACCTTGATGGAAAAATCACATTCTACATCACAGGTACGGTACTGGTAACTCCACACGTCAAGCCTGAGGGTATCTTCAAAGGTCAAGGCCAAATTGACCCATCTGCAAGCTTCTTAACCTTTCTTACTCCTCCACATGCATTAGAAACCGGGAAATTGAAGTTTATAAACCAGGAGCTACAAGGCGAAAGAGAGATCGGTATGCGACTGATAGGGCAAGTTGAAGGGGTACAAGTGACGAGTCTCGGAGATAATACAAGCAGTATTTTGGCATTGGAGGCCAGTTTTGTTTCTACTACAGGTAAATCAAAGGATAGTCTAAGATTCTTTGGAGTTTATCGTGCTGATGTCGCATCTCAGATTGCAGTAGTTGGAGGTACAGGGAAATACGACGAAGCAAGTGGCTTTGCCATAGTCAAAGGTGGTGGCAGGGAGGAGAGTTCAAGCAACAATTTTGGTTTCACCGTGTATCTCAAGTGATGACAACAATTGGTCTATAATAACAAGTTCATTTTTCATTCATGTTACTACCATTCAAAAGAAATAAGAATGTGATAACCTAAATTCAACATTTGTAAATTTTTTCTGTTCCCATGTAACTGTTATCTTTAATGCTATGTTCATTTTTTTGTTAAACAGAGAATATAATGCAAGATAATTTTTTCACTTTTCCTCGAAAGAAAAACAAAATGGTTACTGAAAGAAAGAACCAAACTTAATACAGTAAGAATATAATGCGTAATGTATTTTTGTTGAAAGAAAACAAAAATGGTTGCTGAAAGAAACAACCAAACTTAAACAGTAACTTACAAATGTAATTCACGGTATGCTTGACTTAAATGTAGACAGAACCCCTTTAATTTATTACTGTGACTATTCAAAGCAGTACTGGTAAATATACATAGCTATTCAAACCTTCTCGATATAAAAATCTTTTCCTGTACTTTCCAGCTATTAAAGCACGAAGCACCCCCTTTATAACTGTGATGTTTTAATGAGGCTGAAGACTGAACGCAAACTTTTAAAAATGCACTACGTACAGTATTAATTTATCAACAGCATTGAGTGTTATTCTCTTTTAGTTTTCTCCAGTGTCTTTGCATTCCCCTACTCTGATAAAAAATGATTTAATCAAATCTCAGAACGAGAACAAATATAATATTTTTTTTTATCTGTCAATTTAAAAGATAGGGTTAGTTTGCAGTACATATCTTGTTTCTATCACCAAAATTGAGAGGTAACAAAATAATATTTTCCTCTTGCTTTGATAAACTATAAAATTGAGAGTGTGAAATATAGAGAGTATATGGGGTTTTAAATATATTAATTTGGGTAGGTGAGTGATACTGCAATACTAATTAATGCTAGGAGTTATTTTCAAATAAACATTTAGTTTGAAATGTCAAATCTATCTCTCTCACTGGTCAGTTTTTCTGCAAACTTCCATCTATTTCCTATTTAAGTTTTCGCATCGTTTCCAACTGCCTTAATTTATTTTATACAATCTATAAAAAAAAAAAAAATCTTCTCTTGCTTATTCTATGGTACATTTATGATGTTACAATATGAGAGGTGTGATTACTGCATCCATAGCTCATCTCTTATATAAAGCCTTCACCGAAAAAGCAATTTCTCAGACTACCAAATTTTACTACCTCATCATGCATGCATATATTGGCCTCATCATGAATTAATTTTGTATTTCGATATAAATTTTACTAAATTTTACCAAATTTTAAATATCTGATCAATGAATAATGTACAAATTTTAAAGCTGGATTGGCGTAATATCTTCCTTTTCTTTTGTTTACTAAGTTATAATTTTTTATCAAAGAATGTGAATTAATTATATTTTGATATAGTATTTTCGTACATAGGTGGCTTCTAATTATCTTCCTTAAAAGATTCTAAACAAGTGACAACTAAGAAGGATAAAAAAATTAGAAAATTAATTATGTAGTTTTTTTTTTTTTTTTTTTGAGGAAAAATTAATTATGTAGTTGAACAAACAAACAAGGATTTCCTGTAAACTTCCATTTATTCGTATTTAAGTTTTCGCATCGTTCCAACGGGCTCCATTTATTATGTACAATCTATAAGATTTTAAGTCAGACTACACGCAAAACAATAACAACAAAAAGAATTAAAAAATATATATATTGTATGATTGTATCCATATCCTATCGTCAATAGAGTAACAAAATAATTTTTATTTGAATCTTGACCGTTTAATTCGAATCCGAATCAATTCAATTCGAAATGAATGCACCAAGAATTATTAATATTCGTGCGAATGCCGGCCACCTGTTATTTTTAAGGCACGTCTACTGTCTTTTAAAAAATTGAAGAAAAAATAAATGAAGTAATAAATGTTGACAAAAATTTAAGCAAAGCTAGTCAAATTCAGCCGTTTATCATAAATGCCATAAATAATGCCACCGGTTCAATTTTTTTTTTGTCCATCAATCTCTGTTGCATTCATATCACCTTAATCAATCTCTCCTCCATAAAACCTTCACCGAGAAGAAAGCAATTTCTCATCCCACTCAACCCCCCACTCCCCAATTTCAAAGCTATCTCCTGCCTCTTGCTTAAAAAGAAAAAAAAATAGAGAAAAAGAAATAAAGAAAGAGAAGTATTGGTGAGGTAAAAGACAGAAAAAGGATTGTCAATAAGATTATTAGAGGTTTGCATGAATATATAAGAGTACGTACATTCATTCATTACGAAGATCGTTTTTAGGTTTCATTTTTTTTTTTTTACATCTCTTCACCATCTTCAAGCGTTTGGTTTGTTTTTCTTAAGCTATCCTTCAACTTCCCTTTGTAAAAACCCATTTTACAAAGAGAAGAGTTGTCCGTTTATTTCCAGAAGTTATCATGTGTTAAGAACAATTTTAATAAACAATTTTTTAAAAGAGTTTGTTAGATGCTTAGTTGTTGTTCTTTGATGATATTTCTCACTTTGATCTGATTCATATAGTTTTCAACATAAATGCAGTCTCATGATATTAGTTTTGCAAAGGAGTTTGGTGGCCTTAATATTTAAAAATGAATATTCATGGAGATTTGCTTGCAAATTTAATAGGCCGTCCATGTTTAATTTTGCACTTTGTTTTGCATATATAGTTTCAAGCAGTCAATCATATATTAGTATTTTAACTGTGACAAATATAAATAAATTTTGGTTTGTTGGATGAGTTCCAAAAAATTATTGAAACATATTTATCCCATGTTTCCCAAAATTTCCGTTAATTTAATTATATAGCACTTGCTGTTAGGAGGGTGGTGGGTAAAATATGACATAATTATATTTCTAGCCCATATATATTGGATTAATGTTCACACCTGGTAATTGACAACAATATCATGCATGTATATGCCTAATTTTATAATTTGTTATTGAATTTTGTAAGGGAGGTTCCTCACAATGTTGGACCTTGTGCACTTTTATAGGTCTTCTGGCATCCTGGCATCCGATATTCTAAGTAGATAGATTCTATGTCATGTTTGAGGAGATAAGTTGGAATTGGAAGGAAACATGTCTAGCTTGGAACTACAAGAAAAATATGGTAAGTGTAGTCAAATGAACCAGTAATTTATAAATACTTTCAAATTATTAATTATTTTTTATTACTAGGAAGGCATGGAGAGTGTTGTTTGTACTGTCTTTACCCAAATTATTTAGGGGTTCTTCTGATCCTATTATATCTGTAGCTCAGGCTTTCTCTTCTATATCTCACTTGTCTTTATGTTTTAATAGACAATTAACTGGTGCTTTATTAACTGAATGGACACATCTGCAACAAACTATCTCTTTTTGTCCTAATTTAGATGAATCTGACCTTGTAAAATGGAGATGGACCCCTTCAGGCATCTTCACAGTCCATTCCCTTTACCTTTGGTTGGAATATGGAGGAATGAAAAATGTCCAATTCACTTCCATTTGGAAGGCCAACATACCATTAAAAATTGAAGTTCTTTTATGGCTGTTGAAACAGGATAAAGTGCTAACTAAATCAAATATGTTAAAAAGAGGTTGGTTAGGAGATATTACATGTCCTTTCTGTGGGGAATTTGAAATTGCCAATCACCTCTTTGTTGTATGTTCCTATACCACTGAAATCTGGTCCTGGATTGCTACCAATAATGGTTTTTCCTTTAATTGTGAGACAGTTAATGATTTGTGGCTTATAGACGCTTGTATTCCACTTAAAGACACACTGCTTATTGAATTACTTAGAGCTGTCGTTTTATGGATTATATATATGGTTAACCCGTAACAAGGTTTGTTTTAATAGCACTCAGGTACCATCTTTGGCTAGTGTAGGTAATGGTATTATTTCTTTAGCTTCTTATTGGTGTAAAATTAGAAATGATGAAACTTTTTTCAAATTAACCTTACTTTTGCCTATGGATGTTACTCCTCTAACTCAGGTAGGCAGTATGATCCTTATATCAGATTCTGATACCCCAGACGAGACAAGCTCCCAGGAAAGAGAGGTAACAGAACATGGATCAGGGGAATGGGCTCTCTCCAATTATCTGAGAGACAGGTTGATTCTCCCAGTTACCTGCTTCTGATTCTAACTCTGTTTCTTTATCCGATTTTAGAACTTCCTCATCTGCAGCATCGATTATGGATTTTACTCACTTGACTTCTCTATTATTGCTTGGTTTTAGTTGTTTTCTATATGATCTATGTTTAGTTGCTGGTGACTATTATGTCTTAGTCTGCATTCTATACTTTTGCTTTGCTGCTATTAATCCTTAGCTCTATGTTTTTTATATTTGCTATGCTTAGTAAGCCTAGGGTTATTTTGCACAATGGTATTTTCCTTGCCATTGTCTTTTGTAAGAACAATTATCGTTTCAATATGAAATCGGTGGATGATACCCACTTTTGTCAAAAAAAAAAAAAAACTAGGAAGGCATAGAGACAAAAGACTTAAGATGGCAGCAACTAATACCAAAGAGACTCGGGTGAGATCAATCGCTGCGCATAGGAAGAACAGCTGGGACACCGGCAGATTGATGATATGAAGAATGCAACACCTTTTTGCATAAATCCAACTAAAGGATTAGATTATATCAGCCCCACTGTGATAGGAGGCTTAGTTCAAGTGTTATTTTCTATAATTGTATTTTGGTGGACTTTAAAAAGAAGAGCATATGTCTTTTGCTCTTTGTTAGCTTTTGCGTTTATGCTATATTGACTGTGACCTGCTACTAATGGTTGTAAGTTACATCTTATGTTTCTTATATGAAACGGACATTCCTGTCTTTTAAAAAGAAAAAGAAAAAAAAGAAGGTGAGGTTTGTAGTGCCTTCCAATCTTAGCAAGCTCCGATTGCAAAAAGAGTGAAAAAATGAGAGATAAACAGAGTACTAGTTGATTAGTATAAACCCTTTTGGGTTTATCAATCTATAAAGTGGGGCTGGTATTCTTAAAGAGTTTTGATATTTCTCTTCATGCAGGTGATTAGTCTTTAGTTTCATATTTTTGATGGTTAGCTCCTAAACATGCAAGCGGAGTTGTATGCCTCTCTTGTGCTTAATTTGACATTACTTTTGCTAGAATCTAAGCATTTCTTAATGGAACATAGAATAGATAAAGGAGAGAAGCAAACGAGAACAAGTGGATGAATGGTACTTCACAGTTCACAGTTCACAGTATTTGAGAGAGAAGCATTTCCACTCTAGATATTTGAGAGAGAAGCAAACGATAACAAGTAGATTAATGGTACTTCACACTTTCACAGTTCACAGTATACTTGACTTAAATGTAGATAGCTGACAGCACCCCCTTTATTACTGTGACTATTAATTCAAACCAGTACTGGTACTTGACTTTTCAAAAATGTACGTAACTATTCAAACCTTCTCGATATAATTAAAAATCTTTTCCTGTTTCCAGCTATTAAAGCAGCCCCTTTATTAATGTGATATTTTAATGAGGTTGAAGACGGAACCCAAAATTTTAAAAATGCACTACAATATTAATTTATCAACAGCTAGCATTGAGCGTTATTATTCTGTCTTTTAGTTTTCTCCAGTCTCTATGAATTCCCCTACTCTGGTAAAAATTGATTTAATCAAATCTCAGAACGACAACAAATATAATATTTTTTTAATCTGTCAATTTAAAAGATAGGGTTAGTTTGCAATACATATCTTGTTTCTATCACCTAAATTGAGAGGTAACAAAATAATATTTTTCTTCTTGCTTTGATAAACTATAAAGTTGAGAGTATGAAATATAGAGAGTATATGGGGTTTAAATATATTAATTTGGGTAGGTGAGTTTTTTGTGAGAATGTAGTGATAAACATTTAATTTGAAATATTATTTTCAAATTTTCAAATTTTCAAATAAACATTTAATTTGAAATGTCAAATCTATCTCTCTCACTAGTCAGTTTTTCTGCAAACTTCCATCTATTCTTATTTAAGTTTTTGCATCGATCGTTTTCAAGTTTCCAACCGCCTCAATTTATTTTATACAATCTATGTCAACTACAGAAAAAGAAAAAAGAAAAACAATTTCTTATGTTGCATGTTTTATAGTACATTTATGATGTTACAATATGAGCTAGAGGTGGGCTCCTAAGTTAAAAATTGCGAAATATGGCAGGCTATGGTAGCCCTCCTCTGCCTACCAAGAGAAATAATGAGGCTGCCTAGAGAGCCTCCTTGAGAAATGCAGTGATACTCATTCATCATCAAAGTAACATGTACATATATTATTTTCTTCAATCTTCCCCTCCTATTGTAATTGACACCGTCATTTTTTTTCATAACCAAAAAAATAAATAAAATAATATTAATAACCGGGAATTTTTTTTTTTTTCATCCATAACCAAACCGCCCCCCCCTCGGGCGGTTTAGTCCCCTTCCAACCCGCCCCCCAGTGGGGCGGTTTACCAAATTTTTGCTATATGGAGCCGTTTTCTCTCTCCTGTCTCACCATAATTCGCCCAAATTAACCCGTTTAATCCATTCTGCTCTCAAACAGTATTCCGAGGCGATTTTGAGGTGATTTTGAGGCGATTTTGAGCAACAGTGACCGAGGTATTTTTTTTTAAATTTAATTTTTTTAAAATTTTAGAAATTTTAGAAATAAACAAAAAACTTATATTGAACGACGGATTTTATATGTTGTTTCAGAAATAAACCAAAAATGTTTATTGCTGTGTATTGGGGTGGAAAAATCATGAAAGGGGAGTTCGGATGCCAATACTCGAAAGATGCGAGTTACGGCTTCCAACTGAATGCCAATACTTCAATTTATGAAATAAAAGAAGCAATCATGCAAAAAACCAGTTGGGACCGTGCCCGATTTACTGTAGAAATAAGTACCCGAATTAACAACCAACCGACAGGTGGCAAACCTTATTATGTAAAATATCCTATAGCAGACCAGGATATATGGACAGGCGTGTATAGTTTTTTTGAGTCCAGTTCAATCCCGATAATGGACTTATTTTGCAAAAAAGTTGCGATTGAACCAGTTGGTGCTGGGGCTGGACCTTCTACCCAGAACAACTTGGATACCGGGGCTGGACCTTCTACCCAGAACAACTTGGATACCGGGGCTGGACCTTATGCAGAGCAGAACTTGGACACTAGGGCTGGACCTTATGTCGAGAATGAAAACCAAATATATGACAATTATACCACTGATTATGGGTATGATCACAACGAAGATGTGACCTCACCTCCTCGTGAACCTGTGAGACGAGATATGTATTTGCATGTACCTGAGCGCCGTGCTGCACCCCGGGCTGAAACTAGAAGACGGTCATGTGTTGGTCGGGTTGGATATCAATCAGTACCTGATCCATTACCTAGCTACAACCCCCTGAACCTAGAAGACAGTCCGCAGTCGATCGAAATGATGTAGACATTAATACTGACGGTATAGATGAGATACCGACAATGGAAATGGAAACTGATGATGATTGGGATGGGGATTGGGAGTCAGACAGATTATCAGAGGGCGATGATGAGAATATTATGCCTCCTTCAATTGAAGACAGATTTCCGATCAGTGGACGACGAGACAAGCACCCGGTAAGGACATTCAATGACACTACTTCCTTTGAAGAAGCAGACATTTCTTTTTTGGGGACACGCGTTGTATATAACGAAGAGATTAGCCCGGGTCAGCTTTACAGCAACATAGAAGAACTGTCGAGGAAAGTTAAGCAGTTCCATTTAATTGGTAACTGGGAGTTTACAGTGGCCAGGCGAGAGAGGACCCGGTATGTTGCAAAGTGCAAGGATATAAAGTGCAAATGGAAACTGTCTGCCGTGCCTAAAGGAAAGGAGGAGGCATGGATAATTAAGGATGTCAAAGGACCACACACTTGCAAGTCTGCGTCATCAAGGAAAGACCATACTGCGCTGACGGCATCAGTTATTGCTGATGTAATTATGGAAGACATTAAGGAAGAGCCTGCGATGAGTATTAAGGAGGTTGCTCGTGCGGTGAGAAAGATCTACCCATATATAACCCCACATTATAATAGGTTGTGGAGAGGTCGGGAACTCGCAGTCTGCAGATGCTTCGGAACCTGGAAGGGGTCGTACAATCTCCTCGCACCATTACTTATTGCCATAACAAGTTCAAATCCAGGAACCAGATTCCAGCAGTGGCATGTACCAACCGATACACCCGGTGAGGTACAATTCAAGGGCATAGCATGGGCTTTCGGTCCATGTATTGAAGCCTTTCAGCATCTTAGACCTGTGATCAGCATCGATGCATGCTTCATGTCCGGCCGGTATGGTGGGGCTCTGCTTATAGCATGTGCATATGATGCTGAAAATCAGTTGTTGCCCATAGCCTTTGCCATTGTTCAACAGGAGGATGGTCCAAATTGGGGTTTTTTCATGTCCTTCGTGAGAAGAGAGGTGGTAGGAAATAGGTTCATCTGCGTGATATCAGACCAGCACTTGGGCATTAAACATGTACTTAATAGCCCCAACTATGGTTGGAACACTAATACCGGAGAAGCTGTGCACAGGTACTGCATGCAACACATTTCAGAGAACCTGTGCAAGAATACCGGCGAGGGTCAGTGGCTTACTGACAGGTTCAAAATTGGCTGTAAGAGGAAAAAACCACGACGGATGGAAGAGATGTTCAGAGAATTTGCAAGAGTATGTATGCATTTCTTTTTAATAATTTTTTTGGATATTTGTACGACTTGTATAACTGACTTTTATTTATCTATTTTTTTTAGACATTTCCGGAGGCAAATGCCTATTTAGCGAAGGCAGGCAAGAGACGTCCGAATAATCCGTTAGAGCCGTCAGCATATGAGAAGATATTTCAAGCATGTGATGGAGGTTGGAGATGGGGAATTATGACCACTAATGGGTCAGAGTCATTAAACAAAGTCTTCAAACAGAGCCGTATGTTACCCGTGGTTTCACTGGTGGAGGACACATTCTACAAGTTAAATGCTTGGTTTGGTGAGAGGCATGCTAAAGCCACTGCATTAGCGAGTAGGGACCAAACATTCTCAGATAGAGTTGAAGAAAAATTAAGAAAACACAGAGAAAAAGGCTCTGTCATGCGCGTCGTACCGTATGGTACCACAGGTACGGAATATGAAGTGCAGGTTGAAAGTGAGATTATTCCACCGCGCATGAACCAAAATGGCATTATAGAAACTCATCAACGTGCATGCAAGTACAAAGTCATTTTAGGCGAGAACAATCAAGTTACGTGCGAGTGCCAAGGCCCCCAGTTAGTTCGCATACCGTGTTGTCATGTTATGGCGATTTGCCGAGAACGAAACTTTTCTGAGGACGTATTTGTTGATAACTATTACCGTACCGATTTCCTTCTGCACACATGGTCACCATCATTTCACGGCTACCCCAACCAATACCAGTGGCCATACTACCTTGGGCCTACGGTGGTTCCCCATAAGAAATGGATCAGGAAGGGGAGGAGGAAACACAAGCGGCGAACAATGCATATGGACAGGATGCAAGGTCGTCAAATGGGACATGAGGCTCACCGTTCTACTACTGATAGGCAGAGGGCAGGTATGTAGATGATTGTACACAACTTAAAATTGATTTGAAATTAAATTTAAATATTGATACTGAATGTTTAATGAAATGCATTGCAGAGGCAATAAACGAAGCCAACGAAAGAGAGAATGCTAGGGTGGTTGCCAATGCCGGACCTTCTGGAAGCAGGCGACCCAGTCAGGAAAGCCACTCAGGGAGTAGTCAGGGCTCTACAACTGCTGGTGTCGCGCCGTCATCCACTTCCAGAAACCTAAGAAGTAGACTTAGTATATTCAGCCGCAGGAAGAGTTAATTCAGCATATGTTGTATTTATATTTCTATCTTATATTCTAGACTTATTTGTTCAGTTACGCTATGAACTTATTTAATTAACTTATGTTGTGAACTATTTTTCTAAGATAAAAATTGATAATTACTACAAAACATGATAATTACTACAAAACCTGATAATTATTACAAAACCTGATAATTACTACATACTGATAGTCTTACACTAAATAATAAATAAATATAAAATAACAACATACAAATACAATAAATACCAAATATAAAAAATACAACACAATAACAAATAGATTAGAAAAAAATACAATATAATTATAATAACAAATATATTCATGAGAGGGGGGGTGGCCGGTTTTATAAAAAAAAAAAAAAATTAAGTAGACCGCCCCCCGGGGGGGGGGGCGGGTTGGTCCAAGGGTAGACCGCCCCATGGGGGGGCGGTTTGATATAAGGGTAGACCGCCCCCCATGGGGGCGGTTTGGTTATGGGTGAAAAAAAAAAATTTCCGGTTATTAATATTATTTTATTTATTTTTTTGGTTATGAAAAAAAAATTACGGTAATTGACATATGACATATTATTTTGCTCAGTTACTTGATTTTTCTTTTTATTTGAATTGTGTAATTAAATTGTAATTAAGTTTTAGTGTTTGGATAGACCCAAACAGACAACTCATACTGATTATTTCAGGATAGAGAATCATCTAGGTTATTGTTACTTCCTTCTTTGAATTTTTTTTATTGCATATTGGTTTGAGCCATCAGAAAAAATAGCATTCTGAAACCCTTTTCCATGCCTTGAATCTCAACCATGTATCCATCATGATAAACTTAAAAGGAAAAAAAAATGATTTAATAGTTGGAATGTATTTGAAATTTATTGATGTACTTAGAAACATATAATATTGAACATAATAAATAAATAATAATTTTATCACATATTCTAAGAAATTGTTTATGCAACACTAGCCGTAATTAAATCTTTGATTCATGCAATAAATCCTATAACTATGTTCAGATAATTTATTAGAAGTTAACATGATCGATCTGTGTCTTAAATATTCTTACGCACAATTTTTATGTTAATTTCACATAAAGGTAATAATTACGAGATCTAGAACTTATATATATTGAGCTTTCTTAAAATCTGAACGTATGAGCTAGCTCCATATATATGTAGGAACCAAATAAACTCACCTAAAATAAAATTAGTCTAATACATATAGAATTATAAATTAATTTATAAAGAAATATATATATATATATATATAGAACATGAGAAACATTGGATTTCGGACCTAGAAGTACGTTGATATCAAATAATCAAGAAAGGAAACTTGCTGGATCGTCATTTGATATAATCTACGAATATATGGAAGGCCATTTCAAAATGTTCAGATTTCCATTTTAAATGAAGGAAACTTGTCAGATTAATTGCCTTATCGATCTGGATCGTCTATGTTTGATTATTTTACTTGTTTCTTTGTCATGCATAGAATGTGCATGCATGTTTGTGTCGCAATGGGACAAACTGCGCTTTCAATCTTTCACCATAAAAGTTTGTAAGCGTAATTTGTCCCATTGCAATTAGTACGTGCAAGTATTTTTTTTAATATTGCCGAAAAAATTCCTTACTTATTTGATGTCTTTTGTTCTACAACACACTGTGCAATATGCAATCTCATAAACATGGACAAAACAAAAAATTGAGATTGGTGAAATGTTCAACTTGCTTCTAACTCGCATGATCCCCTCCTTCCTTGAGTACAGAAGAAGTGCTCACGACCATATATATTGTCAAAATGACAAAAAAAAAAATTTGGCTTCTGTACTTTATTCTGGTCTTTGACGACGATAAATTATGGGAACATAATCTATCGGAAAACGGAGATGAGTTTGGACCCATCAGACTCAAACTGAGTTCGATGGGTTCCATAGCTGTCTAATCCGCTTTAAGATCTATGCACGAAGCTTTAATATATGTGTGCATCCGCTTTAATATCCGTGTACACAAATTTTAAAGCAGATCGGACGGTAATGGAATCCATCAGACGCAAATTTAAGTCCAATGGGCATCGGATCCAAATTTAAGTCTACTCCTAGATACATTTGAACTAACATGGTGTGATTTTAGCTTCACAAATGATCATGTTTCTGAGTTTCTTCTTTATGCAGTAGAGTGCTCGCCTCGGATAACATCTATGTACACCCTTGCACATGAACCTATTGAATTGCCAATTTTTTTATTAATAGAAAAATGAAATAAAAAATATCGAAAATGGAGTACGAAATCATAAAATTTCGAAATATAGGTAAAACTTTATAGACTATAATGTTTAGGACCCCATAGCTGGACTTTATAGTCTATAATGTCCAGTTAATCTGATCGGTAATTAACTCAAAAAAGAAAATTGATTTAAATTTTTTTAATGTACTTCAATTTTTGATCCGTGAGCTTATTGAAATAAAATATAGTTTTGATGGTCTCAGAAGTAGGGCTGCAAACGAATCGAATCGAATCGAACTTACCCTAGTTTGAGTTTGGTTTGAATTAATTTCAAATTAGGTTTGGTTTGAATAATTTCGAATCGAATTTTTTACGAACTCAATTTCGAATCTTTCACGAACTTTTTTACGACAAGGAAGAATGATCGTAGTTGTTAAGAGCGAGAGGTGAAAGTCATCTAGAGTTTTAGAACTGAGAGCGAGAGTTACGACTTACAAGTTATGACTTATGGTAGTGTGGTCTTATGTTTTAACTTTTAAGTCATTAGCGAACATAAGTCATTAGTGAAAATTAACAATTCATGTTACTTTGAGATTCGAACTAGAATAGTTTGCGAACCTATTTCGAACGAACCAGGTCTAGTTTGAATTTGGTTTAAATTAATTTTAAACTATTTCGAATCGAATTTTTTACGAACTTTTTCGAATCAAACTCGAATCGAATCACGAACTACGAATTTTTTGTGCAGCCCTACTCAGAAGCCATATCAAATCAGTATTTCTTTGCTGTTATTCTCTTCCTTTTTTTTTTACCAGATTTTGTTTTCAGGTTATCATCTTTTGATAGCATCAAATTAAAAAATTTAAACAAAAAAATAATCATGTACTGTAACGTTCAGTTACAGTACCCTGAACGTTATAGTCTAGACTATAACGTTCTTCTTATATTTCGAAATTTTATGATTCTGTACAACTTTTTTAATTTTTAATTTTTCTATTAATAAAAAAAAGTCGGAATTGCCTTATTTCTGGCAAGTGCATGGCAAGTGCATGAGTTGCCTGCCTTCCGAGTTCCGACTCCGTCACAACTCGCAACTCTATCCAAGTCCAAGTAATAAAACAAAAGGCCTAATATTGTAGTAGCCCAAGTGGTTCTCCTTATTGGTCTCCTACAATTCCAATTTAAAGGTTCCGCAAGCCCAATTTATCTTTTGTCGACCCAGAAGAAATAAGTAGTAAAGCACAGCCCAAGATCCCAATTTCTTCCAGTTGCAATAAATAGATCCGTTCTTTTAACCTGGCACGAATCTCAAAACAGACCCTATAGTTTCCGACTTTCCGTAGAAACGGGATTGAGTTTGATCCAACCCAGTTGGGATTAATCAGGACCGTGGGTTGGGATTAATCAGGACCGTTTATTTCCCATGTAATACAGACTCGGATCTCTCCCTTCAGTCTTCAGTCTTCCGGTCTTCCCCATTTACAAAACATCTCCCAAAACAAAACTATTCCTCAATTTTATCCGTTCATCCAGCACCTCAGGTAGTGCTAATTGGCATTCTCTCTGTTCTTCTTATTCTGGTTTGGAGTCTCTTTTCTCTTTTCTCTTTTCCTTTTCCTTTTTCGATTTAAATGCTAGTGCTTGCTAGACCTCTCTTGAATCTTGATGCTGTGCTTTGCCTGGCTGAACAGCTCTAGATTTAGATTTAGCCTCCACATTTAATTAGTGGATGTATAAAACTGCACCTTCTAATTGTTTGTTAAATTCATATTCCTGATTTCCTTCAGTATATATATGGTAACGTTGGACAATTTTGGAAGCCAAGAGCAACCTAGTTAGATAATTTTTTTTTTGAAAGAAACTAGAACCAAACATAACAAGACTCAGATGGTGTGTGCCATATCTCTTGCCCCCTCCTTTTTTCTTTCACCGTCCCCTTCTAAATCCCAATCCCAATCCTCATTCAAATTCACTTCTCATCGAGGCCTTTCTCTTATCCGCTATGTGTTCCCCCAATCCAAATCTCAACCCCACAGAATAACCAACAAACCAAATCCACCACCCGCGAGCAACTCAAATTTTAATGACCATTTTGGAAAGACTGGGAGACGGCATCAGCAGCATAGGAAGCGGGAGCTGCGGAAGGGTGATGCCATTTCTGCTATAGAGGCACTTCACCAGTTCGAACAGCTGTTGGATCCTCCAGCTGATATCCGTCAATTCAATAAGATCTTCGCCACCTTGGTGCGCACCAAAAATTTAAGCAACCTTATTTTTTCCTTCTTCACCCGCTTAACCCAAGATGAAGGAATATATCCTGATAACTATACCTATTTGATCCTGATGAAATGCTGTGTGCATATGAATCGGGTGAGCCTAATGTTTGGTTTTCTGGGACGATTTCTCAAAGAGGGTCACAACATTAATGCTCACATATTCAGTCCAATACTTGAAGGCCTCTGTCACAAGAATAGGATTAGTGAGGCTGCCATTTTGGTGCTCGACAAAATGCCTAAGCTTGGATGCCAACCTAATGTTGTGACCTACTCCATTGTTATAGATGGGATGTGCAAGAAGGGTGAAATTGAGAAGGCAATGGATCTCCTACGGGATATGATTTCTAAAGGGTGTTCTCCTAATATGGTGACCTACAACACTCTTATACATGGGCTAGGTAAAAAAGGTGAAATTGAGACGGCAATGGTTTTCCTTCGTGATATGACTTCTAAAGGGTGTGCTCCTAATGTGGTGACCTACAACACTCTCATAGATGCATTGTGTAAAAAAGGTGAAATTGAGAAGGCAATGGATTTCCTACGGGATATGATTCCTAAAGGGTTTGCTCCTAATATGGTGACCTACAACACTCTTATAGATGGGTTTGGTAAAAAAGGTGAAATTCAGAAGGCAATGGATATTGCAGATGACATGATTTCTGAAGGGCATGAGCCCGATATTGTGACCTATACCACTCTTATTGACGGACTGTGCAAGAAAGGTGAAATTGATATGGCACTGGATTTCCTAAATGACATGATTTTTAAAGGGCATGAGCCTAATGTTGTGACCTATAGCACTCTTATTGATGGGATGTGCAAGAATGGCGAAATTCACAAGGCATTGGATATTCTAAATAACATGATTTCTAAAGGGCACAAGCCTAATGTTGTGACCTATAGTACTCTCATTGATGGGTTGTACAAGAAAGGTGAAATTGAGAAGGCAATGAATTTTGTACATGACATGATTTCTAAAGGGCATGAGCCAGATGACGTGACGTATAGCATTCTAAAGTCCTTCCTTGAGCCTGATGTGCTCTTAAGAATAGGTGGGCTGTGCAAGGAAGGTGAAATTAATTGAGAACGCTTTTGGAATGATATCATGATGGAACTATCTTGTCGGGACTGGTTTGCTTGTTTCATAGGAACGGAAATAGTGTGCTATTTTGGTTCATTATTTTCTTATTGTTGTATGGATGAAAGTACTCATTAGTTATTTTGGTTGAGTTTTTTTTTTCTTGTTGGTCAGAAGCTTTTAAGCATCATTTTAAATTCCTTTCCGGTTTTATTCATTTATTTTGGTCTTGTGGTTTTACATAATTCTGCTGCTCGGTAATTTGATGCTGATTTTCAGATTTTTTTTTTTTTATATTGGTCAACTTTATCAATTGATGCTGTTGAGATCACTGCATTCAATCAATCCTGTCTCAAAACCTTGGTTTGTTTTCTAAATTTTATTTTTTGTTAATATTTTGATTTTCAGAGAAATATAATCTTTGTGTTTGAACTGTTGTACTTTTGTATTTTTTTATTGCTTAGATTATGCATTAGTGCAAGTGGAATCTGAAATTTAGTATGGATAAACAACAAAAGTTATTGATTTAAAATAGCCGAATTTCAAGATAAATATGTGAATAAAAGTTTTCTTGTATGAATAATATATGTAGTTTAGCTTTGTATTGTAGGCGTAGGAGTATATGCTCTATTGTTCAAAATGATGGCATAAATATTTTAAAACTGCTGCAATCCGAGTTTATAGATTTATTTAACGTGATATTGTCCATTTTTTCCTTAAACTGTAATGATGTATATAGTTTGTGATAAATATTGTGTTAATTCAGCTAAAAAATGAGACAATTGTTTAAAGTTTGATTTTTTATTCATATCTTATGTGCATTATATTGTAAAATATGCATATGATATTACCAGCAATTCATGCAAATTTTTTCAGTTATCACTGCCGAAGCAAAGGGAAGCACTTCACTAGTATCTAAAGATTTCTGAAACCAGACCAGTGTCACTGCTCTTTTGCCATGGATGGAGATCATCCTTCTCCTTCACAGCCAGTCGAGCTGGCGCTGCTTCACGTGTTCTGGCACGAAGGCATGCTAGATCACGACACTGGTTTTGGAGTTTTCGACACGGGCTTTGACCCTGGTTTCCTCGAAGTACTCGATAAGCATCCCGAGAATGCGGATCGGGTGCGCAACATGGTATCCATACTCCGAAAAGGACCCATCTCTCGCTTTCTTACGTGGCACTCCGGACGTCCCGCTCACGTGGCTGAGCTCCTCTCTTTTCACTCTCACGGTACTCACTCTTTTTATCCCTTTGCTTGATCGAACGATTAATCTATCCATTTAGTTTGTCTAATTACAAGTATTAGCTACATGTTATTTACATGGAACGTTTTTGTCAAAACTGCACATGGAGATGCAGTAGTTACTTTTCATACCGAACCTATCTCTTACAGACAATTCATCGAACACTTGTGTGCACATCCAATTTCACCAATTAATTATGTTAAAACTAAATTTACTCTCGAGGGTGTTAGTTTTGTTGCTCTAACATGTATGGTTTTTCATGTGCTTTTCATCAAGCACTTGTTTTGCTTTTTCCTAACAATATATAATTTCAAAGCTAGTTTAGAATATTTTTACTTTTTTCACATACATACAGTGTTTAACACATGTTTTGTTGTTTATCAGAGTACATAGAATACTTGGTACAAGCTAATGTAAGAGGAAGCACAGAAATTTGTGCTGGCACATTCTTCAACCCCGGTTCATGGGGCGTGGCACTTCTGGCTGCAGGGTCCACAATGTCAGCCATGGATCACATCCTCTCTGGCCGAGCAAACCTGACATATGCCCTTGTCAGACCACCAGGTCATCATGCTCAACCGACACGTGCAGACGGTTATTGCTTCCTTAACAATGCTGGCCTGGCAATAAAACTCGCATTAAATGCTAACATTAAAAGGGTTGTAGCAATTGACATAGATGTGCATTATGGTAACGGTACTGCCGAGGGGTTTTATGATACAAATGAAGTATTAACAATTTCATTGCATATGAACCATGGGTCGTGGGGCCCTTCACACCCGCAAAGTGGTTCAATCGAGGAGTTGGGTGAGGGGAATGGGTACGGGTATAACCTGAATATACCCTTGCCAAATGGGAGCGGGGATGAGAGTTACCAGTATGCTTTTGATGAGTTGCTTGTGCCTGCAGTGCGCCAGTACCAACCTGAGATTATTGTTTTTATCATTGGCCAAGATTCCAGCATGGTTAGTAAAGTTTTCTTTCCTTCAAATATTTCTTCTCACAGCTTATTAACTTTTACATCTGTTCCCTTGTTCCGTCCTTATTGATATGTATTTTTGTTATATCAATTTATTATTGATTTATGCTTTTGACAGTTCGACCCAAATGGAAGGCAATGTCTGAGCATGGATGGGTATAGAAAAATCGGAAGTCTTGTAAGAGCTATGGCAGATGAGCATAGCAAGGGACGGATGTTGATAGTTCAAGAGGGAGGTTATCATATTACATACTCTGCGTATTGCCTCCATGCAACAATAGAAGGGGTTTTGAAAGTTTCAAAACCGCTACTGGAGGACCCAATTGCGGGTTATCCAGAAGATTCAGGACTTGCTTGCGAAGTTGTCAATGCCATCAAGAGGTATTGGAGAGAAACTATCCCTTTCCTCAAAGACATCTAGAAATTTAAGTCTTTTTGTCTCTTTCTATTTGTGCTTTGTTCTGATTTAAATTGTGTATGATCAAAATTGTTCCATATTACCATGGGCACAAAATGTAGATTCGGTACTTAGCTACTTTTTGAAGATTCTCAGAAGGTCTGCTAGTTTCTTTCCGTTGCGCGCTTGCTTATTTTATTTATGCGTAATAGAGAAGAATAGTTTCTTGAGAATAAAGTGAAGAATATGCGTACAAAGAAAGAAATTTTTAGTAGTGAACTTGTTTTGAGTGGATCCTACTATTGTATTGTATGCTTTTACAAAACTGAAATTGAATAATTTCGAAATTTAGGTTAAGAGATGCACACATGAAAATACTATCTGTATATTAGATATTAGAACCTTATTTTATGTTTTACAATTAAGTAAAACACCCACTGCATTTTATATCTCATATATTTGTATAGCATTCGGTACTTTCTATTTACTTCTTATTTTTAGAAAGGTTAATTGTTTTCTATGCTTAGGACACATGATAAGGGTTAATTGCTGGTACCAGTGAAAAATGCTAGTTGTTAAACAGAATTTAGATTATCAGATGCTGAAATTGTAATTGATTTGGCTCCTTTTAAACTTTCATTTATGTTTCAGTTCCTTTTTACCTTTAATTTGATGAATAAATTGGACACCAAGGAATGATGAAAAAGGGATGTACTAGTTAAAAAGTAACTTTTCCCCATCTAAGATGTAATATGCTAATTAACAAGAGCAACAGAATATTTTAACCTCATTTTTTTTTCTAAGATCCAACTAATCGTACCCAAGAGTTTTTATCCACTTTTTACTCAAACCAACTGTTATTTAACTGGCGCGAATACTATAAAATTAAAATCCTATACTGTAGAAGACAATAGCGAATCATATAAAATATGTGATCAAAATTTTTAAAAAAGCACATCTTGCAACTTCCAAATTCTTTGTATTTGCTGTACTTTGTACTTTCAATCTTGTTATACTTTGACAGTTAATGACAGTTAACTGTAGTTATTGTACTTTAAAAACCGTCAATTTGCGTATTTTTCTCTTTCTAGAAGATTTTAATTTTTTTTCAAAAGTTTTTTTTATCCTTCTAGAAGTTTTCAATATTTTTTTTCTTTTTTTATTAAATTTCTCATTTTGTTTCCTTTTTGTGCAAATAATCTGTAAAAATAATAGATTAAAACTATAGAAAATAAATATTGTAAAAAATAGCTATGTAAACCATAAAAATAACGATACAATCTATAGAAAATGAATACTGTAAAAATTAATTATGTAAAATGTAAAAATAACAATGAAAACTACAAGACATCAAAACTATCAAATATATTATAACAAACATAAGTTTGTCCAAAAACAGACATATTCAGACTGATAAATTAATTACAAACACACTATCTTTGTCCAACAAACAACCTTATTAATTTTAAAAATTCAAACAACTTGCTATTTTTAGACAATTCTATGTCATTAAAAAATAACGGTTTTGTAAAATACTTAATAAATATTAAAGAAATGCAAAAAAAATGTAAAATTTTATCTCCAAGAATTTTAATATAGATATCATGTTGAATAGTTTGAATCGACTGTTTGGATTTTGAAAATTACAAAACCAAATTGTTTTAAAATGTTGTAACTTACAAATATTGTAAATGAATACCTCCTCCAAAATAAATTTATACATAACATACATTGTCAAGTGTAAATGCCATATTCTTTTTCCTACTAAGTCTGAACCGGTAATAATTGGAATACGTATACAATTCACACTTTTAGTTATTTGCATTAAAATTCATACTGACAAGTGATACACAATGGTGAATTGGTGATGCTGACAATTGTCAGAAGGACCTTTGAAAAAATAAGAATTTCACCTGACTAAAAATGCTATTGTAATTGTACAACTTTTGAAAGTCCAAGCAGCTGGACCTCAAAATTCGCCAAATCTAAATCATTCATTTCTCCCCTCTCCCCACATGAAACGACCTGATTTCTTCAGAGCTCCTAGTAAAAATAGAATTCAATCCCCTCAGGTTACCTGACTGAGGAAAATTGAAATGGACGGTTCAGAATCGTTTTTTTAACTTAGCACGAATCTTAAAGCACAAATGATACTAGCTCCTGCGCTATCCCGAATAGGCACAGGCTGACAGTAAATCTTGGCCGTCCGTTTTAATTGTGTTGAGTCAGCTATCTGAGAAGATACGGATCCAGTGAAGAAATCAAAGTCATAGAGAGTAAATTATTGAATTCAGATCCAGTGAAATAACTTAATTTTTTTAGTTTTAAATCGGGACTTGAGTTACTTTAGGGCGTGCTCCAGAAACTGTTGCTGCAGAGGAAGGGGAAGGGACGGAGAGGAAGAGACGTGGGGTTTGTCTACCTCCAAAGAGTAGATTTTACACCCTGAATCGGGGTACATATTTCGAGAAAAATTCATAGCGCGTCCCCCTCTCCTCATCTCCGAACAGTGACTTCTCCCCTCTGCTCCCTTTTCACTTTTCCTCTTCCGGACCAAGTAAACAAGGTGGACAGCCCGTAGGTATGCGTATTTCCCCTTCCTTCTCTTTAATGAAAGGGTTCTTCCCCTCTCTGGAGCACAGCCTTAGAGGATCCGGACCCTTATTTCAGCCTAGAGGTGCTATTGGGTCGGGTCGGGTCCGGATACTATTATATTTGGACCCGTACCCTAAAAGTGTTCGGGTCCAAATTTCAATCCATACACTTATTTGTTTCAAATCGGGTCGGGTCTGGATCCGGATACCTATCTACCCGTATATATTTCGAGTCCAGTCTTTCAGTTCCGGGTAGATAGATACCCATAACTTGTTTGTAAATTATCGGGTCCGGTCCGGATCTGGAGCGGGTACATGTCACAACTCATAAGTATTTGAGAAATCATTTACATTTAAATATAATTATAATTTCTTAAACATCTCAGTATCTCACATAATAAATCATTATAATATAAATTAAAAGGTTGTTGTAAAATAAAAATTATACTATTGTTCTTGTTCATAAATAATATAAAAATTATACTATTGTTCTTGAAATTAAAATATTGAAGAAGATATATAATTTTTAGAAAGTAAAATATTGGTTGACAAAAAATCAAGAAGGATATATAGCAGATTTTTTATTTTAATGAGATTTATTACAAAGGACATATCAAGCAATAAATTTCCATAATTATGGGGAGGATATAAGGCAAATGATATATGAAATAAATTTCCAACGCAATAAATGTTATAGAAAAAATTAATATGCAAATGAGATTATTGGAGTGGTGTGACATTTGTTGATCAGATATTAAATTAATATGCAAAACTAATATATATTTTATCGGGTATTTATACGGGTATCGGGTCGGGTTCGGTTATGGGTCGGATAATAAAATCAAACCCATATCCTACCCATTACAACATCGGTTCCGGTTCAGATCCGGATCGGATATTAAATTATTAAATTTGTAACCATACCCATAATGTAGCCGGTTATATTTTTTAATCCATACCCTGCCCATATGAACCGGATCTGGGTCGGTTCCGGTTCGGTTCCGGATAATCGGGTAAAAGTAGCACCTCTATTTCAGCCTTTGTAAATCGCGCCAACTGAATTCATTTCCTTTACTTCCGCTGATTCTGATCACAGACGACGCGACTCGAATTACTTTTCCATTTCGCGTTTGAGGAATCACGTCGCCGTTCCGATGAGAGAGAGAGAGAGTCCAAAATTCTGACGACCGTTTCTCACCCGATCCAACTAATCTTTCATCGTTTCCTCCGCCCGACCAATCTCTTCTCTCCATTAAGCATTTAAAACTCCCTCTTCCTCTTCCTCTGGCGACCTTACTATCTCTAAACCCTAAGCTCCACCTCTTTAAACCTCTCATGGCGGTTGCCTCTTTCACCTGCACTTCTCCGGCGATCACTAATCGCACCAACATTGCATCTCCCAGGAGATCTGCGCTGTTCCTTACCCTCCCGTCACCTAATGCTGTCCGACCTTCTCTCAGATCTGATAGACCATCAACCTTCTCAAGTGAGAATATTTTTACTGTCTCGGCGTTTATTAGTTGGTGGTTTGGAGCCAGCTTGAAATTCACCTCTTCTATGAAATGTATGCAGGTGTAACTACTCATGTTACTGCTGTTCAGAATGACTTAGTTCAAGAGGCAGTAAAGGTGGAACCTCCAGTTGCAATTGTGACGGGTGCCTCAAGGGGTATTGGAAAATCTGTTGCATTGGCTTTGGGTAGAGCTGGGTGCAAGGTTGGTCTTTGAAATTTCTAATGTTGTGTACCATCACCGCAATGAACAGTACCCTAGCAGTCGGTTCTGAATTGACTTTACAAAGTTTAGGATCTTTTTATTCTTTATTTGGTGATTTTTGATGAATTGGGTTGTAGGTAAGCACTTCAGGTACTGAATGGTACCAAATTTGCCAGTGCAATCAGGCTTGACATTGGTATTTTTTAGCTCCTAATACAAGGCAATGAAGGCATTGAACCAATTATTTGGTTCTGAGTTCGAAAATCTTCGACCATTCACATTGACTAAAACTAGTATATCACAAAATCAGAAAAAATAAACAATAGTTGCATAAAACCACTGAATAAGCAGTAATCACACAATTACAGAACCTTTTTTTCTTTTTGAATAACACAATTACAAAACTTGGTCATACCTGGTTTTAAACAATTTCTGGTACTGTAATCCTCAATTATATGGTGGTTAATTGTTGCATGTTTAATATTTTATGATTTTATTACATCACAGGTCCTTGTAAATTATGCAAGATCATCTAAGGAGGCAGAAGAGGTCTCACAAGAAGTATGCTCATTCTTCACTTCTATAATATGTTATAATTTATGATGCATGGATACGGGTGCGGGTATCGTATCGGATATGATACGGATAAGGCAATTTTCAAAAATCTAGGATACGATACTGCTATAATTGTGAAAAATAAGTAGCAAATCAGACCTTGAGAATTTGAAATCTTTCAACAGAAGTAGGAACAGAGACTTCAACTTCTGAGTCAAACTGACCTGACCTTCTTAGAGCCGGATCAATCTCATCCACTCTGTGAAGCAAAGCAATTAGCAAAGAAAGAAGTAATATAATGACAATGAAATAAAATTAGTTAATGAATGACTAGTTACAATTTGTAACTTTGAAATTGAAAATATAGATGTGAAGTAAAACACTCACCTTACTTCGCGAAGTACCATAGCCCATCTCTCTCTATATATATATACCTCTTTTTTCCTTTTGTTGGTTTACAGTTTGAATCTTTTGTGGTAGATTGAGGCATTGGGAGGTCAAGCTATTACCTTTGGAGGAGATGTTTCCAAAGAAGGTGATGTGGAAGCTATGATGAAAGCTGTAAGTAGAATATTTTTTTTAATATGAATAATGAAGTAGGTATATAAATCATTAGTTTTTTTTAAAACCAGATAACAGTGTGAAATAACAAATCAAACTGATCTGAGTGCGTAACCCAATTAAGGAATATAAATTTTGATTTCTAGATACCAGTGTGATTTTTGTATTCAGTATTATAAACTTAACTTGCGGTTTATCCAATCTCTTATAATTCTGAATGCAAACTTTTGTTTATGTTTCTTTTAGGCTGTTGATACATGGGGAACTATTGATATATTGATCAACAATGCAGGTTTGTTCATCTTACTTTGCAGTTGTTTATATTAACCAGAACTTTTCCTCAAAAGAAAAAAAAATATTAAGTAGTATTTTATGTCTCTATGTAGGAATTACAAGAGACACTTTATTGATGAGAATGAAGAAACAACAATGGCAAGATGTAATAGATTTGAATCTCACTGGTGTCTTCCTTTGTACACAGGTGGTGGTTTATCTTATCTTTTTTCTGAAGTAGTCAGTTGTTTATCTCACTTTCCTGTTTTTTCGAAAAAGCAGTTGAACTGTTATCTAATATAAATTTAAAAATTCAATATGAATGATAAATAAAGTTTTTCTTTTTTTCTTTTGAACAGGCTGCTACAAAAATTATGATGAAGAAGAGAAAGGTATTGGTGTACATATCTTTCCTGAATTCATTAAATCTGGTTTTCATTCACGGGACCGGTATCATTTTGCACTCTCCTCTCCGTTAAGATTTTAAAACACCTCTTTCCTTATATATATCAGCAACTGATGGTTTATCATTAAAATTTTGCCAAGAAGGTTGAATAAGTCTACCAAGATATGGTCTAAAGACGGTTTATGTTTGCTAATCAATTCTGATTTTTAAGTATTCTTTTTCAGGGTAGAATTGTGAACATTGCATCAATTGTGGGTCTCACTGGAAACATAGGTCAAGCTAACTATAGTGCAGCCAAAGCTGGAGTTATTGGTTTTACAAAAACCGTTGCAAAAGAATACGCCAGCCGAAACATAACTGTGAGCTTAATCTAATCAACTTTAATTTTCAATTGCCACTGAGACATATATGTGAGAATAATCTTTCAACTAAATGTTTTGCAATTGCTGCTGTGCTGGGTTAGATTCCACCAACATACATATCCTCTATAGTGGGGAAAAGAAAAAACTATTGATATGGATATACTGGCCAAAACATAATTGTACCTTGTTTTGGATTTAACTTTACAATTCCAAAATCATTTTTGGCTTTGCACAAGCTTGTAGTGGGCCATGAAATCTACCGGTTTAATGTAATTGTGCCTTCATGCAATAAGCAATTTTGCAAGTTGACACCAAACAAGCCAATAAAAATTGCAAAAGACCTATAAAGGAATGTATGAATCAGCCTAACAGGTGGTCCTCCATATGACTTTTATTTGTTATGAATGATGAACTGAATTTCACCAGGAATAATCACTTGCAACTCTACTCTAGGTTAATGCAGTTGCACCTGGATTTATTGCATCAGACATGACTGCTAAACTTTCAGAGGAAGTTGAAAAGAAGTACTTGGAGCATATCCCATTAGGTAATATCAAGGATTGCAATTTTGTATTTTTGCCTGTTTGGTGTTAGTACACATAGAAATGCAGTCAGGCCCAATTAAGCCCAAGAGGTTAGTTTTTTATCATAATCCTCAGTTTATCTTGATCATGCGGACACAATCTATGTTTTAATTTAACACACTTTTCCCCAATTTACCTTCCGACTTGCAACATTCGGTGGCAAATAATGATACCACATTCGATGGCAAAATGTCGCAAAACAGACATCATAAGGTGATAGCTGGGAGGTCAAACTGGTAATGATACCACATTCAGTGGCAATTATCAGTCACTGAAGTTATTTACTTGGAATCTTCAAAAATAAAATGCAATTTCAGGGAGGTTTGGCCAACCAGAGGATGTGGCAGGCTTGGTTGAGTTTCTGACACTTAGTCCGGCTGCTGGTTACATCACTGGCCAGGTACAATGATGCTTTTTCTGTACATACATTTTTTAAGCATACTCGTGTCGCTTTACAAAATGCAAGAATATTATTTAATGCTCTTTAACATTCATAGCTTGTAATCTCTAAATGAGGATCGATTTGAGCTTTAATTTGGTGACTTTTAGCATTTATCTAGGAGTTCTAGATGATCAATATCCAAGTTGATTGTTGTTTAAAATCATAATGTAATCATTGTCCAAATGTGGAAGAAAAGTAATGGAACTAAAACAAATGTTTCGATGCCCCATTCACATGATACATTTTCCTTAATAGTCCCAGGATTACACACATGTAGTCTTTGTGCAATATATGCCAATTTCAATGGTGGCACATACCAGTTTTGGATGATGAACTGTTTTTTTGCAGGCATTGCTAGGTTTTGCAAAAAATAAAAATCCCGCATATAAAATTTTGATTTAATTTAATGGTGCAGGTTCTCACAATTGATGGTGGAATGGTAATGTGAGAGACTAGTGAGGATTGCTCTTGGAACAATTACTCATTTGTGGGGGTTGTTATCAAGTTGTCCTCAAGCTCAAGTCTGGATGATGTGTTGTTCTGTTTGTTCAAGATTTAATCTTAGTTCTTAGTTGAGGGGTTGAAAGAGGTTCTCTGCTGCTTGAACTAATGTTTTGTTTTGTCCTTGTGAACATATTTATGCATAGCATCTTGACTCCTTTTTGTCGAAATAAGATTTTAAATATCATAGAAGTTAGTGTCTAATTTCAAAGCCCTTGGATTGAATCTTATAATACTTGGTTAAGACTGCTCGAGTAAATTGCTAAATGTGGAGGCCCATTGGGCCCTCTTGTTGTGGACCGAATCTTCCTCTTAGCATTTCTTTAGAGGTCCAGTTTTGTTTTCGTCGTCATCTCATAAGGATTGAAATCTGCTGCGATCCAAAAAAGGTGAACAGTAACTCTAAAATCTCTGTTTTTCCAAATCTGACCATCCAATAATTTCGTGCACGTACAAAGCAGCTGATTTTTCCTTACACGAATCTCGAAACAATTCAATAGTTGGATTTGGAAAAACAGGAGTCGCAGGTCACTGTTCATGAGCGAGAATCGCAGCAGATACGGATCCCATCTCATAAACATGTGCGCAATACATTAATACCTACCAACTAGAGAGAAGCATCATATATCTTTGTCACATTCAAATCTGAAGTGTGTGTATGTGTGTTGCGTTAGGAGAAAAGGTTGATGTGCGCAAGTGAGCGTGCTTAGTCCTAGAGGCCATATTAACAAGATACGTGAATTATTCGTGAATAATTTATTTTTTTTGGTGATGTCGAACCAAATGTCGAATTATTTGGTTGATCGAATTTTGACTGAATTATTTCCGAATAATTCGCGAATTTTCCGAATTATTCTCGAATTTTCCGAATTATTCTCGAATTTATCTCAGAACTTTTTTTTTGGTTATTTTTTTGTTTTGCTCCCTTATAAGTCTGAGATCTCTGATCCGAATATACCGAATTATTTCTGAATCACAAATTTTTGACCTCGCCAAACCGAACCCGAATAATTAATTTGTCACTATGCTAGCATAGAGGCTAGAACAACTACAAGAGCAGCAGGCATGGTAGAACGAACGGATGGATGTTGAGCACGAACAATAAAAATAATCTCTAATATATGTGAGATATACTAACATGGAACATCATACATATCCTAAGTCCTCACTGAATTATAAACTGTGTATCAAACAATAACCAAGTATATATTATGTAATAATTAAATGTGCATTTTATAGTGATATAACAATTAAAGACGAAATTAGGTTTAAAATAGTAAATGTGCATTATGCAACGGTCAAGACTCAAGAGTGAGTTATATAATAATAAAGTGTGTATTTTGAAAGTTTCAATATGAGTCTGAAATATTAAGATAATTGTCAAAATACATTTTGACTTGGATTTAAATGAAAAGATAAATATGCATCCAACAATAACCAAATGCTTGTCTTAATATATATATTTACGTTCATGCCAACCCCAGCTTGCATGCTTGTGTATAGTATTTTAAGAACAATTAATTAGTATTTTGGAAATTACCAAATTGTCCAACTTTTTAGTCGATGAATTATTTTTTTGAAAAAAAAAAAACAAAATTGAGAATCATTTTAAGAACTTCCAGTCTTAATTTACGGTTTTTCTTTTCTACAACTCATTTTTTTTAATATATAACACCATTCAAATATGGAAATAAATCACTTGACAGTTATTTATTTTAACAATCATAATAATCTAAAAAATAATCTATTTTTCAAATTCAACTTTATACATATAATCTATATGATGAACAAAACAACTCATGTCTACACAAAAAATGATACAACTTGGTGGCTTGGTGCATATTTCAATCTGCGGTCTGAACAAAAAAAAGTTCATCTAACGTAGTTTGCAACTAATTAACTATTGTCATTAATATTCTCCTTTCTAAAATACCATGAATTAATATAATATTGCCACGTCACAATTTTGTACATCCCAGTCAAAGTACCAGTGGGGACAGTGAAGACACAGACAGTCAGTCTATCTCCACTCTCTCAAAACCACTTGAGACATCGGACCTACTTTGGTTCGACGGGTTCACCCACCGTTTAAATTACTTTAAGATTCGTGTGAAATGTTTAAATTTGTGCGAATTTGCTTCAATTTCCGTGTGCACATGATTTAAGATGGATCGGACGGTCGTGATCCTTTGAACCTAAAAGTAGTAGGTCTAATGGGAATCGGACCCATTCGGTTCTCCTAAAAAAACAGCGTAATAAAGAAAAAGGTCAGAAAAAAATAAAGCAAAATCCGAATTCAAAGAAAAGAGAAAAAAAGAAAAGTATCATATAAAAGAAAAAAAAAGCGAACATCATCCTTCATTCCTTCATTCCTTCATTCCTTCTCCTTCCTTTTCAATATTCCTTCTCCTCATGCAAAATGCTCTTCCTTACTCTCCTCCTCCTGACAGTTTTTCTCAGAGAAGACTTGGCACAGGCTGCCACGTGGTGCATCTGTAAGAGCGGCACCAACCAGACGGCGCTCCAGTTGGCACTGGACTATGCGTGCGGGCCCGGGATGGCAGACTGTGCACCGATTCAAAGCTCCGGTCTCTGCTCCCTCCCGAACACCCTACAAGCACATGCCTCTTACGCCTTCAACAGCTACTACCAGAGGTCGAACGCTGCGCCGGGTGCATGCGACTTTGGAGGCGTTGCCGTTGTGACGGTTACTGATCCAAGTACGTTCACTCTCTCTTAATTTTTAAATGAGAATTTTTATATATAAACAAGCATATATGGTATGACTCACAGACTCACAGTTAATATACTCTAAATCATTATTTTTATTACTGTTAATATACTCTAAACCGGTAATATGCGGTATAAATCACTATTATTATACTTTAAATCAGTATTTTTATCACTATTAATATACTAGCTCTAAACCGGTAATATGATCTAAACTCATATTCGGAATGAATATAGATTTTCTATTCGGATTGCAACCAAATATGAATATTCGACCGAACAGACCGAATTTTACTACACTAGAAATAAATATTAATTTTGAGGTGGCGGATTGGTGTCAAGTATAAACAGAGGAATTGAGTTTTACCTTTTACGCTTTGGTGATGATCTCCAGGCTCCAACTTGTAGACCTTTAACATTTCTATGACTTCGGTTGGACCGTTACTTTTTTTTTTTTTGGTTAAAGGAACACACTTTTGTCAGAGTTCACATTTTGTGGGGTAATTCAAATTTTGAATTCGAATAGTCTGTTATAAATTGGCATATTTTTTAACCTTACATAAATTTTAAAGTTATCCGCTCTTTTATTAATATGTCTCTTGAATTCTGATCGGGGCCGAATTCTTTATCAGGTTCGATTTTGAACAAATTCAATATCTGAGATGATTCAGTTTCTGGTCATCTGTATATTTAACCGAACCAGTACCAAACTGCTCATCAAATTACAAGGCATAAACAGCCCAACTTTAAATTTAAAAGCTTGGTATACAATCTCAGTATTTCCCTATAGAAATTCAGACAGTCTGGAAAGTTTTGTCAGATTCTATGCATGTGCTGACATGAGAATATATAATCAGTCAGATGGAGTATACTTTTGGATTTAATAATAACATATCAGTAAACAAGCATAATTTTGTTTAGGTTAAATTTTGTTGGATGCGAGTGTACCTAGGTCAAAGGAATGGGGTCAACTGACCTCCATTTTTTTTAAATTTTGTATTTACATATAATTTTTAATATAATTTCGAGTAAAATGTTATGATATAGTAAATTTGATCTCCATTCTCCATAGGAAAATTTTATATGATTGACCTCCCAATTTGAAAATCTGGCTCCGCCTCTGACTGTGAATATTTATCCTCTGATTGCTGGGTAACCTCAAAACTTGAATGGTCAATCATGCATTCAGCAATGTCTAAATTCACACACAAACCGATTTTTAACGAACATGCAGCGTTGAGATTCCTAGCAAACAGTCAAGATTCAATCCATTTCAATAGTATACCCCAAGGTTGATATTGTTCATTAATTTGTTCAATTTATGATTCTTGCAAACTATGAAATAATTTCAAATAATATGGGATTGTGAGGGAGGGAGAGCGATAACCTCTAGTGACATTTACTACTACATTTTTGGTTATGCTGACAAAAAAAGCATATCCAAAGAACAAACTATATGCTTGTGGGTTTTGAATCCAAAAGAAAAAAAGAAACCATCTCAAATCTTATTCAAGAGACTTGCTCTAGAAATTCCAGTTGTTCCGTCCTGATGGCTTTAGATTTTTTTTTTTTAAATATAAATAGTAAATACTGATGGCTCAGTTTCCCAACCATATTAGTATACAGAGGCGGATCCAGAATTTCGATTAAGGATAGACACAAAATATGCATTGACTAGAGTATAATTTTTTTCTCCAAACGAATCGGAGCATAGTAGCGGATAGAGATCTAAAAAAGTTACGGCATGACATGACACGACACGGCACGTGTCATGACTTGCGTGCCCCATGTCTTGACCATTCACGTGATGTGGTCATCTTTCATATTTGGTATGATACGACACGTCACGCGAAAAATTTGGTCACCACATAGCACATGGTCACGTGAGTTGCGAGTAATTAGAACCATTAGATCTTAATTGAATGGTGAATCTTGGATAAACTAATCTAAATATAAAAAAAAGGGTTGAACGTGATTAAACATGACAAACATGACTGGTCACGGCGTGACTAACTTTTTGTGTTGTGACCATCCTTCCAAATTTGGTTATGGTACAGCAAAACACATATAAATCTGACTCGGTCAAAACATGATATGTGATTCAAATCATGGTATGACTAGTCATGGCATAATACATATTTAGATCTCTAGTAGCGGACATCTTTTTTCTCTTGACGAATCAACAATATCTCTGAGTGGAGTAGCGAATTGAACCGCGTCTCTTGATCCATTAATTAACGCTTTAACTTGACAAGTCATTTTAAAAAATATATATATAAAACAATCTATTGACATGTTGTTAGTCATATAAATATGTTGTGTATTATTTTCTTGTAATTTGGATATTATTTGATATTTGATCAAATGCCGATAAATATGGATGGTAAACATGTATCAGATTTCACCATTTTTATGTACATGACAAATGTAAAGTATATATTACATTCCAACAGTCATATGGTTGTTGAGACTTGAGAATTGAGATTGTCAAGTCAATTCGTTGTCAATAAATCCGAATGTTTAGAAGAGTGGTTCAGAGTTGGATGATCAACCAAAATACACACAATTAGAAGCTTTAAAACAGATGGGTATTTTCCAGAACCATTCATCATATTAAGTATGCCATTGGCTTGTACATTTTTTTTTTCTTTAAGCAAGCCTTTTTGTGTTTTCTGTGAAGAATTGAAACAGATATATCTTTGTCATTTTGATTTGATATAATAATTAAAGGAAGTGACCTTTGTTAGTCTTATCAAGATGGCTAAAAAGGTGCATCCATATAAATAAATTCGTTTATTGAAAGGCACAAGTGTATGCATATTAATTTCTTTTTTGCTTTTGAAATAATTCATTTATGTGTCAAGATTACAAATGGCGAATTTAGTAGATGTTTGAAATGCTCTATATTTATTTATTTTGCATCTACAAAAGGAGCCTATTTGTTAATCAGTGATTTATTGACATGCAGGTTATGGTTCATGCACATATCCTGCATCTGCAAGGTAACCTTCTCCTACTTGCCATATGCTGTACTGTGAAATTAAATTATACTTTTTGTTTGGTCATAATACTCTGAAATACAAATGCCAACCATTTGGCATGCATGACACAAATAAATATTGTTAGGTTATGCTGATTTATACAAGATTAAGTTTCTTAGTTCATTACCATATTCCAACTTTGTGTTCATTACCATATTCCAACTTTGTGTGGTCATTTATCTTTTTGTCAACATCTAAGACCTAGAAGAAGGGTTCAAATGCCTTCATTTTTTGTACCTCCATCATGCCTTCATTTTTAAAAACTTTAATAACTCAAAATCTAAAACTTAAAAGTCAAAATAAAACCATTGGATGTTATCTATGTTATTTTTTCTACGTGCTCATAAAGAACTATCACATTTCAACTTTGTTTATATGTGAATCAGTAAGTTGAAAAACCAATGTCTCTAAATTATCCACATTAGTACATTTTTTACAAGCTCTTGATGACGATCAAAATAAAGTTGGAATGTCATAATTTTTTACACGTGCATAACTAAAATGATATAGATCATATCCAATGGTTTTATTTTGACTTTTAAGTTTTAGATTTTGAGTTATTAAAGTTTTCAAAAATGGAGGCATGATAGAAGCACAAAAGAAGGAGGCATTTAAACCCTCCTCAATTAACAAAGGAAACATAAATAGTTAAGGATTCAAATTGAAATGATACAAGGTTGAAAACTTTGAAATATTACAAGATGATAGATAAGTGTGGGAAATTTTTGTTTAAATTTTTTTTTAATAAAGAACAATACCTTAGGGAAATTTGATGATTAAAGCAGCCTTTTTAGGGTAATATCTAGCATTTGTTTACCCACTTAAAGGTGTTCAGTCTCTATTGTGGGTTGGGTTTGATTTTGTATCCTCACCAAGAATGGCAAGATGCCACAGACTTAAAAATTTAATCAAAGAATTTGAATCAGTTCAAGACAAGATTCCTTTTGATAAGAGAATAGGAATAATCCAACTTTTATTAACCTACATAATTTTGATGCCAGAGCCAAGCCACTGAATTTCTTGTAACATAAAACATTAATTTATGTTCTTGTTAAAACATGTTTTTTTATATATTTATTTATCTATTATTACAGCATACACAATTAACCTACCTTTAATTTATTTTTTGTATTTTCTTTGTCTCAGCTCTGCAGGGAGTACGCCCAACCTGCCACCCCCATCATCTACCCCAATAACTACACCAATTACCACTCCTTTCAGCCCTGGTTTTGGTACTGGTACTGGTACTCCTGGTTTTGGTGGATTCAGTCCACCTGATTACAATTCAGCAATTATGACCCCTTCTTATACTTCACTTTTTCTGTCTCTTGTATTAGGCACTTGTCTTTGCTTCCAATTAATGTCATTTTAGTAGTGGTGACAAATTAAAGTTAGAATTAGACATTAATTGTTCTTCTCATTTTTTGTTTGTTCCTTTGTAAGAAATCCATTGGGCAATTTTGTTGAGAAAAGGGTAATGGGTACTGGTATTGCTCCTAGTTTACTTCATTGTTTTGTTATTTTCCTGGCAACTTTGTTTTGGTTTGATAGTTGATAAAAAAAATAGAGGGCGGATTTTTTTAAACATAAAACATAAATAACCTTAGATGAATTGGCGATTGTTAGGCAGTAGGGGTGGCAAAAAAAGCTACTAGCTCGTGATTCGCATCTGATTCGTTCGGTAACAGCTCGTTTTTACTGGATCAAACTGTTAACGAGCCAACTCGTGACTAGCTCGGTCCAAAATTAAAGAGTTCGAGCTGGGGCCTAGTTTGCTCGCGAGCTAGCTCGGCTAGGTATTAATTTGCCAATTTGTGTGCATTTTATACTGTCTAGCTTGGTCCAGTTTGGCCCAAAAAATTTGTAGAATTTTTTTTAAAAAAAGATCTAGTGAGACCCAATAAACTAGCTCACCAGCTTGCGAATTAGCTCGGTTCAGCTCATGACAATTTCAAAGTGAGATTTCAGCTTGGACCTCTAAAGTCAACTCGCTCGTGACTCGGACGAGGAAGCTCGTGACGAGTGCAAGCTAGACCCAACTCACAGAACATGCCTTTAGACTTTTACACAACGAATCAAAATTATTAAAACTAATTTACTTTATGAGCAATGTGTTTACATATCAAATTAAATTAGTATAAAGTCAAGCGGTCAAAAAATAATGAAAAGAAATAACAATGTCCGGTGAATTAATGGCTAACTATGAAAAATAAATCAATTAATTGATCTGAGAGTTTATATGATAATAATAAATTAGAGGGAGAGGATCCCTAACAATCTTTAAACAAAAAAAACAATTCATTACAAGTAAGAAAATAAGTTTCTATTTTTGAGGAATTAAATCTACGTCAGAAAAATATTTTTCTGACATAAAATACATTTTATATAAAATGATAAGTATTAATATCTCATGTTCAATTGGCAGGTTTGCAAAAGTTTCTGACTTTAATTACAACTGTCAAATTAAGTCTAAATTAATTGCAAAATGATTACATTTCTGAAATAAGCAGTAGATGTAAAATCCATGCAGTAGGGAAGAAGCACAGAGTTGATATATAGCCAATGAAAATTGCAATGAGATGTAGATTCTCTAACAGGCTGAAACAGTTATCCAGTCCTAAAAGGAAAAACAGTAACCGTCTGCTTTTCGGTGCGGCCCATATTCTAGGCCTACATTTTTTACAGGCCTAATGGGCCGAGTGTATTTAAAATACTAGATTTGAACAGATCAACAATTCTACTACTTTTCTCATTTGAGCAGCGAGAGCGACTACCTTGGACCTCTCTCCCCTCCAGTCCAATCGGACTCTGAGCTCCGGCGCGGCGGCGCGCAGTGCTCAATGGCGCCATCCGGCGACGCGATCCCGGCCACAAGTCGGTCGTATGACGGCTGGAAGGAGCGCATCATCGTCCCAACCATTCTCGCGGGTAAGATCCTTGAAAAAAATTAGAAGTTTTCAAAAAAAAATTGAGGTCTGATTCGCAAAACTGGTTGAACAGGCTTGGTAGGCGGAGGTTATGGCTTAATGTCTAAGAACCGGAGAGCCCTGTCTTTGTCATATGCCACTAATTTAGCTGTTGTTGCTGGTTGCTATTGTGGTATGATTTTCTTTATTTTACTTCTTGTTATGTGAAATTTCAGTAATTGATTTTTAGTTTAGTTGGTTTTGGTAACAGCTACGATACCGCACTGATAACGATTAACTTATGGGATACTATAACACCTTTTTCTTTTTACTATACATATTGATTTCTTAGATGTTAATTGTGTTTTTCTTGGGATTTATTGTTGTGGGTTTTATAAGGTTTCATTTATCTTAATTAGCCTAGACATGCAATTAAGCTCCCATAAACTTAGTATAAATTGTGTTTATTTCAAATGTCCCTTTTATTATCTCAAATTGTTATAACCCATCTACCCCCCACAACACATGAGGAATATCATAAATACCATAAATGGCCTCCAATACTAGATCGACCGCCCCATGTTTTCCTTTCCTAAATTGTTGATCTATTATGCTACTGATATCAGTTGAGAGCTCAAGCTAGTAGATAGAGCATCAATACATGGCCAAATGCAGTCATAAACCAATAAAGGCGGCACCAGTTATCATTACGATTCTGCTGAATTGCAATTCTCTAGTGAATCTCTTTGTTGCCACTCTATATTTTAGGTGCACGTGAGCTTGCAAGAGATGCGAGGCGTGCTGAGAAGGATGATTTGATGAACTCTGTGGTAGGTGGATTAACAAGTGGTGCTATTCTTGGCAGATTTCAAGGTTCTTTTTTTCTTCATAAGCATTCTGTTATATATCTATGCATTTGTGATTATTGTTGCTGCATCATATCCGATAAGCATTAGTGCAGTTATGACTTGAGACATTTTAGATATCAAATTCTATCCAGTGGGTAAAGATGGTACACAATTGCTGGTACTTTTTTTTATTTTACTGTTTTAGCGTCAAATAATTTGAATGCAGTAACCTGTACATGACCGAGTAAAATGTGAAAAAACCAAAAGATTGCCAGTGAGCCAAGATTTTGATACTTTTTTGGTGCCTTATGTACCAGTCAAAGTTTCAGGTGCTACCAATCAGCAACCTATTTGCAACTTATTTTGTCTCTTTTGTTGTCCACTTGCCAAGTTGAGGCAGTTTATTGCACAACTAATGGTTAAACTTGATGCAGCCGAACTACTCCAAGGTAGGACTAAGCCCTAGGTCAAACCGCAATCCTGTTATGTGTCACTTCCTTATTAGTTATATACTACCATGGAGTTTTGTGGATCAATTCAATTCAGTTATAGAAAAATACAAGAGAGTTTGATTTGCATCTATGTCCATCCTAGATAGCAAACTGTTTATCTAAATAATTGAAATTTGGGAGAAATGGAAAAAAGAATAATAGCGGTCAGCAAATCATTTTTCAGGTGGACAGCTCGGAGCAATTCGGTACGCAATCTTATTTGCGGCAGGTGGAACCTTAATAGACTTTGTTTCTCTGGAACTACGCCCCCATGTGGAGAGATTATGGGAGAATTTCACCGAAGAAAATATGAGAAGCTGGCTAACTCTACCAGAGTGGTTCCCAATCCAAGTCATGGATGAAGAAACCCTTGCCAAGAAACAAGCCCGAGACAAACAACTGATTGCACAGCGTGCTTCTTTTGGGAAATTCAACAAAGAGGAATCATAGCCACATTATTTCTTTCGGGCTTGTTTGTTCTTCTGTACTTGGTTGAACTTTATTTTGTGAAATAGAAAAATAAAGAATGACGGTTGCCGAATGCCCTAGTCCCAAATTTTGCTCTAATTAACAGACATTTTCATAATTTCTGTAAAACTATCCTTGGAGTTGCGAGCTTGCTGAAAATTCCGGGAGAAACTGTAATAATATATTTTCTCCATTTTTGGTTATTTTGCCTGATATTATGTGTGCTTGTTTGACAAATAATAAATGTGCATGCTTGGTGCATGTATAGTATAAATAGTTAAAGGTTAAAATGTGGTCATCATGCTCACAAGCACTGGTGCATTCAGTTGCTAAACCAACTGCATGGTACCGATAAGCTCAATAATATCTTGAAACATGCTCTGCCTCTGCAGTTGTTTTCTTGGAAAAAAAACATATATATATTTATTTTATTAATTTCTATTTTTTGAGGGGGATACAAACAGTGAATAGCAACTAACCAAACATTCTCCAGTCAAGATTAGTATATGTGACCAAGCAAAATAATGACAAAACAGATTAGGAAAGGAACTTATGATAGAGTTGGAATTCAATTCAAAACTAATGATGTAACCGTCAACTCGCTGATAAAGCTCCATTAATTAATAATTAATATGTTGATTTTGATAAATTCTTAAAATCAAGTTAAACACGTGTGTTATAATTTGATTCTAATATAAATAAAGCCAAAATTGTCACGATCCTACCACCGGAACAGGGATTGCGACAAGAGAAGCACTCTCGCACTCATCATTCATCCTGTCAACCTATGTCGCAATAAAAATAACAAACAAGAACCAATACGGGGTTAACTACAAAGCTCAGTAACCGGTTATTTAACGACGAATTATGTCTGACCATTCAAACAGACTGACCGCACAATTTCAAACAGACTGACCACACAATTTCACATCGAATTATGTCTGCATACTTAACAGCCAATAGCACCAGTGTCCGAGTTATTAATAAAACTGGATGACTGATGAATGCGAGAGTGCTTCTCTTGTTGCAATCCCTGGTGCTATTGGCCTTAATTAAATAACCATTCAAACAGACTAACCACACAATTTCACATTGAATTATGTCTGCATATTTAACAGCTAATAGCACCAGTGTCTGAGTCATTAATAAAAACAAGTCACACAATATTCATATCATTTCATTTGACACAATCATATCATTTCACATGTTGTCAAAACATACAATCATATTATTTTACAAATCAAATTCGAACCTCATACCCGCTATCTTGTTAAATATACCTCATAATCCAATACCCAATTCAAACATCCAATTCAATAACACCGAATTCATTGCAAATTTCAAATAATTTGATGTGTTGTAAAATTAAGATCAAATTTTATTGTTTCTCAAGTTGTAAAAAAAAATTTACAAATTAATTTGGGCTTTGAGATTCGTACGATACCGGAAGTCCGGATCCCCTAGTTCTAAAAAGGGAATGGAGACGATGTGAATTCATTACCTAAAAATGCCTCGTATTTAGATTCCATTATCTGGTCCCAAAATTGCAACCAACAAATTTTGGGTTCTCTAATCTCTCTCACATGGTCCCTTGGTACTCCGGAATCGTATCCTCTGCGGACTTAAAAGGTGCGGAGTTATGCGGTTATTTTAAGCTGGTTCATTCATTTTGATCGGACGGATCAGATCAGGTCTTGCCTGAATTTAAAAAAAAAAATCTGATATGCAGTTCGAACAAGATCTGATCAGGTTCGTCCGATCAAAACGGACGAACCAGATTAAAAGAACCGCAGAACACCACACCTTTTAACTCCGCAGAGGATACGATTCCTTGGTACCCCTGGTGCTGTACCAGTGTGTGTGCCCCAAGAGTGGCGGAATAAATTATGAACATAAATTGGTTTCATTTAATTAGTTCCATCAATACTTAACTGCTTTTATTAATTCACACTTGTCACATTAATTTACACACTTGAAACAAATAAACAAGGCTTAAAAGTTGTTTGGCGGGTAGGTTTAGGTTGAGGTCAACGCCCCTCCTTCCATCTGCTGGTTCTCCTGAGACACCTGTTGGTATATCTCTCTGTGTGGTACTCTCTCTTTCTCTCTCCTGACTCCTGAGTCCTGACTATAGTAACTAAATTCGCGTTTTATTCGCGAATAAAATATTTTTTAGAGTTTTTAAACAATATCGCGAATAAAACATTTGACCTTACTTTTAGCGAATAATTAGCGAATAAAATGCGAATCACGAATTATTCGCGAAAAAAAGTCAATTTTTTTTTATTTTTTTAGAAGTTTTTTTTAATTTTTTTTTCCTTTGAGGGGTTTTTTTGAGAAATTTTTTTTGCTCCCTTCTTGTACCGAATTATTTTCAAATTATATTCGAATTATACCTGAATCACAAATTTTTGACTCTGCTGAACCGAACTCGAACTATTGATTTTTCACTATGGTCATGACCATGCTTTTTAGTAAGGTTCGGAGCAATGTTTTAAAATACGGTTTTTATGCAGTATGTGGACTTATATAGACGTTTTAAATGAGAATTCGTATATATATATATATATATATATATATATATATATATAAACAAGTATGCAGTAATATACAGTATCATACAAACAAATATGCAATAATATGCGGTGATATGCGGTAATATATGGCCGAAAATGCAACCAAAAATGCAAAACCTTATTTTTGACCGAAAAATAATTTTCTATTTGTATTGCAACCAAATAAGAATATACAGCCGTATAGACTGAATTTTAATACACTGATTCAGAGCATGAATAGTGGATACTGACTCTTTGCAAACATCCGGGTAGAGATGTTTTGTGAATCCGAAGTCTTGTATGGGATAATTTTATTGTTTAACTCCTTTTTGGAGTTTTGCCAGAAATTAGCTGCCCGTAGAACTTTGGACCCGATGAAATTCATCCAATCAGTCTCACCAGCAGGTAACTTTCCTGCCCGGCTGCCCCTCTTCCAATTTAGATGGCTAGACACGTTCTACGACAATTTTCTTAATTATTATTTGAAACTCCCATTCCGCTATTACATGGGGTAAAGATTTTAACAGAGTAGTTTTAGCTTCATGCAGCGCACGTAGTATTGAATTTGAACAACATTGAATATATTTCGTGCTCTGAAGGAAGCCAAAACTCCTCTGTTACAATATTTACCCATTAAACGTAAGGATACTACTGAATTAGAACTTTAATTTAGGAAAAATGTGCTTACAAGGTTGTCCTAATATAAATAAATAAAAAATAAACAGGGATTAGCTGAGGTCACTAAAAGATATTAATACAAATAAAGTGAATAAACAAGAGTGACTAAAAATAATTAAATTTCGTGATTAAAAACGAAGCTTCGTATTATTTTTTTTTTATGTTTTTTTCTAAATTATATTAAATAATACAAACAATATAAAAATAACATAGCACAAACATTTACTGTGTAATATATAATATATATAGTTGTGGTTATAATACTATGTCTACAGCATATTGTTCTATACTCTATACTATAAAATTAATATTTTTGTTTTTAAAGTTCAAAAAGTCAATTTGAATCATTTAATATGTATTTATAGTCTTATAGATCAATTTTTCTTTTCCAAATTTTTACTATTGTTTTAGATATGTTGAAATTCACTTATTAAGTGAGTTTCTATATATGTATTTAAGAGTGTATTTGGTTGGAGCAATAATAGAATTAATTCAAAAATAACACTATTCTTTTGAGTAATCCATATTTGGATCAAGAGCTACCAACTTTTTTTTGTTGTTTTTTGTGGGTTAATTCGCTATTATACTAATCCAACAAAATGTTAGATTAGCTACTATTCTCAATTTAGAGTTAACACGCTATTTTTACTACTCGAGCTAACCCAAGTGTTGAGAATAGCTATTTTTTCACCCAAACGTGGAATACTCGCTAACCCGAACTTGGAATAGTTGCTAACCCAACTAACCCTGTTATTCCTTGGCACCAAAACACACCAAAAAAAAATAGTAAAAACGTTCAAAATATATATATATATAATTTAGTATGCAGGTACATTTTTATATTGAAGTCATGTTATACAATTCATATCAACTGTTTAAGGTTGGAGGTCAAGCCACCCAACTATTTAATATCAAAAAGAAATTATTATATCCGGATTTCGAACATGCGACCTCTCACATGGAGGACACCAATTATAACTTGTTATACAAAATTACAACAATTATGATCAGATCCATACAGTACGAATTTAAGTAGAATAAAGGAGTCAATTGACTATCATTTAAAAAAATATATATTGTATTTAACTATTTATGTATAATTTTAATATAATTTAGAATAAAATATTACATTACTATAAAATTACTTTTTTATTTTTTGCAAAAAAAATTACATAATTAATCTTTAATATATATTTCATCCTCATAATTTAAAAAATCTGATTCAACTTCTAAATGCATGCATAATATTTTTGATGATACGAAAGCGTTAAGAGGTCAAGAGATGACTTCTACGTGTGAGAAAACAAAGATTGATGATTTGACACGGCTAGTTTATGTACGTGTGGACCAGGTGCAGGGGGTGCAACCAATGATTGAATGATTGATTGAATGAAGGCTTGATCTCAAATTCTGAGTGAGGAATGAGGATACTAGAACTAGACAAAGACAACCCTTTTTTGCGCTTATTAAATGACCCGAGTTATTGAAATTCCTAATATAATTGCTCTTAAGTTCAACTATATAAGGATTTAACGGAATAAGATCTGGTCCAAAGCTTTGGACTGGACACTGTCTAAAGCCTCTAAAAATTATACGATTAAAATCCGAACAGTCGATCCGAACCGCTTAATATGATTTTCATATTAAAATGTACTTAGAGATCAAATTTTATATTTTTTTGGAAATTGTTTACTATTTTTTTAGATACGTACAATATTACTGTTTCTGAACGGTCCAAAAACAATGATTTTATACGTATCTAAAAAAAATAGTAAAAAATTTCCAAAAAATATAAAATTTGGTCTCCAAGTACATTTTAATATGAAAATCATGTTAAGCAGTTTAGATCGACTGTTCGGACTTTAAACGTATGATTTTTAGAGGCTTTGGACGGTATCTGGTCCAAAACCATTTGGACCAAATCTTATCCCGGATTTAAATACTATGTTTGTGTTTCCACCTAACAAAATCCTCATTCCTCTACAAGTTGTTAACTTAAATATATGTAGTCCTTATTTTCTTTTACTTTTCCCTTCCAACTTCCAATTATTTTTCCTAATTATTATAATGATTAATTACTATATTTTCTCTTAAATATGGATAAGTAATATCCACATAAATACCTTACGTCAGAGGCTGATATACAGTATAAGAATTGGGTCAATTGACCCCCATATTTTTTTCAAAATTTTTAATTTGCAAATTATTTTCTATATAAAACTATAGAAAATACTAATAGTTCAAAAGTCTGACTCTGTCCTTAATATTGATATAGTAAAATGTGAGAACTTATATTCGAATAATTAATTTCCATAGCATGACAACATTTTTATGACATTGATTAAAACCGGAACAAAAATCTCTGCGAATTTCTATTATTACAATTATATTAGAATGAATTAATAATTATAGAGTTTGGGAGGACTAAACTGAAAATATCATAAATCAGAGACTTGGGGGATTGATTGTGTTCGCAGATCGCTGCATGTTAAAAACATCAATTCACATCCTCCCAGGTACCTGACAGGGGAATCTTTTACAATTAGTGCATCTGGACCGTTAATTTTAACTTTGCACAAATCTCAAATCCTAATAATACTGCCCCTGCAAGAGTCCGAATATCAAAGAGGCTGAGAATTAATCTCAAACCGTAAAGTGAGGTAAATCTCTTCTACGGTACCTGGGAGGTTACGGATCCAAAAAACAGCCATGCAAACTGCAGTGTGCACTGTGCAGTGCCTCTTCTGGAAAAAAAAAAATAGTTAAATAACAAAATTGAAAGAGTACAATTTATCTTCCTCTGCAGGTACAACTTACCAGGGTGCGGACGTTATCCGCACGCCTTATGGCCACCACCTTTCCATCCATCCAACAACCGCTCGCTACCGATCAATATTTTATATGGACCTGGTCTATTTTAATTTGGTAGATAAATAAATGGATACATGACATGGGTTTCTACACCAACGTGTCAAGTTTCCAAGACCAAGCTCACCTTACATGATTTCTTGCCACCCCGTCGGTGCCAAGTATAACCCGTTGCCAATGAAACCTTCTAATGCAATTACGAATATGCCCTCGTCTACTATGTCTCCAGTGGGAATGACGATTCTGCCCCTGTCAGACTGTGGGCTGCATTGGTAATAATACATTTTGTTTTCTTCTTCTTTTGAAAGTTCGTTGGTGATTAAATCGTCAATATAAGGGCAAATATTTTAACAGAGTAGCTTTGGCTTTGTACAATGCACAGACTATATCGGTTTTTATTTTATTTATAGTCTGTGCGCTGTTTAAAGTAAAAACTATTCTGTTAAAATATTTACCTCAAATTAATAATGATCAGCGATTATTCTTTTTATAACGAACAGTTTTTTGTTGTTGAAATTGGACCACACACTAAGTAGGTCCGTCAAACTTTTCGCAAAAGATATTTTCATTTTGATGTAACGTACATATATACGCCCCTATTATAAATTTATAAATAGGAGAATATTCTTTTTGGATGTGAGCTAAAAAAAAAAAAAGCTGTAGAACATTGGTATTCTTAAGCTCACTAATAATTGATAAACTTAATTTTAAAATCTATCGAAATGACTTCAAATAACAAATTCAAACTATTGAAACTGATATACTTCACGAGTGATGGATTTACATGTCAAATTTGTAATTTTTGAATTAATTTAGCATAAAGTTAAGTTGTCAAAAAAAGAATATTACATTCAATTTTTTTTTTATCATTTGACTTTATACTAAATTACTTTCAAACTTATAAATTTGACACGTAAACACATCACTCGTAAAGTAAATTAGTTTTTGACGGTTTAAATTCATCATTTGAACACATTAGTAGTATTTCTGGATTATAAAAATGTGGTTCTTTCTACCGAATGTATTTCTGGATCACAAAAGTCATGCTAAAGTAGTTCAAGATATTCATGACATTGCATGAAAATTAACTCATTGGTAGGTTTTCAAACTTTCCATTGAGGTGCAATGTACATAATTTATATATAGTATCAACAAAGGTAAAGGCTGCTATAACAATGGAGGTTAATTTAGTAGGCTTACACCTATTTCAAAATATAATGTGAAATTTAGTAAGTTTACACCTATTTTAATAATATTTCTTATGTGAAAAGTTGCAGATTTAAAATTCGAATAAAGATTCTCTGTGGAAATTAAGAACAGTTAAATACATTGACCCTCAGTTTTATTTTTTATTTTTAAAAAGAACCATAGGTCGGTTAATCTGGAAGATTTATTTAATTAAGGCTTATTATTTCAAATTTATTGGATTATTAAATGTCTAATTGCACTTTCAATATTTGGGAGCTGTAATATGACCACTTCTTTTGTTGATATATTAATAGTTTTTATAATCTATAAGTGCAAGCTTTAATTAATGAGACAACATTGCTATTTTCCACATTTTTGCAAGCTTATGACAAAACTCAATATATACTCTTTTTTTTTGGCAAACCTCATTATTTTAATTAAATTTGATATTTCAGTTGGTATTTATTGATTTAAGATAAATTTGAGGAAATAAAATGATGAATCAAAATAAATAAATTAAAATTGTATTAATGATTAGATTTAGATAGTGAATCAGTAGAATATCTCATTTATATATAAAATGTATCACCTAGCTAACGACTAAAGACAACCAATATATAACAGCTCATTTCTAGTGTGCAATTAGCAAAAAGAAGCCAGCTTAATTAAACCAAATAAAAATTAGCGAATTGTCAATAGACAGCTAAGATTTGTAAATTAATTGTTTCAAACGATAAAAGTATCATTTATTAGTCATAAATATATATAGAGAGAGAGAGAGAGAGAGAGTAGAACTAGGGTGCTCCTAAGTTCACCCAACCTCTTGTGAACTTGACTCTAAAATATATCGAATTGACTTTAAACGATGAATCCAAACCGTTGAAATCCTTCTAACTAATGATTGATGCGTCTACATGTGAAAATTGTAAAGTTTCAAATTAATTTAATATAGAGTCAAGTGGTCAAAGGAGTCCAAAAAATGAATGCATTAAAATTAATTTATAAACCTTAAACTTTTGACCACTTGACTCTATATTAAATTAATTCGAAACTTTAAAATTTTCACATGTAGACGCATCACTCATTAGGTAGAAGGATTTCAACGGTTTGGATTCATTGTTTAAAGTCGATTCGATATATTTTAGAGTCAAGTTCACAAGAGATTTGGTGAACTTAGGAGCACCCTAGTTCTACTATATATATATATATATAAATCCATCATTAGAATATTAGCAACTGAAATATCAAATTTAATTAAAATAATGAGGTTGCTATACAAAAAAAAATCATAAACCAAAATTTGAATTTGTTATACTCTTAATATAACTCCACTGAAACGACATGCTCTTTCCTTATAAAAAAAATGCATTTATAAAGCACTATAAATACTTTCTGATAGCACGGTAGCACCTCCATTTTATTAAAGGAAGTGATACTTTCATCGAATTGTACTCCTATATATTTTTTTTCTTTTTTTATAATAGTGGATACACTTAGGGCTGTAAATGAGCTAACTCGGGCCGAGTTGTTAGCGAGCTAACAGCTCGCGAGTTAAAATCTCAGCTCAAACTCGTGACGAGCCAGACCGAGTAAGCTCGCAAGCTGACAAGCTGGCTCACTGGGTTTGGTTGGATCTTGTTTTAAGAAGAAAATAAATTTTGCAAACCTTTTTGGACCGAGCTGGACCGAGCTGGACCAAGCTTGACAGTATAAAATACACACAAATTCATACAAATTCACAAATTGATGCCTAGTCGAGCTAGCTGACGAGCGAGCTAGGCCCTAGCTCAAACTCGTTAATTTTGGCCCGAGCTATTAGTGAGCCAGCTCGTTAACAGCTCGGTCCACTATCAAACGAGCTATTACCGATCAAGCCAGATGTGAGTCACGAGCGAGCCACGAGCTATACGAGTTTTTTTGACTGCCCTAGATACACTTCACCGATTTTTATTGTATAAACGAAAACCATTACAATGTTTTTAAAATCCAATACCACCACTTACAAGCATAGTGACGTCACTATGCTTACAACTAACATAGCATGGTATTCATAAAATACCAGTACAAAAGCAACAACCATCCAGATTTGACAAACAACTGAACAATTAATCAGTTCACACCCTATAAAACTAGCAATTATTACAATTTTTGCAAATTAGACCCCGTCAACTATTAAAATCCAAAAACCATCTTCCTTTTCATCTTCCAAGCCCTTCAACTTCTGCCTCTTCATTCAAATTGGTCCATATTTCAAGCATAAAAGTTGTAACCTGAGCAATCTCTATGAAGATTAAAATAAACCTCCTAATAGATCCTTAACATTATGAGGTAACATAAATGTCAGTTTTTCAATTGTAACACCAAAATTTAGCAACTACAAAAATCTGTACACCAATATTTTGGGAGCCTTTTGCATTTCCACCCCTAAAAATTACTCTATTTCTCTTCAGCCATAAATTCCATTGCACTGAACCTATGATTATCCCAATTAAATTCTCATCTTTCATGAGAATATATGTACCTATATCCCACAATTCATTGTAATCTGTATAGCTAAAATCAAAACCATTAAACTTAGCTATCTAATCTAAGTCCATATTTGGTTGGCAAGATTGTACTCTGTATATTAAAAATTACAAGGACATAATTTTACTCTGTATATACTGACTCCATTATCTCCTTTATTTACAGCTCTAGATAGCTGACACTGGTAATTTTATATGGTAGAAATTTTTGTATATTTGTGTGAAAAAAAATATACAACTGCGGGATATAAATATAAATACTTTGGGAGAGGGATAAAACAAAAAAAAAATACATATTAAATTATTTCTCACTACATTTTGTTCATATAGAAATAGAAAAATACTAACATGCGTAATATAGTGGCATGGTGCTACCTCCTCAAAAATTTATTGAATATATTTCAAACGACGGATTTAAATTGTTGAAACCGATCTATTTCACGAGTTATGCATATTACATATAAAATTTATAATTGTTTGCATTCATTTAGTACATAGTTAAGCGGTCAAAAAATAATGAAAAATAAATGTATTAAAATTAACTTATAGATCTTCATTTTTTACTAGCTGACTTTGAATATACTAAATGAATTCAAGAAATTATAATTTTTGTATGTAAAAGCTTAAGCTTGTCAAGGGAATTTGTGAGTTTAATTTTAAAAATTATTTGATCAGAATTAGATGACTAATTTGAATCTCTGCTTTTGATTAGTTGAAGAGCCAAACTCTTATGTTCAATTTTTTTTTTTAATTTTCTTCATACAAGATCAAAAGATAAAAATACTGAAAAATAAATGTGCCCAAATAATTGTTTATTCAACCCCTTAATCTCATACCAACTAACTAAAAAAATAATAATTTTGAAACTTACTTGATTGACTTATCAAGATAGTTCAATTTGTTTTTTTTAAGCCAATCCAATATTTCCTTAGTCAAATTCACGAATTTTCTTAAGAGCTTAGATTTAGACCATTTTCCATTTTTCATATTGTTTTTTAAATTTTCTTAATGAAAAAATAATGGTATTTCTCTTGAATCAAAATAATACAAGTGCTTCAACACTATCTCCGTTTCCATATGGATCTCGTGCTAAATTATTTGGAAAAAATTCTAACCATGTTCATCAATAGTGATATACTCTACTAATTAAAGATTCAAGTTAAATTCAATAATACGGCACTCTGCAATCAGTTTAAAATGAGCATATTAAAATTAATTATAAATCTTCTATTTTTTACTACTTGACTTTATAATAAGTCAATTTGAAAATTTATAAATTTGACATGTAAATTCATCACTTCTAAATTAGATCAATTTCAACGGTATGAATTCGTTATTTGAAGTCATTATAATACGTTTTAAAGTTAAGCTTACAAAAAAACAATAAGCTTAAATGCACCTCAGTTCTACTCTAGTATTTTTATTTAAATGTCCAATTTTATTGATAGAATTACTTGTAGAAGACTATTTATTTATTTCTCTCCAAACAATGCGGGAGAGAGGACAACTTTTATCAAAATAATAATAACAATAAAAATAGTTGGATCGAGGTAAAATATATGATTATAAAATTAATCCGGGGCCATTTTTCTTTGTAAATTGATTTTTCGGATATTAAGTTACTGAAAAATTAAAAACAATATCAATTTTTTTATTCTTTACTAGCTAGAATGTTCTAAAAGCCATATATACAAAAAAAAATTCAAGTTAAATAAGTTCTGTGCTCAACAAAATTTTAGAGAAAAAAATATAACTTTTTTCAAAACCATGAAGACATATATATTAATTAATATAATGGTTCGTCTAATGATAATTCATGCAAGAATACAAAAAAAAAGTAAATTCCTTTGAAAAAATATGCTGCATCCAAATATATCAAACAAAATATTTTTAAATAAGGTGATAAAATATGACATATGTATTGTCTGATAAAAAAAATTAAGAAGAATAAATTGTAAGGATGAAAAATATAAATGATGTTAGATGATTGAAGCATTTAAATTTGTTGAAAAGCACCCTCCTATTCTCCTATTCTCCTTTCCAAAATTAAACGGTTAGTCTTATAGACTCTGGCCATAGTGACAAATAAATAGTTTAGGTTCGGTTCAGCAGGGTCAAAAATTCGTGATTCGGATATATTTCGGGAATGATTCGATACAAAAAGGAAATAGCAAAAAAAAACCCTAATTTTTTTTTCGCATCTTTATTGTGAATAAAATATACTATATGTTTTTTTGTGTTTTATTCGGAATTCAGTTTCGATAATTAAAAAAATAATAATACGTGAATAAAACACGAGTCTTGTCACTATGCTCGCGGCTTATGAGCTTGTTTTCACATTAGAAATATTTTTAATTTCAGATAATGGAAGGTCATTAGTGCAAAGAGACGAAAGGTGATTATCTTACCTGATTAAATATATATATATATATATATATATTAGAAATAGAAGCCGAAGCTGGATTGAGGGGTAAAATTGTAACTTCAACTTCCATCATTACTCCCCACGAAGTCCACGCACCACGTTTGCCCTCGAGACGAGAAAATCATAGAAAGAAATATCGAGGGTAATTCGGTAATTTCCAGGTCCCGAGGTAGAAAAGGCACAAAATATACGTTCCCCCCTTGCCCTTCTCTTCCACCCACAGAGCACACACAAATTAAGGATAGATAATACAAGGAAACAAAATAAAAACAAAAAAAATATAGTAGAAAGAGAGAGAAAGAGGGATTAGAGAAAGGTGGTAGATGTGAGGCGCCACCTTCTTCTTCTTCTTCTTCTTCAATTAATACCTTCCCTGTCGCCAACTTCTCTTTCGATATTTTTTCTTTTCTTCCAGTTATACCCTCCGAATTTCTACCAACTTTGAAGGAATATACTAAACCCACCCTGCTTCCTTCCTTCCTTCCTTCCTTCTTCTCCGCTCACGGCGACTTGACCGAGGTATTGACTTCTTCGTCTTCGTCTTCTTCTTCTCTATTTTTCATCTTAATTTTATTTACGAGCGAGCTGAATAGCTGATGAGGTCTTAGCAACTTGGTCTTTGCTTGTTTGTTGTTTCAAGGATTGTGACCTTGTATCTGAAAGCTAATTTTTAGCTCGTTTTTTTTTTTTGTCGATTTAGATTTGTTCTGAGCAAAGAAAGAGTCGTTTTCTTGGCAAGGGGTTTCGTATTCGTTGTGTGTGTGGTTCAGATTTCAGAGAAGATAATTAATTAAGTTGGGTTTTTTAATATCTATATATATTTTGATGCTTTTGGTTTATTTTTTCCTCATTTGTTTGTTGTTTCGTTTTCTTCTTGCTTCTGTAGCTTAGAGCGTTTACTTTGGGGTTTGACCGCACATGTGTTTAATTAACAAACCTTCTTTTTGAGCTAGAATTCGAGTTAGATTTGAATTACAATGATTTTGTGGTTATTAATTCAAGCTTTGTTTGGGAATTTCTCCTCTTTTTGTTTGGGAAGAAAGTTTACACGGTGTTGATTGTTTTGTTTGAAACTTTGAATTGACTTTGTCTGGGAGTATGTGGTAAAGGTGGCTGGATTCATTTTATTTTATTTTTTGGATTAAATAGCAAAAACAATATATTATTTTATTTGGGTCATGATTGATTAGAAAGTAACCTCTGTTTGTGAATTTAATTTGGACAGATAATTTTGTTCTCTTTGTTTGGTGAATTGTGCAGTTATCCTGTTGGTGTAGTGTGTACGCTCATGTACCATGCTTATTTATTTTTTTCATATATTTTTTTTTCATGGTGAAGAAGGTGGCATTTAATTTAATCATGGTTAGCATAAGGAGGCGAAGACATCTGGGCCTTAATCCTGGTAAACTTCATTATCATATATTTTTTTTCTAATCCCATAATATAAACAAAGTAATTGAATACAGTATATTTCTAGGCATAAACAGAGTAAGAAGTAAGAAATCATGATTTATTTAATCCCACTAATAAGCATCTTCTTCAAAGATGAAAGTTGAGCTTTATTATCAATACAAATTTCTAAATTGAATATTTTGTAATTTTCAGTGAATAGTTTGAATGCGGGTGAAAAGAGCCCAGAGAAACAGAATCAGAGTGAGAATCAAAACGACAGTCCGATTTCAAATCAAAAGCCATTCAGTGTGCATCAATTGCCGCCAATTTCGTTTAACCGGCAACCGTTGGTAAACTGCCTCCCTCAGGTTTAGTAAAAGCAAAAATATAGAACTTTTAAACACATGCCTGAAATAAATGGGAATATATAATATCTTTTATTAGGCATATATTTGTAGTTTGTTTTCTAATTGGAAATAAACAGACAAAACATTTTTATTATTCGTAATAAAATTTGTAATGGCTAGTATTTAGCAACAGTCAAACAAACTCGCATTGCATAAAGTTTGATCGGTAAGCAGTCTAGTCACCAAACAACATGTCAATAAAACATACATTTTAGTCATTGAATTTTTTTTTATTCAAATTAAAACATAGTAAAATTGTCAAGTGACTCTAATTGTTAGCTCAATTGTTGTTCCTTATTTATGGTGTTATTTGAGCCTGATGCATGTCGAACAGTGCCAACATCCAGTTTTCTCTTATTAATTAGAGTTTATTTAATTTGTTGCAAAATTTGTTTGATAGATCGAAAGTTCTGAAGAGAAACCAGGACCATCAAGCATATCAGCTCCTTCCATCCGAAAGATAGAACCAAGTAATATCTCTCAATACTACCCTGGTCAGTTCAGTTGTCAACTTAATGTATTCTCTTTGTTGCTTTTATTTGCTCGCACAACTCGGACCAAATCTTACAACTCCCTCACCCTGCCCCCACAACCAAAAGAAAAGAAAATACGTAATAGGAAAAATGCTCAGAAGAACAGTAGGGGGGAGGGGGGGGGGGATGCAATATTCATTTTTGTATTTTAGAACTGATATCAATTTTCAGAGTATTGCTGCACAAAATGATTATCATTTGACCTGTTTAGTATCTGTTCAGCATCGTACTGTACCATTTCGGTAACTTCCCTATTTATCCTTTGTCCCGAAAAGCAGAGAGGAATGGTTCCGTAACAGCGCATGCAGTGCACCACAATTTATTTGGGTTTTTAAAGAACTTTATTTGGATTTCATATACAGGGAAGGAAATAAAAAGGAGAAAAAGGCACAGGAGAAAGCAATATGAGGATCAGGAACCATGTGTAATGCGAGGGGTGTATTACAAAAACAATAAATGGCAAGCTGCTATTAAAGTTGACAAGAAGCAAATCCATCTAGGTACTGTTGGGTCCCAAGAGGAAGCCGCTCACTTGTATGACAGGTAATTGTATTGTCTATTTGAAATTCATTTGGTACACCGTCTAGTCCCAAGATGAACTAACTTGTGCAATTGTGAGGACATTTTTGTTGTTTGGTCCTCAAATTTCCCCAAATTATGTTCATTATTACATTGCTGTATCATTTAAGGAAGTTCGAATGGTTCCTGAACTTTTATGTCTTGTTTTATTGTGTGTCCTCTAAGAGTCCATATATTTCCTTTTTGTTCAGTCTGAGACCTGGCTATTTGATTTTGTTCAATGAGGTTCTGTTAGTTATTTTCAATTCTGCTAAAAAAACTTAAGTATATGCAAATTTAAAGGGTCCTATTTTCTTTTATCTGATGGAGTACTGTGACTTTTTATGTCATCAGGTTTTTCTGTGTTACTTTCCTTAGTAATTTCAATTATAAAACAAAATGAGTAAACAAATAAATAAAATCATAATTTAAGGTCTACATAACCAGAGAATTTACCAGGGATGTTGAACAAAAATAAATTTGGGGGCTATTGAGAAGATGGAATGTTCTTTTTTTTTTAAAAGGCTTGAACAATTATTCTGTTACTTGGGACTAGTTTAAAGATCTATCCATTTTACTGATTTCAATATGTACTGTCCAGCTTCGAAATATATAAGATGCAATTGAACATTGGTACCAAATCAATAAATTTGGCAGGAATTCCATACTATATGTTGCTTAAAATCATACTGGTTTGGTTTAATTGGCACATTTTCTGGGTACTTGTACTAGGTTTATCCTACTTGTGTTGTTTATTGTTTAGAAATTTAGCAATAGAAATAGAAAGAGTCTAATAGGATATCTACTAAGGTATCCCAGAACTTGTACTTGGTTTGTTTGGAAATAAGATTGCAAACTGGCATGCACACAAGTTGTGAAGCTGGGAGGAGATGTCACCAAAAGCAACATTTGCATAATTATAGTCTGGTGTTATTATGTATATTTCAAAAAAAAAAATTATGCCTAACTCCGTAACTTGACACCTTTTCTATTTGATTAATAACAGAGCGGCATTTATGTGTGGAAGAGAACCGAACTTTGAACTAACTGAGGAGGAGAAAGAGGAGCTTGGGCGATACACTTGGGAGGCCTTTCTAGAGATGACACGCAACAATATCAACAACAAAAGTAAGATATCTTGTTTTGGGGAAATTTGATGATATGTCGATGTAAAATCAAATATAATATGGTTAAGGTCAAATTGGTTGGTCTTTTGTGGGGTGTTCATGCATCATGAGATCGTTTCTTCTTTTGGTTAATATTACCTGAATTCCCCTAAGAAAAAGGCTAGAGTTAGATCTATCATGTTCTGATTCAGAGGAAAGATTATCTCATAGACTCATAGTCACCTTGAAGTCGTAGAAATATTTGCTCTGTCTATATTTTCATTTTTTTTAATCAATTCTAAATTTTGAACAACCTGTGAGTACATCCTAGAAAACTAAAGAAACTCCTTCAAGCCCGGACAAAAAGGAAGTGAAATAATGTGTACCCATATAAACATGAATATGTCACCTATAAGCCTCTCTAAACTACCCTGCTTGCCGTAAGGAAGATTTTGAATTTTTTTTTCTTTAAAGAATAACATGAGGAATGAAGAAGGGGTTCTTAGGGTTTGACACTTCTTATTTTGGTGGGTTCTGATAATTGTTGTTTTTGAGGGTGCACACCTGAAATTTTTTCCATTAGTAAGTTCTATAAATGAGATATACCCCTGAATCTTTTCATAGGCCTAAACTGCCCCTCAATGATAAGGAGGGGTCTCTTGAGCCATTTATAAAGTCTTGGAATCGAGAATTTTTTTTTTTTTCGGGCTGTGGGCACCACGGACATTTATTGGGACCAAAGTGGGCCCTTGCAGTTTGCCATGTAAAATTTGTACAACCATTAGGCTTTCAAATCTACCATTTCAGCCCCTTTGAAACTTCAATGTTATTATTTGGTGGTTATAATAAATTCTGTGGTATCTCTTTTGGGTCCCTCTTTTATGTTATGTTCATATTCCGCCACTGCCTGGGGGCTTTTACTATTTTTAATAATTGAAGAAATAATTTGGTTTTCTTCTCTGTTTTTCTTTTTGTGTGGCAGAGCAACAAAGAAAATTTGGTGGTGCGAGGCGTAAAAGAATGGAGATTGAGGCACAAAGTGATGGCAGTTCATCTCAATCTGATGGCACGGATCCTGATGCATTGGCTTCTTAATCCTTCCTTTGGTCATCTTTTTTTTTTTTTTTTTTTTTTTTTTTGTGGTTTCATTTCTTTACATGTGTATTATTAGATCGAGTATACCATTTGAGTGATGAGGTTTGAAGCCCCTATTAGGGCTTCTCAGGTTTTGATATCACCTCCTCAGAGAAACATTTCATGGTTGTATTCATGTTTTTAAATACTTGCATATCTGTTTATTCGTTGCGAAATATACGCATAAATCCTTTACGACAAATTAATATATAATATATATAAAACACAGTTAAAATATGATGTTCTTCTCATGTTTAGTCAAGCTGCATGCCTATCTTTTCTGCTTTATTTTAGTTCAATTGTGTTTTATCAACTTGTATTTTTCTTAGTCTACCCATATAATATAATTTCGAAAGAAAAATAAGAGCTTTACAAGTACAATGAAAATAATAGCAAATTGAGTCTCTACAATTTTATTATGTAAAAACAAAGTATCAACAAGTAAGAAAAACAATAGCAATATAATATTTTAATATCAAAACTGTTCTTAGTTTTTTTTTTTTGTCAGATAGATATTGAAAATTTTCCATCTTTGTTCCTACAACAACTCTAATTACAAAGAGCAATAAACAGTTAAAGAAAAAGCAAGTGTAACAGTGTAATGGTACATCCAAAACTAAAAAACAATTAAGCATCTGCTTTGGCATGTTATAAGGGAGAGAAATTCAAAGTATTATTATTAGCAAACAGTTTACATAATCGAGCTCCTGCATTCAGTTTAAACCGGTCTGTTGCTGTGATATATAACCAAGGCAATGCACATGTTGGACAGTTCCTGATGATCACTGGAAAAATTATTATCTTGCATCAAATAATTGGTAGAATGAATTAGTACTTTGAATTTTACATATAGTTACAAAATATCTTGCATCAAATAATTGGTAGAATGAATTAGGGACAGCTGTATTTATATATAGTTACAAAATTATTATGGAATTTTACAATGCAAATGAAATATTAATTGTCAGATAGCTAAAGAATTACAGGGAGCTAGCATAGCTAGTAGCTAATCCTCTGCATTTTGGAACCGACTCCGCTGCTTGCCAAATGAACAAGCAGGATCCTGCTTTTCCAAATCAAATCATTCATCTGTGTTGAGATCCGTGCATAAAAAAATCAATGATTAGATTTGAAAAAACAGAATCATGATTGCCAAATTGGCAAGCAGCGGATTTGGATCCCTGCATTTTAACCATTTTATTATTTATTAAATACAACTGACTATTTACAAGTTCTATACAATTTAATTAAACAATCATTACAATATTTACAATTAAGTTTTAATTGGTGACTGAGCTGCTTTTAAGTTTTAACCCTCTCAAGTCTCATCTCATCCAAACATGAAACACCCAGAAGTGTTGCTCCAACCAACCTCATAATTTCTACAATCAAAAATTTGAAAAAAGAATAATTTGGCGGAACCGATGAACCACTGAGTTTTTTTTTTTTATTAATATCCTTAATTAAATGAAAAATAATAAATCTACCCATCATTACTGAGTATTTATAAAAATATTCAGACTGACCAAAAAATAAAACGATTCCCACTTTTTTTCTCAACCGGTCATTTTTTGGCCGGTCGAGAACTCTTTTTTTTTAGAAAATATTATAATTTTTTATATTTCTTTGAAAATAGATATAATACTATATAATTTGATTTATTAGAATGACTACAACAAATAACCCGGATTAACATTTTTAGGCCGGATTTTTCGCAGCTGTTTTAAAAATTAAAATATTTCTGTGTGTGTTATTTGAAAAAAAAATATATTTTGAATCCGAGTTATTCATCTCGGTTCAAAAGTAACTTCTAGATAAATACATAAAATATTATGGTCTTTCTATTTTTGAAAAAAATAAAAATTATCAGATGAAATCATTACTTATCAATTTGTTTCAAAATAAATATAATATCTTAAAAGTTAGAAATACCACAATATTTTCTCTATTTACCTACAAGTGACTTTTGAACCGGGATCAATAACTCAGATTCAAAGCATTATTTTTTTTTTCCAATAACACACAAAGAAAATTTTTAATTTTTCTTACCATCTAGAAAAATCATGCCTGAAAAATGTTGATCCGGATTATTTGTTACAGTCATACTAATAAATTAAATTATATAGCATTCTATTTATTAAAAAAAAAAAAAAATTTCTAATATTTCAATACAAAATAAATCATAATATTTTCTAAAAAAAGTTCTCAACTGGTCAAAAATAGCCAGTTGAAGAAAAAAGTGAGAACATGCTATTTTTGGACGGTCTGGGTAATTCTATAAATACCCAGCAATTATGGGTAAATCTTTTTATTTAATGTTGGATATTAATAAAAAAAAGTCGGGATGAACCAGTGCTGATTTTTTTATTAATCGAAATAAAATAAAATAAATATCGAAAACGAGGATAAGATCTGATTTTTTTCGAAAAATAATAAGGCCGGGATAAAAAACGACGTCCCTATGGACGGGATAAATAACCACATCCCTGCTAATGATAATCATGCACCAATCTAACCACTAACTAACCCAAAATCCGGAAAAAAAAAAACAGAAAACTTATGTTTGATTTTGGTTAAATAAAAAAAAAACTTAGAAAAATTATATTTACTAAATTGTGTTTCAACTATAAAAACAATGATTTATTTTTCAAATGACTAGATTAGCGGTTAGATTGGTGAGTGGTTAGATTAGTGTCATTTTTTTAATTGCACTAACTCCATTACATCAATAGTTAATAAATAAAATACTATAGGATTCCAAAAGAACGGTATCCAATATTGAATGAGACTGGAATAGTTAATTCAACTATGATTTGAATAGCAAACATACCTATTATTGAATGAAATTTATGATGTCCGTGACAAAAATTCCATTTGGAACTTTAAAAATGAGAAGAGGGTTTGGGTTTGTTTTCTATTAGAAATTATGCTATATTACAACTTTTAGAAGTTGAATTGATTAGTTTAGAAATTATGTTAGTTTTGCAACTTCTCAATGTTTCTAGTTGAAAATATTTTTGAAATAAATAAGATCAATAATTCAAATAGTTGATCTTAAATCAATAATGTAAATATTTATAATGAATTCTCCAATAATTGCACTCAGAAAATTTGAGAAACTTTTTTTATTGTGTTTGGTAAATACTTTTTTGTTTTTGTTTTTTTGAATACAAACTCTATTACATCAAATTTTTTTTTAACCAAAATCAAACATAAGTTTTCTGTTTTTTTTTTTGGGTCATTGTTCACCTGGATTTTGGGTTAGTTAGTGGTTAGATTGGTGCGGGATTATCATTAGCAGGGACGTGGTTATTTATCCCGTCCGTAGGGACGTGGTTATTTATCCCGGCCTTATTTTAAAAAAAAAAAATCAGATCCTATATTCTTTTTCGATATTTATTTTATTTTATTTCGATTAATAAAAAAATCGGTGAACCAGTGCCTTGTTGTAATAGAATTGAGCCAGGAATCTCTAACAGTGACAGAGGCTATACAATTCTAAATGGGCCTAAAGAAAGGATGTTGGTTGCAGCCCAATTTGATAGCGTGTCGGTTGCGGCCCAATTTGATAGCGTGTCGGTTGTCCCCTCGCCCCTCGGGGTAGTAGAAGTAGAAGTAGAAGGGCCTTGTCTTGAAATCTTGAATTCGGATCAAAGCGAACGTAATACTGTTCTGTTGCCTCCTCCTCTTTCCACGAAAAAGAAAAACCCTAGAATTCGCCGCCGGTGAGAATATGATTTACGACGTCAATTCGCCTCTTTTCCGCTCCTTCCTCAGCCAGAAGGGTGGCCCCTCCGATCGCCGGTAACCTCACCTCTTCCTTTTCTCCTTTTTTTTTTTTTCTTATTAGCTCTCACGATTGTTACAATAGAGAGATATAGAGAGGCAATCAGTAGATACAGTTTTTGTTTTCCTCGTGAATTATTGTAACAAAATGATGTTGGCATGCTTTCTCAGTTGCTTAGGTGAAGGGTTGTAAAATTTAATTAGTACCAAATTGATGTATTTCCTTGGTGAAGTGTGAATTTTACTTGTGTACACCCTTTTGGTATATTGGATGATTTAATCATTCAGTAGTAGGATTGGTGAATTATAAAAATATAGTTAATTCAAAAGTTAGGTTATTTAATGTGTTCTGATGAAGGCCTTCAATTAGCATTTGCAACCAGTGGCCTATAAATTCAGATATTCAAGTTTTCTGTGGTGGATAATATTTTGAGGATTTTTAGGGGTCAATGTAAAAAAATTTCCACCTTCACTGTCCTGATTATTTTCGTTCGCTCATGTATAACAGTTAGCTTATCTTCTGTGAAATTTGCACCACTGGTTTGGAATTGATGTTTGCTCTGTTTGTAGTTGTAAATAAATTGATTCTTTTATGAGGAGGGTTCAAATGCCTCCATTTTTTTAACCTCCATCATGCCTCCATTTTTAAAAACTTTAATAACTCAAATAATATTTCAGCTTAGTTGTGTTGCTTAGGTGAAGGGTTGTAAATCACCCTTAGTTGCATTGTTTAGTATTTAAGTGAGAAGGCTTCCTTTATTATTGGTTGAGTTTGTTAACAAAAAATGGAGGCATTTGAACCCTCCTCTTCTTTTATATATCATATTGCAGAAATACTTCGGAGATATATTGATTTTGTTGCCTTGTTTGCTTATTCTTTCTTTCAGCTTTTCTTGTTCCAAAAATATTACCTGACACTAACTGACATATGGAAGTTCTTCCACCCTTAAATGCCCAGATTGTTTGTTGTATTGATCTAATAGTTTCTGCTATTAGCTTTATATCTCTGGTACTGGATGCTAACCTTGGTAATGGTATACTTTGTGTAGAGATTAATTTTGCTATTCAAAAATTGGTCAAAAATATCCTCTTAATTCTCTGTATTTAATCTCTTACAGGAAAAATGAAGAGCAGAAGTACAAGGAGCAGAAGCCCAAGGCCAATGAGAACAAGCCAATTATGACTGAATAAGGTGGGCTTTTATATTGTTTTGACAAAGTCACAAAAAAAATGTAGGTGCTTTGCAAGTGTTGTGTTGTAGTGTTGTAGCAATATTCTGGGTACTGTTACTTGATATGTTTTCAGTGATGTTATCTGCATTTGATGTATGATGATATGAGATTGATGTAATACTTGGAATGTGATCAAGTGGTGGTTTATTTGTTTGGTTTCATTCTTGTTTTCATTGCTTGATTTTATGAGATACATGAAATCTTATTTTTTACATGACAATCTGATATATTAAGAACAGGATTCCCAGTTCTCACCTATGTTGCTTAGTTATACTCTTTTAGTTGTATAACTAACAGAGATAAAATTTACTTCTAATTATTGTTAATGAGATCTTTAAACTTTAAATGTAAATATCAAAACAAAATTTATAGATATGATCTATATTATTTTTTTATTCTATATATAAAAATTATGAAATTTCAACTTTGTTTTGATTATTATCAATAGTTTGTAAAAAGACAGTGATATAGATGTTTTCTGAATGTTAATTTTCTTGTTGATTCATATAAAATAAAATTGAATAGTGATTTTTTTTTATGGGTAGAGAAGATAATATATATTATACCTAATAGTTTTATTTTAGCATGTAAGTTCTAGAATTTCTGTTATTTAAAAAAAATAAAAGTGAATACATGTTGAAGGCATTTGAACCATTCTCATTATTTATAATTTTGTTATTATTTATTATTAATTTTTTTGATGTACTTCAATAGCGTTAATTATGGATGGTGCATATAATATTAGATGACGTCTTTACTCTGACAATTATGCAGCATATGCATTTATCGGCCATGTTTGATTGGAATTAGTATCCTTGAATTTTTTGAGTTGATGCATCTGAACCATTCAATTTCCTTTAAGATCCGTGCAGATAAGATATGCACTAATAGTTAAAATCGGACGACTAAATTGGTTTTGTTTAAAATTAGATGGTTGAGATGTATTAACTCAAAAGAATCCTTTTGAGTTAATGCAGAGGATACGTGTTCTGTTTGATTGTGGAGTGATTTTACTAATAAATGTCTATCGTCAGATATTAATTTAAGATACAAAATTAATTACTTTATTATGTAATCGTCTATTAAAACTTTATACACGTCATGTCGAATTCCATTTATGTTATTTTATCAATTTAAAAATTAAATTTGTTCTTCACTTTGTACGTTCTTTTGGCGTAGTCCGAAAAATTATTCTAGTAATATATAAACAGGAAAAAAAACACATAAGAAGTCATGATTGTTAAAAGCTCAAATAAGAACTTAGATTATTATCTTACAGTGAACTTCATTAATTCTTCAAAAATTCAAATATATCAGTCGTATATAGAAAATAGCATGCATATTTTTTATTCATATTTTTCTAATCAGGAGTAGAGTCTCCGCTCTAGCCGTGATTTTCATTAATATCCAACATTAAATAAAAAAATGCCAAAATTGTCCAGAGGTGCTAGAAAATTATAAAAATGTCCAAACCAGCTAATTATTGGCTGATTCTTGGTTTTTTTTTTGGTTGAGATAGTTGATATATTAATTGTTGATTTTATTACAATTATTTGGGCGGTCCGCTATAATTTATTCATTTATTACAATTTTTATCAATTTAATCATCTATTACAAATTATTTTTCAAAATACATACTAGAAAAACCACAGTATTTGGGCGGTCCACTATAATTTTTTTAGAGAGACATTTAATGTGTATAAATTGAGATGTATTGTATAGATATTGTATAAAATGCAACCTAAGTACTGAGAAAATACATTCTTTACAAATTTCTTTTATTTTTAAGTCATTTTTGTGTCATCTTTCATAAATCATAAAAATAGTAAAAAAATTTCAAAAATAGTAAAAATTGGTATTTTACAAGTTCATTATATATCTAATTTACTGAGCTACTTAGATCGAAAAATAGAAATGAAAATCTTAATTTTGAGGCTCTTCCCTTTATTTTTTTGGCAATTCTAAATTTTGAAAAACAACATAGCTGTCACTGACGCATGTGTATTTTCGCAAGGTTTTCAAAAAGTGGTCATTCACTCAAATCAAATACTCGAGTGTCGTTTTATGGCCGTTTGAAGTTTCGTCATTATTTTATGCCTTCTCAGTGAAGATATCATCTCTATTGCTTTATTTCTATTCCTAGTCCTAACCTCACCTGTTTACGAGAGATGTCTTAGATAAATACATGTACAACATACAAATGCTTTAGAAATGAGATAAATGATTTAAAAAAAATTAATACATATGCATTATAACAGAACGACACATATCTAATTTGTTGAAGCATTAATGTGCTGTATTGCATGTCTTAATATAAACTCGACAATTAATATATCAACTATCTCAACAACAACAAAAAGAAGAACCGGCCAATAAGCGGCCGGTTTGGACATTTTTATAATTTTCTAGCATCTTTTGACAATTTTAGCATTTTTTATTTAATGTTGGATATTAATAAAAATCACGGCCGCTCTAGCTTTCATAGTGACAAGATTCGTGAATTAATGTAAATAATTCATTTTTCTGGAGTCAGCGAACCGAACGGATATTATTCGGTCAACTGAAATTTTATCGAATTATTCGCGAATTTTACAAATTATTTGCAATTTATTTTTTTGCTCTCTTGTGGAACTAAAATCTCTGGTTCGGACTCAATGTATAATTCCGAATCATTCCTGAATTATACTAGAATTATTCTCGAATCATGAAATTTGACCCCGTCGAACTAAACCCGAATAATCCATTTGTTATGGTACTAGCTGTGTCATAGTTCCATAGTAGCAAATCAATAGTTCGGGTTCAGTTTGGCGGGGTCAAAAATTCGTTATTCAGGTTCGGGATTTAATTCGGGAATGATTCGGTACAATAAGGAAGAATTTTTTTTTTTAAAAACCCTAAAAAAAGAGAAAAAGTGAAAACAAAAAAAATATTTAAAAAAAATTCTTGTTTTTTTTCGTGAATAATTCGTGATTCGCTTTTTATTCACGAATTATTCGGTGAAAGTTCAGTCAAATATTTTATTCGTGGTTTGGTTAAGAAACCCCTGAAAAAACGTTTCATACGCGAATTCACGTTTTAATCACGAATATTTTTACTGTGTCCGTCATACAACTAAGCACCACATGGAGCACCTCACGGTCTCTGTTACAGGGAACCTAGACGCGCTAACATTCCCTGCCTTTCGTCTTTTACCAGAAATCTGGTCGGTCTGCACAACTTAAATCAATAAATTACTACACGTCCATCAAAGGGTGCTCTTCAAAATTTCCATTGTCACTGACAAATGGGTTCTACTCGAAATGGGACCCAGTGATCAGTGTAATCGGAGGCTATCTCCTTAAAAAGATTATCATCGTTCAAAAGTATCACAATCAACCCAGAACCCACTCTCACTCCTCACTAGTCACTCCGCTCCACCGTCAATGGCGACCCGGATTCGAAACCCTACTCTCTTCTACTTCTTCTTCTCAACACTCCTGCTCTCCACAGCCACGTCCTCTCCAGATCCAATTCGAGCGCGAGCTGATCTCCTACGAAAGCAGCTCACCGATCTCTCCTATGTCTCCTCTCTCTACGCCGGTTCCTCCCGAAAGCTATCACTGGAGACCTCCAAGCAATCGCGCCTCTTCTCCCAGCTCTCGCAAAATTTCTCTATCCTGCTCTCTTCAAATCCGCCACAGGATGTGTCGAGATTCGAGAGGGATGCTCGTGCGCTCATTTCATCCGCACGTGCACTCATCTCCGCTTCAAAGGACTCTTTTGATCCCCAGCTGAAGATCCAGCGGCTCAAAGATGCAATCTTTGCAGCAAATGAGCAGTTAACTAAGGTAAATAATTGTAGAGATTTTTTTATTTTAATATTGTATATCCATCAGTAGGAGGTTGCATAATTTCACGTAACCATACCGGTGAGGCTCACTATTGAGCCAGCACTGAACGAAGCTCCTTTAAATGGCTATTAGGCATTGGACATAGTTTGATTGGCTCTGAGTGTGCTTGGCTTTCTAATTTTGACTAATTAATGACGTTAAAATATTGCAAACCCACCCCAACTTGTTTGGGACTAAAGGCTTTGGTGGTTGTTGTTGTTCCTAGCCACTGCCCAACCGGTAGCAGTATACTACCAGGGTTTTCTGATACTGGATTAATTAGGTAGGTTGGGCTTGCGCCAGCTGTGCATATCTGGTTAGACCAAACCAGTCAGTTCTTCTTCATGTAATTGTCAGTTATACATTCCATACTGTACCGGGCAAGTTGATACCAATCCTTTCAGACATGGTACCGGCACAGACCGTCCATTTTCAAGGTCAGTCTGTTATTTTGTCGTAGATTTCATCTAATCGTCAATTCCACCTCTTAGGCAAAGAAGAGTGGCGCATTTTCAAGTCTCATTGCAGCAAAATCGATCCCCAAGTCCCTCCACTGTCTGGCCATGAAGCTGACTGCTGAGCGGGTGGCTCACCCGGAAAAGTACACAGACCCAGCCCAACCTGCTCCGGAGCTGGAGGACCCGCGGCTTTACCACTATGCAATATTCTCTGACAATGTGCTCGCAGCCTCAGTTGTGGTCAACTCAGCTGTCAAGAATTCGAAGGACCCTTCACGCCATGTTTTCCACGTAGTCACTGACCGTATGAACCTTGGTGCAATGCAAGTATGTAAGAATTTGATGCATACGTCCACAGTTTTTTTTTTTTTTCCAAATTATATCAGAAAATTTGTAAAATTCTACAACAGTGAGGAAGGAAGGATAGAGGAAGGAGAAAGTTCTCCCGTTAATCCATGGCCGTAGCACATTCTCTATATTGATATAGGCTATGTTTGGTAGAGATAAGGTGGAGGGATAATAGATGACTCTGATCCCATGTGAGAATGGCGATAACAGTTATTCCATATTATACCCCTATCTCTCTACTTCATCTCTCTACAAAACATGGCTGTCATGAATTACTAACCCATATCACTGGTACGGGAGAGATATCTTTTGAATTCTATATTTGTATTTTGCTACAGTTTTGTTTTAATTATTCTGTGTATTATGTGTGTACTGACAACACTGTAGTAAGATTAGTTGACAGTGTATGATCAGCTATCACACCTGACCTGCACAATATTAGTATACAGTACTAAAAATGTTTTGTTGAAGTTAGGTTTGCTATTCATAGCAGCTGTCAAAACCTTAAGGTATCTAGTACATACTCCCCATATGAGAAATAGCTCCAATCCCCCATCTTCATTTATATTTCAAAAGTATCCGAGCTTACACCTTGGTCTCTTCATTTATATCAGTTGAAATAGAAATTAGGGTAAGTCTAGCTCCTGCGGAGAAAATGACTTGGGAGAAAGTACGGTATGTCTAGCTCCTACTAGTTTTCTGGGGGTTTATTAAAATCATTTTGGGGCCTTATGGGTGGAATATAACTTCATTATTCCTTCCTTTTTTAATAGGTCATGTTCAGGCTAAAGGAATATGCGGGTGCCCACATAGAAGTGAAAGCAATTGAAGACTACAAGTTCCTCAACTCCTCTTATGTACCGGTATTGCGCCAGCTGGAATCAGCCAACCTCCAGCGTTTCTACTTTGAGAACAAGCTTGAAAATGCAACCAAGGATACAACCAACATGAAATTCAGAAACCCGAAGTATCTCTCTATGCTTAACCATATCCGGTTTTATCTTCCTGAAATGCACCCCAAGCTCCACCGCATATTGTTCTTGGATGATGATGTGGTGGTGCAGCGTGACCTTACCGACCTTTGGAAAATTGATATGGATGGGAAGGTTAATGGTGCAGTTGAGACGTGCTTTGGATCATTTCACAGGTAAAGCTACACTTTCTCCAGGGGTATTTTGGTATACTTGTCTGAATTTATTTTTGAAATTTTGTTCTCGTTTTTTCTACTTTAAGATTTTTGTTGATGAAAGTTTTGAAGATACTTTTGAGATATCATCCTTATTTTTAATTAAGAGGCAAGATGGTGATTTTATAATTTTGTTGTTTCAAAGCAGTAGGTATTGACTTTGCCTCGTTCAACTAGTAGTTTGTAGCATAAACCAAATATTGTAGCTGAACTTTGCCTCGTTTCACTAGTGGGTTGTAGTGAAACCAAATTTTGTAGTTGTACTACAATCCAAAGGCATTTTACAAATTTGTCTGGATTTTTTTCTGAGAGAATTGTCTGGATGTTTATTACCTGTAGTTTTTACTATTTCTTGTAGAATTTTTGGGAGTTATCTTAACACCTACAAAGTTTGGTGCATTTGCAACTAATGGTTTACACAATGGACCTAGCAATTAAATTTTTTTGATATTATTTTATTTTGTAGCGTATGCATCAAAGAAGAATAGTACTTAAGAGTAATTATGTTGCATCTAATAGGTATGCCCAGTATATGAACTTCTCACACCCACTGATAAAGGAAAAGTTTGACCCGAATGCTTGTGGATGGGCTTATGGTATGAACTTTTTTGATCTAGATGCGTGGAGGAAAGAGAAATGCACCGAGCAGTACCACTATTGGCAGAATCTGGTATGGGAACTAGATTTTTGTAGTTTTGACTTTTACAAAAATATAGGCCGTAACTAAGCCCAATTGAAACTCAGAACACTAAAATATGTAATCAAGTGTTAGTTCAGGTAACTTTTGCCCCCAACCAGTTCCCAATTGCAAGGGAGCCATAGTTTACTTTGGTTTGGACTTGGGACCCAGCTCAATTAATAATTATAAATGCTCAACATTGTTGAATTAGGACCCAAGTTGTGCAATTGAGCCTTAGTTTAGTTCATCTGTGGTTTAATTAACCATCATCTCACCACCTGTATTGTGATTTATTTATCAACGAATGCTAAAGATATGATTTTAAAAAGTGGCTAAATCTTTGATCAAATGAGACCAATGCCAATTATACTTAATGGTTCTACCCTTTAAATTCTTCTTCTAAAAATCTCTTTTTTTACACAGAATGAGAACCGAACTCTGTGGAAATTGGGAACCTTACCACCAGGTCTTATCACCTTCTACTCGACAACAAAACCCCTTGACAAATCCTGGCATGTGCTGGGGTTAGGTTATAACCCTAGTATAAGCATGGAGGAGATTAAAAATGCAGCAGTGGTGCATTTTAATGGTAACATGAAACCATGGCTTGACATTGCCATGAACCAGTTTAGACCTCTGTGGGCCAAGTATGTGGACTATGATATGGAGTTTGTTCGTCAGTGTAATTTTCCAGCTTAGGAATGTTTGCTTGAAAGGTTCACGCATGACCACAAGCAGCTAGCTCTATTCTATTATATAATATATATAGCATTTTTGTTATACCTATTCTTAAGGTTTTGTTGGTAGCTGGTAGTATATGTTTTTTCGAGTTGTTTTCAGATTTCCAAATATTGTAATTGTAATCACAGATGATGATGGATTTGTTTCGTTCCTCAACAAAATGTAAGTAAGAATACTGCCAAAAAAGCTAGTTTGGAAAAACATCCTTGTAATTGCATCATAAAGCATTGGATTAGATTTAGAAGTGTGCTTTTGACTTTTGGATTTTTGGAAAGCATCGGGAATTCCAGTCGGCTACATCTAATCTAGTTTGTTTGGATTTCGATAGATGCGTGTTGCGTTGTTGTGATTTCGGTTCTTGGGCTTCTTAACGGAAACGATGAGCCCAAATCCTAATGCTTTCCAGGCCGAGGACAGTACTTATCTTTAAACTGGGCCGATACACACGATCTGATTCGAACCGCCTTGCTACACGTAAATCGGGATCCGACTCCGCTGCTCTCGAAATAGATAGCAGCATCTGTAATTCAAATCTCAACCGTTTATTTGTATGTATCTTCATGCATAAAAAAATTTAACAGCTGAGATTTGAATAACAGAGTTCTGCTCTCCTATTTCAGAGCAGCGGAGTCGGTTCCAGTGAATCGTGATCAACGAGTCGATACTCGATGGTGATTATAACTTTAAAAAAAAATAGAATATATTATTCCTCAACGTCCATACCTTCTCAAGTTTCTACAGACTAAATACTTCTCACTTTCTCAGCAATCAGTACAATCAAATTATTAAATTTTAGAAACTGGACACTCCATTTTTATATAAACGGAGAGCATGATACATTTCAAAATTGCTGAAATTTATCTATCGGCGCCTGTTCGAAGCACCTCTCTCGTCCCACGAACAATAACCGCTCACTACTTCCACAATTGCCACTCCATTAAGTAATTTATTATTATCCCCATTTTGTCCCCAGGATTCCACCATATAAACCCTAACTCAAGTTAATTAATTGCTCGCCATGACAACAGAATCCATGGATTGTTCTCCTCCCTCCTCCCGTCTCTTACATGGCACCACCACCATCATGCCTCTCAAGTGCCAACCTATGAAGAGAAAACCAAACACTAACCGCGCCTCAGTCTTCAAAAGCAGCGCCATTGCACCTTGCACCGAGTGCGGGAAGCAGTTCAACTCATGGAAGGCGTTATTCGGCCACATGAGGTGCCACCCAGACCGTCCGTGGCGCGGCATGAATATGAAGCAAAAGCAAAAGCCTAAACTGCATGCACAGGAGACTAGCAACTGGGATCATATCACAGATGAGGTTACCAGAGCAGCGTTGATTCTCATGGAGATGTCGGGACAGTCAGTTGGAAACATTGTCGATTGCATGAGAAAGAGTTGCAAGGAGGAGGAGGAGGAGGAGGAGGAGGTCGGGAAAGCGCGCATTGATCATCTCGACTCACCGCTGGTGGATGCAACGAAGGAATTTGCAAAGGTGGAGAAGCCATTGCTTGACCTCAATTTGGCGCCTCCTGTTGAATACTGATCAAGCATGCATGCATACGTACATAACATGTTAAGGGTGAATGTACGTGGTTAGGTTAAATTGTAGTTTCACACTTTCAATAATATTTAGTTTGGTTGTTAATAACTTGCTATAGCTGTTGTTAGAATTTATTTCTTGTGTAATGAAATTAGTAGAATATTAATGTACTTCTCTTTTTGTTAAAAAGCACTACAGTTTGCTTAATTGTTTAATGATGTTCTTGCGTGGAAAAAAGAAAAAAAATAGAGATCCTGATTGATGTTATCTTATTGGCATCTGGTAAATTATATTTTGAGTTGTATTGATGTGTAATCTTAAATTCTTTAATTATGAATGCAAAAAAAAAAAAAATTCTTTAATTATAAACAACATTAATTAATTAGTAGAACAGCATGGAGTTCCAGCCAATTAAATCTAAAAGTAAGACAGTTATTTAATTAAGGCATTAATTAAAATCTCACTAAGGTATAAAGGTATAATTGTTGAGTTTCAGTCAAAATTAAGCATGTAAAAGCTATTAGCATTAATTGTTGTTAATCACGCATACAAACATATATAAATGCATCTCACATACAGACCGTCACTGATCAATGAATTTATTTGCTGATTAGATCTCCTTTCATTTATTGGTTCTCCTAAAAAAATATATAAAATAAGATCCACTTTCATTCCTTCATACAGGTTATATATTTTGGAAAAATGAGGTTCAAGTGCAATTTCTTTATAATATTCTGATAAGTATATGATTAACTACGCTCCAATTTTCTGTAACATAAACCATCTTTAACTTGAAAAAAACACCTTCATATTTTTTCTCTATTTTTTTTCCCCTAATGCTTACCGTGACTCGGATAATGTCATAAACCCGAAATTTTTATAAATATATAAAATCAAAAATTAATTTAACAATTTATACATTTTTTTAACATAATTCAAACACTGTCTATACCGATGACAAAATAATCGGTTACAGAGCTTAAAACCAATGACATGTTCATCGGTTTCAAAAAGCTTGAACCAATGACAGTGTAATCGGTTTTAGTCTAGCACAGTTTTTGATGCTTTCTGCACACTTTTTGAAACAACGAACGGCTCAGATTAAAACAACGAACGACTCAGATTCAAACAAAAAAATGTAATCATTACACGCGCAAACTCCACGCGGTTTGTAATTTAAAATAATTTTTCATTTTTTTATTTAATTAGAAAATGTTATAATTTATTTATTTATTTTATTAAAATATTAGAAATTTTTTTATATATTTTTTTAAATTAGATAGAATACCATATAATTTGATTTATTAGAAAGACTTAAACAAATAATCCGATCAATATTTTTCAGATCAGATTTTTCATGGCTGTAAGAAAAATTAAAATATTTATTTGTGTTATTAGAAAAAATAAAAATATTTTGAATCTGAATTATTGATCCCGGTTCAAAAGTCACTTCTAGGTAAATACAGAAAATATTATTGTCTTTTTATTTTTGAAAAAATAAAAATTTGAGAAAATTTTGCCGCAACTATGTAATGATTACATTTTTTGTATGAATCTGAGTCATTCGTTGTTTTAATCTGAGTCGTTCGTTGTTTCAAAAAGTGTGCATTCTGCATCAAAAACCGTGCTGGACTAAAACCGATGGAAATGTCATCGGTTCAAATTTGAGAAAACTTTGCACAACTCTGTAATTATTACAAACAATGTTTTAATCTGAGTCGTTTGTTGTTTCAAAAAGTGTGCCAAAAGCATAAAAAACCGTGCTGGACTAAAACCGATGACACTATCATCGGTTCAAGCTTTCTGAAACCGATGAGCAAGTCGTCGGTTTTAGGCTTTGTGACCGATTATTTTGTCATTGGTATAGACAGTTTTTGAATTATGTTAAAAAAATGTATAGATTGTTAAATTAATTTCTGATTTTGTATATTTATAAAAATTTCGGGTCATAAACTTCTAGTATATTATATATGTTTGGCCTTGAGAATATAGATCCTACTAAATTGTACAACAATACCTTGAAAATATAGATCTATATTTGACGAATCCGAATCTGCTGCGATTTTTCAATGTATTCCTAAAATTTCAGCTTTTCCAAATCCAACTGTTGAATTGTTTTGAGATTCGTGTATAGAAAAATAAGCTGTTTTGAGATACGTGCACAGAAAACATTAGACAGCTGGATTTAGAAAAATAGGAATTTTAGGAACACTGTTCCTCATCTTTGGATTGCAGTAGATGTGAATCCATATTTGACATTTGAGTGAGGCTATGGTACTCATAGTGCACAGAGTGGTTCGTACTACGAATTAATATTTTTGTTTTCAAAATTTTAATAGTTGACCTGAACTGTTCAATATGATAATTATGTCTTTGTAAATTAAATTTTACATATTTTAGAATTCTTTTACTATTATTCTAGATGGGTAGAAAATCATTATTTTTGAATGGTTCATAATTTCCAGATCAAGTAATTTTCTACCATTTTTTTAAATTTAAAAATACATATTCATACGGAGACCATGTTTAATGGTTCAAATCAAACCGTTAGAATTTTCAAACCAAAAAATTTAAGTTCATATATAGCTCGAGTCAATATATACTATACATATATAGTACTATAATCTCATTCTTAACATTTTCTATATATAAATTTGTCTAAATAATAAAAAAAAAGAAAATGTTAATAATTTATGCAATTTGGAAACAAAATTATGGGGGTCAAATTCAATTGACCTCATTGTGCTAACTTTCATCCTCTTACAGGTTAATAATCAAGATTATAAATAACTAGCTATAGCTACAGTATAGTTTTTCGGACTTTAAAAGCGATGACGCGATTATCACACCCCGACAATAGGGTCGACAACCCGCTGCGCACAATAGCGCAAGGCATCTCAATTATCATACATAATCACATATATACATATAATACCAATAGCAAGACAAGAGCCACAATATTTGATAATAACTTCAATAAGTTTCATAATATACAATTTAAGCAAATACAAAATAAACTTGTTACGGTATAATTAAAGACAATCGAAATACCATAGCAGATTTATTTTAAACAAACATATGCTTTTTATTGTGGCAACTTCCGTAGCTTTCCAATTCGAACTCTCGATACCTTGTGTAGCGCTTTGTACCTGGAACCCACCGAAGTGAAAAGGTATTAGAGATTGAAAATCTCTAAGTGCGGTATTCAGTTCCAATCGAGTTATCCTCAAACCCATCCAACTTTACAAAATAGCATCAAGTACATATCATAAAAGAGCAGCAATAATTATCAAGCCAAAGACATAATTCACAATGAATAGTAAATTGCTAGCATGAATCAATATAGGCCAAAATTAGAACCTTACGAAGCAACATAAAAAAAAAAGTTTACCGATGACATTTCACTAAGTTATGCTTATGATAACATAAAAGTTCTATAAACTCCAAAGTGCAATGCTCATGCAAGTAGATTGATTATAAATTCAAACATACATGAAATACTAACTTATCGTATCAAATACCCAAATGTTCATGAATCTTATTTAATGCACAAGTGTTATAGTAAAGAACTTTCTATGATTCTTTTAAGATTCCTGTCATACGCTCAAAGTCTGAAAATTCTTTTTTCTGACTACGGGTCATGCGCTACCACGAATACGGCGCCTACACAATTTCTGTTATGCGCATAACCTGAAATTATGTACTTATCACGAAACGGCGCCTACAGGCCTTCAGTTATGCACTACCACGAAAGAACATCGCCTACATAACCTGAATCCCGTGCTACCATGAATACGGCGCCTACATAATTTATGTTATGCGCTTCCATGAATTAACGGCACCTACATAACAAAAATTATGTGCTTACCACAAAAATAGCGCCTACATGACCCCGGTCATGCGCTACCACAAAAAGACAGCGCCTACTTGACCAGCCAAGTTTTCAAGTTCAACGTTGATTCAAATGCACATATGCCTATATGTTATGCTTCATGAGAAAATACTCTGCATCATCATCATGGTTTTGTTTAATTAAATCAAACTTATGATTAAACCAAATTATTTCATATTGTCATGCATCAATTTCCGAAAAGTGTAATCATGCTTCCAAAGATATTTCATGCATTCATATCAAGCCATTCAAAACTTCAACATAAATCTATAGTAATACAACAACTAGAAATCAGCAAGCAATCCAAATCGTGTGCAAGTAATTTTAAACCAAATAATTCACTCATGTCATTCTCTAATCTCATAAATCAATAATACCAGACTTGAGGCTTATGCATACAATTCTAAAATACAACACCTAGTCTAAATTATGTCACCATACAACTCAATTTGGTTAACTAATTAGCGGGGATGTTATTACGAAGTCTACTAATAATTTAAAGCAGTCAATTTATATCAATTTCAATGCAGCCCCTTTATATTTGGTCAATACCCATATATTATTCTACCATACCTTGCCAATACGAGTGTTTTTTATAAACCATAAATAAATAAAAAATTCGGGTTTCAGCATAATTATGCGGTTTTTTATAAAATCCATAAGAAACGGTTTGGCAGCCCATTCCCTACAGTAATTTACATTTTAGAACGAGCTGCCAATCCGTTCTTAACCAATTTTCAAATTTAACAGCTGAAACTCTATGGCCAACCGTGTTGCTCACTTGAAACCTGACTGCCAATCCGTTCTTCATGGAGAACAGACTGCCAATCCGTTTTCCATGGAGAATGGACTGGGATTTCGTTTTTTTTTTTCAAGCGAATTGGTGGAAGAACAGACTGTTAATCTGTTCTCTATGGAGAACGGACTGGGATCCCGTTTTTTCTTCTTTTTTTTCAGCGAATTGTTTTATTGAAAGAACGGACTGGGATCTCGTTTTTTTAACTTTTCTAGCGAATTGTTATAAGAGTGACCCTTGTGAGCTTTCTTCATAACTCGGACTGTCGGTACTGAAAAAAAGAACTTCACACCTACGGTTTTGAACTTCTTCAGCTGAAAAAAAATATATTTTGAGAGTGTGTTATCTACAGATCGGCCCCTGCATTGTATTTCCCGCTTTCGTCTGAAGGTCGTAGTAATTTTTTTTTTCAATTCCGATCATTTTTTAGGATGTAAAATTAAAAATGATATTTATGTTGATTGTGAATTTTTTTTTTCAGGAAATGTCTCAAGTATTAATAAATGTGTACCATCATCGTGAAATTTCAGACACACTGACCTGCACTTTTCCGATTTCTGACTCAACCAGTCTTGATGAGCTAAAAAAATTACCGGTAATGGACAATCCCCACAGACAACTGACATCTTCTAATGTCACTGTCAACTCCCCCACCGAAAGATGGAATGAATTCGTTTCAGGCCTCCACCTCTCAACAAGAGCGGTGATCAGACTAGCATCAATATAGCATTTATTCACATCCTTCATCTGAAACAAGCCTAAATTCACCTAACTTGATTTCATCTGAGGCTGGTAAGAAATGCCCATTTGACGAGTGCTAGGACGTAGTCTGTACTCATCCTGTAACGATAATTGCCATGCATAAAAAATTAAACTCCAAAATTTAATTCAACCTTACAAGTAAATTTCAAGCAAAATCGCCAAGTGATGACAAATACTTGCGTACCCGCCAGGCTTATACATAAAATTACAATTAAACTACAATGCAAAAAAAAAGAAGAAATTATTCAAAGAAATTCCACAAACAAAATTAAATTCTCTAATTCATCCAAAAAACTGGCCTAAATTACTTCCAAAAAAAATTATTCTACATTCATTGAATTAAATTTTATGAGCTAATATACTCCACATGTAAACCATTCTACAGTTACTAAAATAACACTAACAAAACTAAATCAAGCCACAATTTATTTATACTACAAAACCCTAAATTACTAAATCATTATACAATTATTAAAATTACACTATAATACCTAAATTATACTTAAAAAAACAAAATGATTATACATCTCATTTATATACCCTGAAATTTAAAAAATTCTAAATTGATGGATATACCCTCAATTTCTTAATATACCCTTAGTTGATATCAAAACCATCAATTATTTATTTATACTACAGAACCCTCAATTTTACACTACAAAAAATAAATTAAACTACAATAACTTATTTATACAAAAAAAAAAATTCGGATTTTTATCCAAAAATGCCTAAATTACACTAAAAAAAAAAATACTAAATCATTCTACAATTTATTCATATACTCTCAATTTCTTAATATACCCTCAATTTCGTAATATACCATCAATTTATACCAAAACCATCAATTAATGGGAGATATACTACAAAAACTCTTAATTTAACAATACAAAGGTCAAATTAAACTACAATTACTTATTTAAACTAACAGAAAATTAAAATTTCGGATTAATTATCCAAAAAAAAATTAAACTACATACCTAACGAAATTTGTAGATCTGAACCTTTTTTTGTTCTTCTCAAAGAAATCTACAATTATATGTGCTTAAATTAAGAAATAATAACTTATTGAGGGTTGGAAAAAAAATTAAAAACTGACCTTGGTTCGGAGGCAGAGAGAAAAACGGGTTGAGTAATGGAGTGAAAATGAGTTCGGAAGGAAGAGCTGCGAGTGTGTTTTGGTTCCCATTGGGAACGGATTGGCAATCTTTTTTTCCTTTTTTTTTTCCTGCACCGCGAGAACGGTTTGGGAACCCATTTTTTGACAAAAAAATATACTGAAAACGGTTTGGCAACCCGGTCTTTGATCAGGTTGGATTTTCTGTGGCGATAAGTGCTGTGGTCTGGAAAATTGGTTAAGAACGGATTGGCAGCTCATTCTGGAATGTCAATACTGTAGGGAACAGGCTGCCAAACCGTTTCTTATGGTTTTTATAAAAACCCCAGTACTCATGCTGAAATCCGAATTTTTTATTTATTTATGGTTTATAAAAAAACTCATGTGACTGTTACCCGATAACTAATATATTCATACTATGCACGTAACAATCAAGCAACCAATAATTTAGCCATAGTACAGAAACAATCAACAAGTAAATTGCAATCGATAAGCACACAACATGCAACATAAGGCAAGCTAGAAACCCGCAAGCAATCAATAATATTAACATAAGTTGAAAGGAGCTAAGAATAACTCGAAATCCGCACCTTTTAACGTAGGGCATGACCAACATGCTCAAAGTTAGTTCACGGTTCAAAATCGAGTCGTTCGAGAGCAACCACATGAACACAAACAATCAACTGAGCAACCCAACACGTTTATCGTCTTCTTCGACTTTCTCGTTCCCCGACCACACCGAGCTACTGTCGCCTCTACTGCCTCCTCTCTTTCTTCCCTCATCCTCTTCTTTTATATTTTTATTTCTCTCTTAATTTCTCCTTTTCTATTCAATTATAATTTCTCCCTTCTCTGTTTCCTTTCATTTTCGATATTGACTCCCCCCCCCCCCCCCCCCCCCCCCCCCTGTGTTCGCCATCTCCACCAGGATAAAAAAATTAGAGGGATCGAATAGTTAATCGGCAAAGAAAATGTGAGTGGAGTTAGGTGGCATTAAAACTAAATGTCAATGTGTAGTTACACGTGTTTATTCATGCAAAATGGTCTTAGTAAAAGAAATTCACTTATTTTCTCCTTATTCTAATATTTAGTTATTTTGCACTAAACCCCTTATATCATTAGAAATAATTTGGCCATTATATACTATGTTTTCAATTCACATGATATTACTCAATTTTAAAATAGCCCATGTTTGACTAAATATTTTACAAGTACAATAAAATTAATTAACATCTATAATTTATTTACCGTATACTACTGTAAATCTTAATATCTTATGATATTTTAGTATTTTTTTATTATAACAAAATAAAAATTTGTTAAGGACTTTAAAATTATCTATTTTCTAATTAAACTTTTCCTATATTTTTGTAGTGTATAAGTTTCAAATTACTGAAATACAATGGTTTATAAATAGACAAGAAAATCCAAACTGAATTTTTTTTTATCTAAAGAAAAAAGAAAAAAAAATAAACACTTCACTTAGAGTTAGATAATTATCCAATTGTTCAAAAATTTGGTTGTTACAGCAATAATCGCTTTAGAACCTTGGTTAATATATATAGAGAGAGATAGACTACCATGCTCTGCAAATTAAAAGACCCCTTTTAATTTGCATTTAAGACTAATGGATCTGCTGTAAAATTCGTGCAGATCATTGATCTCATTCAAAAAAATTCATTGGATTCAGATATTTTTTTCGGAGATAGGTTTACTGGACCCGTCCAGTTTAATTAAACTCCTCCCCAAGCCCCCGTCTGATCCCCTCGTTCTCTCTCACGCCATTTCCCTAAGATTGTGTGTGTAGAATTAGACTACGGTGATATGCATATTTAGTGTCATTTTGTGCTATGTAATTTTCAGTTGTCGGATGGACTTCAAGATTCGTGCATGATTTATTCGTTGGATAAGAACTTAACAGTGACGGAAAATTTCAGTTATTGCTAAAAAAGAAACTGGTCGTAAATCTGTGCGTAGCTTTAGTCCCAACTTTTTTCTTTCGGCCCCCTTGTCCACACTTCGCACACGCACCTTTCTCGCTGCCCAAGTTTGACTGTCGTCACCTTCGTCGCTGCTCAACACAATCTTCATGTTAAAATATATTTGGAGATCAAATTTATATTTTTTGGAAATTTTTTGCTATTTTTTTAGATTTATTGAAAATCGTTGTTTTTCAAACAAATCTGGACTATAAAAAAATAGCAATTTTCAATAAATCTAACAAAATAGTAAAAAAATTTCCAAAAAATATAAAATTTGGTCTCCAAGCATATTTTAACATGAAGATTGTGTTGAGCAGCGACGAAGGTGACGACAGTCAAACTTGGGCAGCGAGAAAGGTGCGTGTGCGAAGTGTGGACAGTCAAACTTGGGCAGCGAGAAAGGTAACAAAATAGTAACAAAATGAGGTATGAGGAGATGAGGCATTGGAATCCTCCTCTATATATATTGTTTTCAATTTGATCAATTATAATGTATTTTTCATATTTTGTTTGTTCATTTTCATAAATGATGTACCACATCAAAGATGATCACACTGGTAATGATACTTCAAGAACTTTTTTCATGTTATATTTGATCTTTTTTTTTTCATTTATTGTTGTTGTTTCTTTTATTGTTATTTATTATTTGAATTTCTATTTTTTTTTCATTTGTGTCTTTTATTTTCATTTAAATATATTGTTTTCTTAACTTTGTGTAAATGTCAAACAAAAATGTCTCTTCATATTCTATTCAATCTTATAGTATGTCCTCGTTAAACCGCATGGGCACGATAGTAGTTCTTATATTAAGCACGTAGATGTCCTAATCCGCCAAAAGCTACGATTGAAAGATGAAATTTCTGATCTAATATCAGCACTCCAATCAAATATATAATATGTCTTCTTTTTATTGAATGTATTTTTTTAATGTGTAGAAGTCTAATTTAGTTAAAAGCATGCCCGCTACAAGTACTGCCACACAATATGTTACAATTAAAATTGAATATTCTCCACTTCTTGTCTTATTTTCTACAATAAAAATAGAAATTATTCGGTCTTTCCAAACTTGTAGAGAAAATTTAGAATATAGTTTCTAATTTTATTTCCATGTGTATCACCCCACGCCATGAGAATGGAAATTATCATTTTAAAAATTCTGATATGTAGATAAAATCCATATGCTTCCTTAATTTGTCAGCAATGGCTTATATATAGCAACATGTAAGAAAACAATTGACATATATTAGAAGCATTTTTCTTTCTTTTTTTGGCAGATCGTGCAAGGAAGATCCTGGAATTTCTATTCAATTAATCATACAATATGTATCCTTTGCAACCCACGGCCAAAGTGCTTTTAAATGAAGAAATCGTATACATTAATCAACCAAATCTGTATTTATTCATTTAAAACTTTCATTAATGCATCCTTATTGTTGTTGGTAGCGCACGTTTTGAAAATGCATGCACTTATTTTGGATCTGATCATATTGAGTCCGATTAAAAAATTGGTGATTCTATGTGGCTTTGGTGCTGCAACAAATTATCTATTTGTGCGGAAGTAAAAAAATATTAATACGTATATCATGCAGTGGAAATCTGTAAGGTATTTTCATAATGGTGATATATACACTCCAAAAAATGCTTGGTATTTGTATGCCAAAATTTGCATTAAAGGAAAAATCATTTCAGTCACCTCTTGATTATGGGAGAGGGGGCTGTCCGATGCCCATCGGATTGAGTTGGGTTCGATGGGTGGTTTCTACCGTCCGATCCACTTCAAGATCTGTGCGTATCACTTTAATATCCGTGCTGTTTGCTTTAATATCCGTGCGCACAGATCATGAAGTGGATCGGACGGTAGAAACCACCCATCGAACCCAACTCAGTCCGATGGACATCGGACAGCCTCCTCTCCCCTTGATTATTAGTGTTATTATTATTATTTTTTTTTTTTGGTCGTCACACACCAAAGGCTACTTAGTCGTTATAAACTAGAGCCACACCGTTGTTTATTTTCTTGGTCAACAGCAAAATTATATTATTTGACCGTCACATGTTTCATTTAAATATCAGATAATATGAGCAAGAATCGCATAAAATAGCATAAATTATATTGTTTCATTTAAATATCAGATAATATCCGCAAGATTCTTTCCGAAATTCGGTGCATAAAATAGCCAACAGGATTGTAATTTAATGCCTGATGATTTAAGTGCAAAATAAAAATAATATGTCAGGTATCCATAATAAAAGATACCTGTAACCTGTCCTTTACTTGTTCTTTTTTTATCTTTTACCTTTTCTATAATTTTAAAAAACCTTTGGAGTTCCTGAGAAAAATAACCGAACCGAAGAGAAGAAATACCGTTGCCTCGTCATGCCATGCCATGCCTTCTCTCTCTCTCTCTATCTGAATTCTGAAGCTCCATGCACCGCTAGTTTCCTTCTTTATTTTTCTAACTTTCCCGTTTTAATTTGTTGACTCCTCCTGCTGTGCATTAAGAAAAATTCGAAAAGGTTCCATAAAGATTTTTTTTTTTCTATTACAGTTTTTGGAATTGTTGATCAGTTTCCTAATAAGTTTTGTTTAATTTTGAGAAAAGATTTTCTTCAAATTAAGGAGATTGAAGCCGAAGAAAATAATTTCATCTCTCGTACATTGCATTTTGCATTTGATTCATTCGGATTTGGACTTGGAAGAAATTCCCTAAGGTTTTCGATCGATCGCTACTATATATTTTCCTTATTAATTAATTACGTAACTTTATTTGTCCTTGTACGTAATTGTTTCATTTTCTTAATTATTTACAGGGATTCGAGGCCCAAGAATCTGTACCATTCTGGTTGAATTCGAAGGTTAGTCAAATTATCCATTGATCATAGAGGCTTAAATAAGAAATTATTTAATTATGATTATATATTTAATTATCTGTGTATGTTACCAGCTTTAATTTGTTACGTTAGTTTGCTGATATATGTGTGTGTCTTTCCTATGTTTTCAGGGATTTGAATGCATATCAATCATCTCAACATTATTTTCCTAAAATATGAAGCACTTGCTTCATAAGTTTTGTGGGGCTGAATTGAATAGAAGAAATTAACAAACCTAATTAAGGTTGCAAATTTAAGTATGTCAGGACATTTTTTCTTTTGATTCTTTGTTTCTCCATAAATCAAGTTTCTTAATTTTATTTATTTATGAATTTGGCGTAGGATTTGAAGATTTTAAAAGATTTGTTTGAAACAATTAATGACTATATCAGACAATGCATTGGGTTTCCTACTGGCCTTGTCATCTAGCGCCTTCATTGGTTCAAGCTTTGTTATAAAGAAGATCGGCTTGAAGAAAGCCGGCGAATCTGGCATCAGTGCATGTAATTTGTTTTCTTTTCTTCTTCTTTCATATAATTACTGCATGGAAGTTCATAAACAGACTATTATTTTTTGTTATGTGATGTAATGGTGTTGTGTGTTTCAGCATCAGGAGGTTTTTCATACTTGTATGAGCCACTATGGTGGCTTGGCATGATGACCAGTAAGTCGTTTATTTCATTTTTGTATTTTTGTTTTCATTTTAGTATTTTTGTCGTTTCAATTCAATTCTGCCTTAATAATGAAAGCAGAATGAAGCTTTTGTACCCATGCTTGATACCGACTCGGGGTTTAACTTGACTAGCACTGATATGGAACAAAAAATTAGAGAAAAAACTTTGCCATAACACACACAATCCAGAACTTTATCCTATACGAAACAGCACTGTAAAAAAAATGGTTTGAAACATGAAAGTACAGCTTTCTGTCTCTCTATATATAAGAATTTTCTATGTTTTCATGTACTTTATATAGTGATTGGTGGAGAGGTGGCGAACTTTGCGGCTTATGCATTTGCACCGGCTGTTCTTGTAACTCCTTTGGGAGCTATGAGCATAATTGTCAGGTACCATATATAAGGAAGATATTATATATATATATATATTTTTTTTGCCTATTTAGATTTTGGCACAAGAAAGTGAAGAAACAACCTTCATGTGTCAGACTTTACTAGTTACTACAGATAAATATCGCCTAAGTCCTGAGCCATAGGCTACTTCTTTGATTCCTTCCATTTTTTTTTTTTTTTGCCAACTTTTTGCGGAAGCTACACCTCCTTTCTCACTCTTAGCTATATAGTGGGACAGAGTGATAAAGCAGGGGTAATGTGAAATTATTTGGAGAAGTGAGAAATTTGTTTCTTCCTTTTGACAAATCTGATTCTGTATTAACCGGGAATAATTTATCTTTTTGTGCAGTGCAGTGCTAGCACATTTCATATTGAGTGAAAAGTTGCATATATATGGTGCAGTGGGCTGTATTCTTTGTGTGGTGGGCTCCACTGGTATTGTAATGCATGCCCCGAAAGAGAGGGAGATACACTCTGTCAAGGAAATATGGCATCTTGCTTTTGAACCAGGTGTTTTCTCTTTTTTTTACTGTTCATTGTTCTCAATTAGTAGTAATAATCACCATCACAGGAAGTGCATTCATCAGCAATGACATCCTCTTCTTTATACTAATTAATCAGAATTTATTTGGTAATTTCGATGTAATTAAGCTAATGCTGTTCTTTCTGAAATATCTATACCGAACTTATATATAATATGAAATTAAGGAATGAATAGTAGAATTAATAATTGCTGAATACCAGATGCAGAGCTTGAAGATTTTGAGACTTAATTATATTTTCTTAGGAGTTTGAAGCATTTTACTATGATTATGCTATAAAATTATCATTTTAGCCCTTCCAAACTTGATGTACAACAGAGCTGAGAGCTGCTGTGATTTAACTGCTGATCGAATACCTAATTCATTTCTTTTAGTCAATCTAAGGGTGCAGTCCCCATATTACTTTATAATCAAGAATGATTAGAAATTATATATTATGCAATTTATTTATTTTCTCTTAATTGCATGCTTTCTTTCATTTCTATGTTAACAGGGTTTATAGTTTATTCATGCATCGTCGTGGTGTTTGTTCTTGTTCTAATTCTCTATTTCGCACCACGAGGCGGGAGAAAGCAAATGCTAGTATATATCAGTATATGTTCCCTTATGGGTTCTATTACAGTAAGTCAAAGGCATATAACAAAAAATGCACAAGTTTTATGTTACTTTTGGTACATAATTATTCATTGTAAAGGTGAACTTTGCTTTTCAACTGGTTTTATTGAAAAGTTTTGAAAATATCACACTCTCTTTCTTGCTCACTACTTGGAAGGATGATTTGTCAAGAACAAGGGCAATTTACTCCTTTCCTTGAACAAGATTGGAGTTATGGGGATGAGCAATAATGGAGACATCAGTAATTTTGCAGGATATATAGGGCAACTTGAGATTTGAAAGCTACAAATTAATATTATATATAATTATATATAACCCAATTATCTCACGTCTTTATTTCCTATTTTGGGTCCCCTAACAGGTTATGAGTGTAAAGGCTGTGGCAATTGCTTTGAAGTTGTCATTTTCAGGCAATAATCAGTTCAAGTATGTGCAGACTTGGTTTTTCATGGCAGTTGTTATTATTTGTTGCCTTGTGCAACTGAACTATTTAAACAAGGTAAGTAAATTTTGAATTTAAATAAGAAAAATAATGATTAAATCGAATGTGAGTCCAAGATTAGAACACCGTGCAAGAATTTGGTACCATTTTATTTTGATTGAGGTTTAATATGGAAACAGTGGAAGTATTAAACTGGTAAAACGTGGCACCAATGCAGTATTGCTGAGGTCTTTATGAAACATGTCCAGTTCCAATTCTGATTGGTTTTACATTTTCTTTATTTCTTTCTAAGTGGACTTTAGTATCTAAGGAAATTTGTCTCTTTTATCCATTCATTTATGAATTGAACTAAAGATTAAGGTACATGGATAAAAAAAAATAGTAATGCGTGTAACCAAATTTTGTGTGAGGCATGTTGTTGAACTTAAATCTAAATTTTTATATATCATGTGGAAATGTAGGCATTGGACAAATTTAATACAGCGGTGGTCTCTCCAGTGTATTATGTCATGTTCACAATCTTCACCATTGTTGCTAGCATGATCATGTTCAAGGTTATATATTACTCTCTCCCCTCCTAAAAAGACACAAATTTGAGCCGTTTAATCAAACTAAAATGATTTGCTGCATTTAATTCATTACCCTTTTTCTTAACAGACAAATTCGCACCAGAAAAATAATTTGTTTAAGCCAAGTTTGTTGCCTAAAATGCTTAGACCATTAATTATATATAGCCTAGGTAAATCAGATTTTCAATTATAATCTACTCAAAGAGGATCTAATTTTCAGGAGTGGGACTCACAAAACATATCAGACATTGTGACAGCATTGTGCGGCTTCATTACAATTCTCTGTGGCACCTTCATTCTGCACAAAACCAGAGACATGAGCGAAAATTTGGCCGCAATACCAACTCAAGTCCCTGTTATCATAACATCAGGAGTTGAGATTCCTAAGATAGATCATGTATGCCTTTCTCCTAATACAGTAGATTCTGATTCTCCTACTTCTACTTCAAAATTACATTCTCCCCCTGGCACACCTTCATGACAGTATCCAATCAAATTTTAGGGGCCAAATCCAAATTGATCGATGGAGAATGCCTGTCAGCAAGATCATGCAGTTCCACACTTGCCAAGGTGATATTCTTAATTTTGTCAGAGGATATTAGCTTCATGAAAGATTTCGAGGCTTAGAAACAGAGGATGATTCTATGTATAGAGAAAATTTCAATTAGAGAAATGCTAAATTAATTTGCAAAAAGTTGAGGTATTGAAGCATGATTCATGGATCTATTGTATGAGTGAAATATGTCATCATTTGTATTATATATTAAGCTAAATGAATCTCTGCCCTCCATAAAGTTACCCTTTACGATTGGTTCTTTGATGGTATAAAACTTGGAATTCTTAGGGACTGAATAGGAAAAATTTATCATGTTCAATTGTTACATCATTATTGCTATCCAGTTTGGTTCTGAATATTATCAATTGTAACATGAGGAAGGAAGCGATTGCGGGGAGCAATGGTTCTATGAGATGGCAAGACTCTGACAGGATAAAGCAAGAAATAGAAACATATACAAATAAAATAACTTTTTTTGAAACACAAGATTTCTTTAGCTATTTATTTGTTCCCAAATTCAGCACACGCCAACACTCCCCTTCAAGTGGGCACGTACAAATCTGTCATGCCAAGTTTGTCAAGTGTGCTTTCAAAGAACTTGCTTGACACCCCTTTCGTAAGTATATTTGCCAGCTGACTTTCAAATTTAGCGAACAGAAGCTTTAGTATCTTAATTTGAGTCTATCTTGTCCTTTATGAAGTGTCGATCTACTTCAACATGCTTCGTCCTATCATGTTGGACCGAGTTATGAGACATGTCCAGTGCTGCTTTGTTGTCCGAGAATAGTTCCATCTCCTCCTTAATTTGGTTCAAACCCAAGTTCAGGTCAATTTTTAATAAGTATGGATACAGTATATGGATAATATCAATTCTTAATGGATATAAATAGAGTATGAATTAATAAGATCAATTATTAGTGGGTATGGGTATATATTATAATGCTTCCATCCCTATCCGAGTTGTATCCATTGACACCCCTACGTGTTTGCTTTGAATCACAAATTAGTCAACTTGTGCTCAGAATAGAAAAGTTATTTTTATTGATTGCTTTATGTTTTTCTCTACTTAAGGAAGCAACCTATATAGTTAGGTCTCTTCTTCTTCTGAAGTGTATCAAAAAATATTTTTACGTAAAAGAGATTGTTACAAATTAATGAAATAAAACTAGAGTGGGAAGGAAGTTTCACGAGAGTTGTGTATTTATTCATTTCTAAATTGTGACATGGGCTTGCTAGTGACAATAACTTTATGGATCAAATCAATTTTATAGTCCGATCAATGAGAATAAAAATAACAAATAAAAAAAAAGTCTATCTCATTTATTTACATAATTTCGTGCATCAAGTACATTTCGAGTCTCTTCTTTTAAACGCAAGGCGCCACACAATCGGATCTACTTTGGTTCGATAGGTATAATGATCATTTGATTGCATCAAGATCCGTGCAAACTACATTAAAACCTGTGCCAGTCTGTTTCAATTTCCGTGTGCACAGATCTTAATACTAATCGTACGCCTAATCTTGGACTATTCAAGTTCTTTATATTTGAATAATCAAATTGAACTGTCCGCGTGTACTATGTGGGCTGCTGTTCCCAGAGTCCGTAACCTCTGAGATATCTCAATTTTTGCGTGACCGATGTGTCCAGTGCCTATTCGGGGCAGCTTAGGGGGCCAGTTTTATTTGAGCTTTGAGATTTGTGCATAACATATTTGAACGATTGAGATATTCCAAAAAGTCATGCAAAGTTTGAGATATCTCAGAGGATGCGAATTCCTGTTCCCACGGGTGCGTATCCTCTAAGATATTTCAATTTTTGCGTGACCGATGTGTCCGGTGCCTATTCGGGGGAACGTAGGGGGGCAATATTATTTTAGCTTTGAGATTCGTGCAGAACGTATTTGAACAATTGAGGTATCCCAAAAAGTCACGCAAAATTTGAGATATTTCACCCATAGGGGTGTACAGTGTACACAGGTCCGGAGGATGCTATATTCCTATGAGATATCTCAAAGATTTTTTTTTTATATAGGGGTGGGTGAAATCTTTTTCTGGACCTAGGACATTATTATTGAGCTTTGACGTTTATGAAGAAAAGATTTAAGCGGTTCAGAAATTCCACATGTTATCACAAAGTTTGAGATATCTTAGGGAAAGCGAATTAATTCAGTCGCAATATATTTGGATTGGCCGAATTTAATTTGTATTTTGTTACAATATTTTTAATTCATAATCAATTAACAATCATCACTTATAAGCGCCATTGAACTCAAAAAAAATTTTCAAATGATCAGGATTTTTTAATTTTGCAGATTTTATTAATAAGAAAACAACATGTACATAAAAGTGTACTATTTTTTTTTTAACAATTAAAACAATAAAAATGAAACATATCATTTAATAACATATATAATTGTTAGATAGAATCTAAAGGTAACAATATTCATACACTAACATTAATTATATATAATTATTTTACATAACATACTTCAACTAATAATAAGAATAACAATTGTTAGCTTATGCTAACCTTAAAAAAAACTAATAATAAGAGTATCATTTACTTTCAAACCATCTTAATAAATAGTAAAAAAATTCCAAAAATGTAAAATTTGGTCTCCAAGCACATTTTAATATATATTGAACATCTAACGGTTTGGATCGATTGTTTGGACTTTGAAAATTGAAAAACTGAATCGTTTATTCTGGAGGCTAGGAACAAACGTTTTGAGCTTAGCCACACTTTCTATATATATACATACACACACACACACACACACACACACACACACACACACACACACACACACACACACACACAAATATTTAAACAATACATGTGTTTGAAGATTTCATCTACAGAAAAAAAAATCTTTTTACATGTGTTTGAATATTCCAATCCGATTCGGCCAATTATGACTGATTCATCCAATTATGATTCCACAGCCAAGTGATCAATTCTAACTGTGATTCTGATTTTCAGAGTCATTTCTAACTATAACGAACCGTATCATATATATCTATTGAAGGAACACGTTTCATCTCTATGAATTTCCACCTAGCTACCAGTCCTTTGTTTCCCCAATAATCAGTCACACTCGGGCAAAGACTAGAACTGATAAGGGAGAGAGGGAGGGAGGGAGGGAGGGAGAGATGGCTGGGGTGAGACAATTACAATTACAGTGCCTTCTCTACCTGACACTAATAAGCCTGCTGACACCAGCAGCTTTTGTTACCTCAACAACATTAAACATATCGCTGCCCGGTTGCCCAGACAAATGCGGCAACATGACCGTCCCCTACCCATTTGGCTTCCTTCCGGGCTGTTACCGGGATGGATTCCATATAACGTGCAATGAGTCCACCACTCCACCGAAACCATTCTTGAGTAATTCTACCATTGAACTGTTAGAGATCAACATTACTACTGCTGAGGCAAGAATCCTGCAGTTGATGGGGTATGACTGCTATAACCAGACAAGCCGCGGGTATTTTGATCCATATCTTGTGATCCGGGCAGTAAACACATTTCTCTTCTCCAATAGACGCAACAAGTTCACTGTAATTGGCTGCTACACCTTGGCATATATTGTCGAACCCAAGAATGATAATACAGGCAATAATTACCAATCAGGCTGTTCATCCTTCTGTGAAAACCTACAGAGCACAACTGGTGACGGTGGTTCATGTAACGGGCTAGGTTGTTGTCAGACAGCCATCCCAGCAGGGCTCAACTACTATGAAGTGCAGTGGGGTTTCAATAGAAGCAACGCCTGGTCTTTCAACCCATGCCAATATGCTGCATTGGTGCAGGAAGACTGGTACAACTTTACGGTCAACGATCTTGTCGGGTACGAATTCTATGAGAGGAACAATAAAAAACTGCCAATGGTACTTGACTGGGCTATCCGAAACAATGGCACATGCCTTAGAAATGTCGAATACAGCTCTAATCCGGCCTGTCTCAGCAAACATAGCAGATGCGACAACACGACCAATGGTAAGGGATACATCTGCAAATGCTTGCCAGGATATGTGGGAAACCCCTACCTCCCAGATGGGTGCACAGGTAATGTACTTCGCCAAACTCTTTATTACAAGATCCTGTCTCACGTTCATATATATCCCCATTAAAAACTTGTCTAATGCATGTTTTCGAAAATTATATTCTTAATCAGGTAGTCGACTCTTGACTTGGAATCTGAGAAATCAGTCGGAATCAGCCGAGTCAAATTGGAAACTTCGATTTTTTTTTCAAAAAGAAACGTGTTTTGTATTAAATAAAAAAATTTGTAAGACATAATTAGTCCAAAAGTTATATTAAGGTGACTTATTACACTAATATAATCCACTTATAAAATAAAATAAATATGAACATTCAGAGAGCTAATCATTTAATATGATGGATTCTCACATATAGTAGAAAATCAAACAAAAATGGCTTGTTTTATATATTAAATAAGAAAAAATGTTAGAGTTCTAGGGTTGAGAAGACGAAGAGAGCAAGAAACAATAGAAAGACAACTAAATTGATTTTATTAGACTTGACTCTCTTTCATACAAAGAGTTTAGACATAAGCAATGAATAATGATACATGGTCCAATGGGCTCCGAATAGCAAGAGCAGGAGCCATTACATTTACTTAATATATATGAAGGGCAAAATTTAAGTTGCAAGCATGATAATAGGATACTAAAACTTAAGAGCTTCTTCATTAGTAAGATGTTGATATTGCTTATACAGTTATACCTTTACCTGTATATCAACTAGTAGGAATAGAATGACCATGCACCCAGTTATATAGCACGGACATTTGAATCGCATATGAATAAAATAGGTTGAATGAATTGAGGTTTAATTGTGCACCAAATTTATGTCAATTAAGCACCAGAAACAAAATAATCTACAGAAATAGCCTTAGTTTGCCTTACTTGTAATGAAACAATTGGTTGCATAACAACTAGATTCTCTTTTATAAGATAAGAAGCTGTCAACAAGCTTAACCTAGCTACCAATATGATCGATAAGAACCTGTCATCAGCATATTAATTAATTTTTAAAAATCACCAGCATTAACTTCTTGTTTAACTGAGCTGAACAGACATTGATGAATGTCAATTACCGGATGTGTACCCTTGCACCGGAACTTGTAGCAACACGGACGGAGGCTATGATTGTGCTTGCCCGAAAGGCAAACAAGGTAACGGGAAGGCCGGAAATTGCACCAATATTCCAGAGAAATTTCCCTATCCAGCTCGTGTGGCTATTTGTAAGTATTATGCTTGGATTCTATATAAAAAGTACTATATACAATTTCCAATTCAATAATCTGATGCTCTTATTAGTCTCAATTGCTTCAGGAAAATTGATAAATTGTCCAATGTAGAGAATTCAATTACTCTTGATGATCTTCTTTTAGCATTATGTTACTGTCACTAAGTTTGCTGTCAATACAATTCATTTGAATAATTAATGCATTGACAACCAACTTATTTTAACAACCGACATCAAAGCTTAAATGCAATGATAAAAAATAATTGCTGTCGTTATTCGCAGCAAAATAATTGTTCAGAATTATCTACCTGAATTATTCTGTTAATTTTACAAAAGAACTGAATTGCAGCTAAATAAATTATATTTACTTTTTTTTTTCATATATAAATGCAGATTCTATTCTTTCTGTTGCTATTTTGTTGGGTTTATGTGTCCCTCTAGTTTGGTATCAACAACATAGAAGGCACATGAAGGAAAAAGAAGAGTACAAGAGATACTATCAGATGATGGACAACCACCTTCACGTTTACAGTCAAAAGCATATAGAAAATGCAACTAATAATTACTGTGAAACTCATATATTAGGCAGGGGAGGCCAGGGGAATGTGTACAAGGGATTAATAGAAAATAATCAGGTTGTGGCAATAAAGAAAGCAAAGGAAGTTGAAGAAATACATAGAGAAGAATTTGTGAATGAAATCATTCTTCTTTCACAAATAAACCACAAGAATGTAGTTAGATTGTTGGGCTGTTGTTTAGAGGTTAAAATTCCTATGTTGGTGTATGAGTTTGTCCCCAATGGGACACTTTTTGATTTGCTTCATACAAAGAGCAGTAGAAGGTCGATTTCCTTGGGTACTCGGCTAAAAATTGCTCTGGATTCGGCAGTGGCTCTTGATTATCTGCACTCTTCTACCTTTCACTCTATCATTCATGGTGATGTTAAGTCGGCTAATATACTACTAGATGCTGACTACACTGCAAAAGTGTCTGATTTTGGAGCTTCAAGTGTTGTACCCCTAAATGAAATTGTTGAGCTCGTCCATTTTTCACATGGGTATCTAGACCCGGAGTGCCTGTACACACAGATAATAACAAAGAATAGTGATGTATATAGCTTTGGGGTAGTTATGTTGGAGCTCGTAACGAGGAAGGGGGCAGTTTATACAGACGAAAATGGGGAAAAGCAGCCATTAGCTACATCTTTTCTTTCAAAAGCAAGAAAAAATGAGCATCGTGAGATGTTTGATGTAGAAATAGCTCATGAGGAGAATGTTATGGAGATTCTTGGTGAAATTTCTGAGATCGCTCTGCAGTGTCTGAGCCCAAAAGGAGATGATAGACCAACAATGAGGCAAGTTGTGGAGGAATTACACAAATTAGTGAGGTTGCACAACAACTTGCCCGGACGGAAAATTGATGAAGAAGAGACGGAGAGCTTGCTCGGTGAAAACAAATTTTCCTCTATGTCAAATGCATCTGGTTTTAATAGTACCCAATATAGTGCGGTGTTGGAAATCAACACCGGAGCACCGAGGTGATGTGCTTCAACTTCGGTTTCATGTTAAGATACCAAATTCTGTAACAATTGTATTTGATTGTTCTCCTGCGATTGTGTTGTTACTAATGTTGTTTTCTTGAATGTACTGTACCAAATAAAATCTTGATACTCTGTTGTTGTATTCTTCATGTTAGTATTTGATAAGAATTTAACATTTTTAATGACATTATATGGTAGAAATTTATTTTCTATTTTCAATACTTCCTTACATTCAAAAGACTCCTTACATATTATATAGACTCATACGAATTTTCTACACACTCTACTATCACAAAATGATATTTAATCCTCTCATAAACCTCCTCTATTTTCTAGATATATTTTTAATACATTCACAACAATTCTAGAGAGTTCCAACATTAACTATTACATTTGACTAATAATTAAGTTTATTACTTCCAACATCCCACCTTAAACCTAATTGTCTTCCTTCTCGCATTCCAAGCAACTTCCATTACGGCTTGACATTTCTCGTCATTAACTGCTCGTTCTAATGTAGTGTCTTCCACATCCGCCAAAAGATACACTATGTGTAATTTATTTTTTGCCTCATAAAGATCTCAAGTTTCTTACTTTTTGTGTTCTCAGTTAATCTTCTTTGTTAAAATTTCTGAAGAAGTTTCAGCTTGTGTTAATGGTGTTGTTGCATTTGTCCATGCCGCTTTTATTCATCTCTTCATGAGGCATCTCTTCCATGGAACTCTAATTCCAAATGCCTTCTTCATTAATCTGAACATAACAACTCACATGAATGGGATCATAGATATTATACGCCTTGGACTTCTCATCATAGCCAATAAAAATCAGAGTGCTCTTTTGATCCGGAATGTGAGCATAAGCTATACTTCTGAACACCTTCAAGTGAGACCATAATGATTTGACAACACACAACACATGCTTCTTGTAGGGTTATATTTTTCAAACTTGTTATTGGGCATTGGTTTTGTAAATAAATGGCGCATCTTACCGCTTCAGCCTAAAATTTCTTCAATAGTTTTTGCTATTTAGCATGCTTTGAGCTACTCCATTTTGCTACTTCAATAGTATGGTCCGATTATTTCTTTTTACTACTCCATTTTGTTGCAGTAGATAAGGATATATATGTTAAACATCTTCTAACACCATTCTCTTTACGCGTCTTTAAACACTTTCCTTCAACTTTCACCAAACTCAACTTAAACATGTGGTTTTTGGTCATTTTTGCTTTGGCTAGCAACTGATTATTTTAGTCTCTTAAAGATCATTTCCTTTCATGTTAACCGAATAATCCAATTCCATTAATTGTTCCAAACTAAAAATATTGATTTTCATTTCCGTGACATAATAAACATTTGAAATAAACTTTTGAGTCTAGTCCTTTAATTGAATTAAAATATTACACTTGCCTTCTACACACACCTTAATTAATGGCATCTTCAAATGATACATGGTCATTTGCCTTCTCTCATTTACTAGTCATTTTTTTGTGTTTATTCTAAAAATTTGAACTCTTGTAATTCCACGACACACATTCATGAAAATTCAAGTGTAAACATGATGTACTTCTGTGAAAATCCAAGTACAGCATAGTGTACATTAATTAAAATTCATGTGCAGCACAATGCACCATAAAAATATTCAGTACAAAAACATATAACACCAGGCGCCCAAACAGCTTATGTTGGCCAAACAGTTAACCAAAATCAGCACTTCTGCACAGATTACTGTTACAACAAATGTGTTATATATGCGCACTAAACATTTATAGCGATTCGCTATGGAAATCACTTTACAGTTTAGTAAACCCTTAAGAGAGCAAATGAATCCGTGACAGCTGTTAGGAAAAATGATGAATGACAAGCTAGCTGGCAATCCAAATTGATTACATCTTGGCAATTCATGTCTCAAATATGCTTGGAGATTCGTGACGTTACGATAAAATGTTGGATTTAATTCCAAATCTTGTTGGATTTAATGCCAACGTTGAGTAAATATGTAATACAATTATGCATTGGTTACTGTCAATTATGGTTATCAATTAAAATGATCAAATCAGGCATAAGATATCTAGTATATTCATTTAGATGTGGTTCATAAATGTGTAGAATAATTAAGGTAAAAATTAATTCATTGATGGACTGAATATGAGATTTGCAATTAAGATATTCTGATTTCCTAAGATCTTTCCTAAAGATTTATGGAAGTAATCAATCTTGGTTACTATTCATGATTTACTGTTCACAGTTACTATTCATGGTTACTGTTCACAGAAATCTTAGATTTTTGGAAACAAATCAGAATATTCAATTAAGGTAGGATATATAGGGCTGCGCCCCTATTTTCTACATCTATATATAGAATTGGTCCCCAAAGCACAAGATTATAACGAAAAGTTGCAGAATTTTCTAGCCGTCAATCTAGTCAATTCTGTGGCCTTCTCTACTTCTCCCCATTAAAGAATAGAGAGGTGAGATCATTAATAAATTGTGAATACGATCTCACAAGGGCAGTCTTGTAGCTTTGGAAGGCTTCATCCTACCACTAAGGAGGCCGCCAACGCTTCAACCTCTACATCGGTACGAAGGTTTTCTTGCTGCTGTCCCACAAGTTCATCAACTGCTTTTGAGTGAAGCTTTGCTTAAGTACGCTAATGGAATCAGGTATTGTTTCTGCTCTCTAAGAATTGATGATTTATGTGATAGGCATAAAATATACACACATTTACACATGTTTGATCTAGATTTTATCCTGAAAATACTCTAAATATCTTGTATTTTGATATATAAATGTCTTAGATTACACCTGGAATCAAGTTACTGCGTATGCTTGCTTTAAATTGCAGAAAATGGCGAAAAAGGGCCAAAATGCAGCCTTCCAGAGCCCAGTGCGGACGCACGGATTCCGATACGGCCAAAATAAGTACGCAGATGGATTTTCTGGGCATGTGCCAATTTGTTTAAGGTATAATAAGATTTTCATCAAAATCCGTGCCAGTGCGGACGCACGGATATCGATGCGGACCGCATTCTGGCCGCACAGGAAAAGTCCGAGCGCAGTGCGGACGCAGTGAGAGCCCTGCGGACGCACTCAGTTCGGCCAAAATTTCAGCTTCCGACACAGTTTCGTATTTTGGGTATATCTTTCTCATACGAACTCCGTTTTGAGCATATGACCACTTTTCGGAAAGCTAACGAGAAGATCTACAACTTTCATGAAGGAAGCAAATGCAAATTCGGAATTTAAAATCTAGTGCGGACGCATTAGATCCAGTGCGGACGCACTGGACCCGCAGATAACCAGAATTTCCTATTTTCGACACGGATTCTATTTTTGGCACATCATGGACACGTTTTTACAGCTAAGATTGGGCATGACTTCCTGGGAAATCAATTCAAGAATAGCACCCACTAACTCCACTAATCCTACATTCAAGCCTCCAAATTAGGCATAATCTCTTGCTATAAAAGGAAGGATTCCTCCATCTCTCGATGGATCTCGATCCCTCCATGATCAATCTCTGAATCAATCACACTCTCTCTCTACATCTCTGGTTTATGCCCATTTTCATAAGCTTTGGAGATCAACCCACAGAATTTCCTAAAGTTCCCGAAGCTTTCAAAGGTAGGAGAAGAAGAAGATCTAAGCAAGATTACGGCAAGTTTGAGGTTTATCAAGGGTGTAATCATTTCTTTATTCCATTTCTTCTTATTTTGCCAAACTTTGTAAAGGATCTCTCCAAGAGGGAGTAGATCTCTTTCTAGGGGCTTAGGTCAATGCATGAACTTGTTTAATTTTATCTTATTCGGTTATTTGTTTTTATTATGATTGTTTATTGATTTGATTGTTAATTTCTGTGATTTATCATTTGTGTTAATTACATAATTAGTACTTGAATTGTAGTTATCCCGTTTTGGATCTGAAAGAACCAAAATTGACTAGGATCAATAGGATAGTACCAAATTATGAATGCAAATATCTTAGGTTTGGATTAGGATTCAACAAATTTATAATCTAAGCCGGAACTATAGAAATTAAAGTTAGAAACTTGATGAAGGACTTAACGGTGAAGTCAAACCCTAATTAGGACATCTCAAATCAAATCGGATATTGGTATGATGAACTTAATTGTGAAGTACTAATATTTGAGGAGATGAGAGACTAACAAGAGCTTCATAATCTAGATAGCTAGGGCGAGGGACTTAATGGTGAAGTCCGAATTGTCTAGACACGTTATTAACTCACGAAAGTGACCCTTTTTAACATATTAGGTTAAAAACCTCGTCAATCATACATGAATTCAAACAAATACCGATTAGATAGAATTAGCAAGGGATTGTAGACCAAATGCCCCTAGATCTCCTTAACTTGAAAGCAAACCATCTTTCTTTCGTTTATTTACTTTAATTATTTAAAACTCCTCTCTTCCGGGTATTGAATCCAAAATTTAGGAATTGTTAGAACAAACCCCCCATTTACTCTATTGCAATTTACTTTATTTTTCTTTTTCTGAAATTATTTGTGAAAGTTTAAACGAAGTTTTAACTTACTCTCTGTGGATCGATACCCTAAGTACTACATTGATCGGTTGTGCGCTTGCAATCAACCTTTTAATTGAGTATCAAGGTTTATAAATTTAAAAGTAAAACGAGTATCATATTATAGCAAATATCATATACCTAAAATACTCAACATTATGCATGATGGCCATTTTGGCATAGGTAGTTCTTGGCACTTTAGAATTGTTTAAACAATTATTTTATTTTGTTTTGTGGCCTTGAATATTAGAACTATCTTAGTTTAATGGTATGGTCAAAGACAAAATCCCAACAAGTGGTATCAGAGCCACTCCTATGCCAATTTGGATTATTTGTTTAGAATTGATCTAGAGAATAAGCAATTAATTGTTGATTTTACAATTGTTCTGAATTGCTTGATGAAATAAGCTCTGTTCTGGGTTTAATTTTTTTTTTTTTCGGAAATTGTGTATAGTTTTGATTTAATCAAACAAGGTCAATATTTTGTTATCAAAGTTTTGGTATTATTCGGGTCAAATTAATCATGGTATGTTGCTCTGTTAAAATTAAATATCATGATTTGTATTTGGACCTCTAGAAATGATCTATATTATCGGAATATACCTTTCAACTTTATTGATTTGTATGGGCCATTGACCAGTGATTATTGAAAGAAATTAATTTCCGAATAACAGAGTAACGCAATTCTATTAAGTATTCCACTGCTATTTTTTTTTTTTTTTACCACAACAGAGTATGCAATAATTTGATAATAGGGTTAAGCCAAATTTCAGAAACTGCATATTATTGTAAAGCAATTAAATTTTTCTTTGCGTTAGTTTGATTGCACATTTAGACTATATAATTAGGTTATAAATTATCGTTCTTTTAAAGGCAAAGGATATGCAATTTGGATTTTAAATTAATTAAGTACTAATCGTACCCAAAGGTGCCTCTTTTTACAAGATTAATTTAAAATTCACTTTGTGAAGAAAATTAAGGTGCAATTAATGGATGTAATTATTATCGGCCCAAAGGAAGGTAATGATTACAGAAATTATTTGTGCAAGTGAGTGGTAATAAAATATAGTGATGGCTAAAATTTTACACATATGTCAACATTGTCGGCCCAAAGGAAGGCATGTTGTTCGGTATGTTCTAAGTTATCAGTATTTTATTATTGCGCCAAAGTATCATAAGAAGTTGACCTGTTACCCAAAGGTAGCCGCTTAATGGAAACCGATATTTTGGTTTTATGATGGAATTAAGACTCATTAAGTATGTGTTGATTTATTAAGACAAGTTGCAATACTACGAATGTAGCAATGTCTAGGCCAGTTCTGTCGAGGCAAGTCAGACCAAGCAGATCCGTGTGATCCCTGACTTACCTGGGAACTTACCTGGTTGTCAAATTCATGTGTGTTGTAACAATAAGGAAAATCATCACATAATTTTTTGAGCATTATGGCCTTTACTAGAATTATTAATTTATATGATTAAAATTTATGAATTAGGACTAAATCGTGTTTATGGTGTGTTTTTTGTTCATAATTCAGCTAGCATTACAATGGGTCTTAAGGATATGCCTATGCTGAATGGGACGAATTTCAAGTATTGGCACGAGAGCTTGATGATAGTTCTCGGTGTCATAGATCTGGACCTTGCATTCAGAGAGACAATGCCCACTATTACGGATACTAGTACTCCTGATCAAAAGAAAGAGAAGGAGAAGTGGGATAGGTCCAACCGCATGTGTCTGATGATAATGAAACGTTCCATTCCGGAGGTTTTTCGGGGCGCTATTTCAGAATCTATTTTGAGCGCGAAACTCTACCTTAAGGACATTGAGGAGAGGTTTGTCAAGAGTGAGAAGGGCGAAATAGGAACACTCTTGACAAGACTAGTATCAATGAAATATAAGGAAAAAGGAAACATTAGATAGTACATCATGGAGATGTCAAATGTTGTTTCTAAGCTTAGGGCACTAAAGATGGAGATCTCTGATGATCTTCTGGTGCACCTAGCATTGATCTCTCTTCCCTCACACTTTGGACAGTTTAAAATCAGCTACAATTGTCAAAAGGATAAATGGAAAATAAATGAGCTAATTTCACACTGTGTGGAGGAATAGGAGAGGCTGAAACAGAATAAGACAGAAAATATTCATGTTGCTACTACCTCTAAGACTAAGGGTGGAGTCAAGCGCAAGAAACCAGACAACTCTAAGGATACTAAAGCTGCAATCTCCACGCAACAGAACAAACCGGATAAAGGCAAGTCAGTTGCAAAATCTGATGAGCAGGTTTGCTTCTTCTGCAATGGAGCAGGACACAAGAAGAAATACTGTTAGGCTTACCACGCATGGCGTGCTAAGAAAGGCCTGCCAAAGTTACCGGAAGCCAAGTAATGATGAAAGATTCATTTTTGTGGGCGATGGTAGCAAGGTGGAAGTGCAAGCTATTGGAGTGTTTAGATTATTATTAAAATCAGGTTTTTATTTGGATTTGTATGAAACCTTTGTTGTTCCGTCTTTTAGACGAAATTTAATTTCTGTGTCATCTTTGGACAAGCATGGTTTTGCTTGTAATTTTGGTAATGGAAATTTTAATTTGTTTCATGATTCAAAGTGTGTTGGCTCTGGTTTTCTTTCTGCTTATGATAATCTATACACATTGGATGTAAATAGCTTGTACATTGAGGCTTTGCAAACAGATACAAGAAAAAGAAAATTAAATTGAGAAATTAAGTCACATTATAACACAAGCGATTATGTAACATTTATAATAAATAATTGAACGCCTTGTGTCAAATGATATTCTCAAACACTTAGATTTTCAGATCTATGCAGCAAATTAACTAAGCGCTAGAAGGGTTATAAGTTTTTATTTTATTTTATTCTACAGAACATTAAGTATTTGAGACGAAAAATATTTTAGGATGTTGAGTTTGTGGAGGTGAGAAAATAATTGATTTCAAAGAGGAATATGCAAATATTCTATCAGGTGTTGCGAGTCTTGTGGATATAGATCCGAGTTTTGCTCAATGCACCATTAATGGCGAAATCATTATTAAAACTCAAACTCAACAAGATAAAATAGCACAAAATAAAAATCCAGAGACGGGTTGTAGGCCATATGTTTCTAACAATGCTGGAATTCCCCAAAAGAAATTCAGAAGTGCCAATAAAATATTTTAGAGACTTTATCTCATGGTCCATGTAAAGAATGCAATCATTCATCGGCCCAAAGGAAGATCAATGATTGTTTGAGATTACATGTATAGTGATGATTATTAGGTTTAGCATATATCAATATTTGTCGGCCCAAAGGAAGACATATTGATTAATATGTTAATTGAATCATCAATACTCTATCATTGAAAGACTCATTTAAGGATTATATTGGCATTATGATAAGGAGCCTCATTAATGTATATTAAGAGAATGTTTTTAAATGGTAACATTGAAGAAACAATCTATATGGCGCAACCCAACCAGACAACTATGTCTATGGTGTGCAAACTCAAGAAATCTATCTATAGGCTAAAACATGCATTTTGTCATTGGTGTTACAAATTTCACAATATGATTGACTCATTTAGTTTAGAGTGTAACATTGTGGATGAGTGTAGATGTCTCAAGTTCTGTGGGAGTAAAATTGTGCTTCTGGTTATATATGTAGATGGCATTTTGCTTACCAGTAACGATATAAATATGTTGCAACAAACTAAGAACTTTCTAATAAAGAACTTTTGTGGAAAGAAAGATCTTAGTGATGCATCATTTGAGATAAAAAGATATTGAGATATATTAGAATTATCCAAAAGAAAATTATATCGATAAAGTTTTTGGCAAGAAACCGGTATGCAAAATAATAAAACTAGAAAATAACCCAAATAATGAAAGACTCAACTGGTGCTCCAAATATTCTTTGGAATGTGGAGAAATACTAAAGTAAGCGAACAAAAACACACATAATTACGTATCAGATGTCGGAAAAGGCTAGAGGTCATAAGGTATTTTGACTCTGTTATTTGGAGGATGTCAAAATAAGCATGAGATCAACATGTGAGCCAATTTATGGAAGAGTGCAAAACCAATCCCTTATTGCATCTTTCACAATGACTGCAGAATATGTTGCATGCCATGAGACATCAAATCACGGTATATGACTGTGCAATTTGGTCACTAGGCCGTGTAATGGATTCTGTTGAGAAATCACTACAAATTTTGTGACAATTTGACAGTGTTGTATGCAAATAAAGTTTGTCAAAATCTAAGTACATTGACATTAAGAAAAAAATACAGAATGGTGAGTTGAAGATAGAACATGTAGGGACAGACTATGTTAACATGTCCTCTTATGAATAATTGACATCATCTAAGAGCTTATAAGGGTGTAATTTCTATTAAGGACATTCAGTTTCAGTGGGAGTCTGTTAATTGTTATGTTATATTTTTATTACAATTTTGGATATGTAACTTGTGACATGTAACAAGTGTTATATATATTATGAAGTTTTGACATTCTGTTTCTCGTTTATGTTTGACCTCTAATTCAGTTAATATATGAAATTCAGTTTCAAGATTAAGGGAGACCAAGTTAGAAATATGCATGTTAAGATCACAATTGCATGTAATTTCTATGCTACACATCTACATCATGATTCATGTCATTCGGCTATATTAGTGATGTGATTATTGAGGGTTTAGTTACAAATAAATGCGACGACTGCCGCTTTAGTCCTTTGTTAATATAGTTGATGGACCGAATTGGTTTGGGAATATACGAAGTAGACAGTAAAGGAATGTGCGCACATAAGGAATACAATACATAATTGTAAAAGATATACATACTACTCAAGTGGGAGATTGTTGGATTTAATTCCAAATCTTGTTGGATTTAATGCCAACGTTGAGTAAATATGTAATACAATTATGCATTGGTTACTATCAATTATGGTTATCAATTAAAGTGATCAAATCAGGCATAAGATATCCAGTATATTCATTTAGATGTGGTTCATAAATGTGTAGAATAATTAAGGCAAAAATCAATTCATTGATGGACTGAATATGAGATTTGCAATTAAGATATTCTGATTTTCTAAGATCTTTCCTAAAGATTTATGGAAGTAATCAATCTTGGTTACTATTCACAATTTACTGTTCACAATTACTATTCATGGTTACTATTCACAGAAATCTTAGATTTTTGGAAACAAATCAGAATATTCAATTAAGGTAGGATATATAGGGCTGCGCCCCTATTTTCTACATCTATATATAGGATTGGTCCCCAAAGCACAAGATTATAACGAAAAGTTGCAGAATTTTCTAGCCGTCAATCTAGTCAATTCTGTGGCCTTCTCTACTTCTCCCCATTAAAGAATAGAGAGGTGAGATCATTAATAAATTGTGAATACGATCTCACAAGGGCAGTCTTGTAGCTTTGGAAGGCTTCATCCTACCACTAAGGAGGCCGCCGACGCTTCAACCTCTACATCGGTACGAAGGTTTTCTTGCCGCTGTCCCACAAGTTCATCAACTGCTTTTGAGTGAAGCTTTGCTTAAGTACGCTAATGGAATCAGGTATTGTTTCTGCTCTCTAAGAATTGATGATTTATGCATGATGGCCATTTTGGCATAGGTAGTTCTTGGCACTTTAGAATTATTTAAACAATTATTTTATTTTGTTTTGTGGCCTTGAATATTAAAACTATCTTAGTTTAATAGTATGGTCAAAGACAAAATCCCAACATCAAAAACTTTCCAACGTCAAGTTGACAATGTGACATAAAAGGGGGAAAAAGAGAATGGGTCGGATGGGCCGAAGAAAAAAGAAGAGAGAAAATTGGGCCAGCAGTAAGAAGGAAGAGGAGAAATGCTCAGCTGGGCTGAGACTAAAGGAGAAAAATATAAGCCGAAAATAGAAGGAAGCTGGGTCCATGGCAAATAACCTTCCGAACATTCAACAACACGAATTTCTTGTTGGTACAGTGAAAATTATAAAAAAAACTGAGGGACCACATGAGTTAATTTATATGCACATTCATCTTTGTTGGGAACTCCGCTTTTTCTATCTTTAAACCGGTTTTTACATAACAAGCTGGTTTAGCAATTTCTCAATACAAACTGGCCGGTTCAATAAGTTTTCACCGGTTCAGAAACATAACCGATTGTTTAAGAGAGCCAAACTGGACAGTGACTGGTTTAGCAGTTTTTAGCAATTAATCATCATCATCTAAGAAGACTAATTAATTGATCAAACATCATCTAAGACTAATTTATCATCATCATCTAAGAGGAGGTGTAGTAGTAAAAACCAAAATTAACCGCCGCCGGATCCATATTTCTTGCCAAAGACAATGTTGTAAAGCTTATAATAACCAGCAAGCACACTGAACAAAAAAACCTATCTAATAAAACTTGACAAGTAGGAGAACAACTCTTAGCTCAAGTACTAAAACGACGATTACTTAAAGGTAATTCGATCTACTAACTGTAATCCACTCATTAAATCTACCACTAACAACATAATTAAAAGTTGTACCAATTTTTTCAGACCTATTACGTAACATATTAAAATCGCCACAGATTAAACTAGCATCTAAACCCAAGTTCTCAATATTCCGCAACTCTTTTAAAAGAACAGAGATCACCTGCCCCAGTGAGACTGACAAGTGGGTCCATACAGGTTTATAAATTTAAATATTGGTTTTTAGTTTTGGTGTGGCCCACGTTTTAGTGACTCAGGGGCAAGAAAATTTTGTCCCCTGGGGGGCAGAGAATTCAGTCCCCTTTTAAAAATTAAGTTCTTAGATTTGAAATAGTTGGACCATAAACCACCGAAAACAACCACTGAAAAGCATCATTCTTATTCTTAATATGCACAGTTACTGAAAAGTCCCTAATCCAAGTGTTAGCCACTTAATTGATATTTATCATCGATGATTGAGCCCAACTAGAATAACCCTGGACTCCCTTGTGAAGGATTAAAATGCCATGTGTTAATAGTTAAACTCAAATTATTTAAAAAATGATGATAAAACTTCTCCAACTTAGTTTCTTGAATCCCTACAATATCAATGTTATTATCTTGCAACAAATCCTTTAAAACACTTTTAGCTGTCGCATTACCCAACCCTCTATTTCCAACATAGAATCCTTTAATTCACAATTATTTTCCCCCAAATTCTCTAACCCTCTAATATACAAAAATAATATCTACATTAATAATTTGGCCACCCATACATATTAGTCTTAGAATATTGTTAATATCGTCGGATGCATATCCAGCAGCTTATATATTACTTTCTTAATTATAAAATGTTACCGTTAGAGCTGTTTCTTGACAAATTACCACTCTAGCAGTTAGTAGCATAAAACATATTATTTTTTCTCAATTAAAAATTTTTTGTCGCCTTTTTATCATTGCAAATCAAGAATTGTAATGGTTATTATGGATATGTGTCTTAAATGATACATTAAAATAGAAAGAAATCAATACCAATTATCGAATTTCTGACAATCAAATAAGAGGTTTAGGAAAGTTTTCCAAAAAAATGGCAAGTATGTATGGCGAGTACGTTTGGTGAGTATGTGTCTAAATAAATTTATACTTCTACACGTTACAACACATAAAAAAAGTATAAAGTCAAGAATAGACATGCTATTTGATTGAAGGGCTAATATTCAATCCGAAATTTCATCTTTTAATCAAAGTAGTTGGCAGATCAGGACATCAATATGCTGATATTTAAACTAATATTATATTATATTTAATATTTAAATGACTACAATATGATATTTAATCTAATATTTTATTTAATATTAATCTAATTTGATATTATATTTATCTAATACTAATCTAATCTAATATTATATTTATTTAATACTAATTAAATATTTTATTTAATACTAATTTAATATTTAACCTAACTCTAATTGAGAGGAATCAAATATTTTATTAATATCACTAACCCCACTAGCTCTATTCTTGCTAACCCACCATTTTCATGGGTTAATGAGCTATTCTTGAGCTAACCCAATTTGTTAATTTGTGTTGGATCACCAAGGTTTAAGAATAGTGGAGCTAATCCAAAAATAGAAGGATCCAAATGCACCCTATATATAAAAAAATATATATATATAAAAGTACAGACATAGAAACTATATAACAGGTAAGGATAGAGAACTGTAACACAGCTAATAAAATGAAGTGAGAAGCCTTTCCAATCCACAACAATTTAACAAACAATTAATCCACAAATTAAAAACAAGTCAGTAATCATTTACAAAAGAAAAAAAGTACATATATACTTAAAAACAGATCACACTATTCAAAATGTTAAAACCAAACAATTAAAAAATACAAACTGTATATAATTGTTAAACGAGTCTGAGTTGTAACGAGCAACTTGAGTCTAACTCGAACTCAACTCAACTCGAGTCAGAATATCTCAAGTTTTTAACAAACGAGTTGTTAGCAAGTTCGTTTCCAAGCTAAGTTTGAGCAGCTCACGAGCCATTTGTGCAGTCCTAATTGAACTTATTTCGCTTGAGACAAGATGAACATATTAAAAATTAATTTAACTTGATCTAAAATTTTGAAAGTTCATTTTATATAATTAACAAAATTTTAGTTCTAAATTTTACAAGGGTCAATATTTTAAATATACCGAGTAAATATTACCAATCAGAAGCTTATTTAGTATTGTTTGCCCACCGGCCACTATAATGATTTAAACTGTTCAGTTGATAATTTATGTTTTTTATTGTTATAAAAAATACAAGAACAGCTGAAATTGCTGATGGTAAAAATTAATGTGGATGGAAGGAATGCATACTCCGATTTTATGTAAAAAAAAATGTTGCAATAAAATACTGTAACTTTTTTCAAGAGTTAGTAACATTTCTATTATAGTTTGCTGCATGAAAAACTATAATAAGGCTGGCGTGCTACCTGTAGCATAGTGACATGTCGTGTTATCTCTTCAAAAATCTATCGAATAAACTTCAAACGACAAATCCAAACCGTTGAAACTGATCTACTTCACGAGTGATGTATTTACATATAAAATTTACAAATTTTTACATTCATTTAATATAAGGTCAAACGATAAAAAAATAATGAAAAATGAATGTATTAAAATTAACTTATAATTCTTATTTTTTTATTGCTTGACTTTATACCAAATGAATTCAAAACATTATAATTTTGGCATGTAAATACATCACTTATGTAGTAGATTGGTTTCAACGGTTTGGATTAGCCATTGAAACATATCCAATAAGTTTTTGAAGAGGTAGCACGACATGTCACTATGCTACAGGTAGCACACTAGTCTTATTCGAAAAACTATATATAGTTTTTGTTGTTGATATTTTTGGATAAAAAGAAAGGTAAATCTTAGATGTTCAATTGATATTACGAACGAATTTCGATGCAGATTGAACGGCAATAAGTGAGAAGTTCTAACTAAAGATTTGATTTCTAATTATTATTATGGAATATATAAATAGCTGATTTGTAAAAAATTTCCGTCTCTTCATCTTTCTATGACAACAAATAGAAGTATTGTACTTCTAAAATTACGACAATTTTATTTTATTTTCATTAATATCAAGGGTTTGTAAAAATATACCGATGTGGATAAATTTTGGATGTTAATTCATATAAAAACAAAATCGAAAAGTGATAATTTTAAATAAATGTAGAAAAATAAAATACAAAATACATCCAATAATTTTATTTTGACATACAAATTTTAAAATATTTGTTATTATAAAATTGAAATATTGAGACATAGAGGAAACACAATAATTGAAGGCGCCTTCCTCCTCAGGGATAATATACGGATATGTCATATGTGACAACATAAAATGAGACCCCAATTTTGATGCATCTCAGATTTTGTATTCATGAAAATTAAAAAATAATACTATCTTCTGAGTAGAACTAGGGTGTTTCTAAATTCACCGAGCCTCTTTGTCAACTCAAGTGACAATTTATTGAATTGACTTCAAACGATGAATCCAAACAATTGAAATTTTTCTATCTTATGAGTGACGTGTCTATTGAATTGACTTCGAATTAATTCAGTATAAAGTAAAATGGTCAAAATTAGAAGGTTTATAAATTAATTTTAATGCATTTATTTTTGGACAAATTTTGACCATGTAACTTTGTATAAAATTAATTTAAAAATTAAAATTTTTTGCATGTAGATGCATTATTCATAAGGTACAATAATTTCAACGGTTTGGATTCGTCGTTTGAACTCAATCCGAAAGATTTTAGATGTCAGTTCACAAAGAACCTTCATGAACTTTTTTTAGTTCTACTCCTATCTTCTCATGACATTTTGTAATCTAAAATTTTCAACTTGGTCGTGGAACTATATATTCTCATAACATTTTTGTAATGCATAATTCATTTGCACGTTGACGAATATATTAAACAAATTTATGTTTGTAGACCTTATTGAGGCGAGCATAATTTTACTAAAACTAATGTCAAAGAATATTTCTAACTAAACCCAAGTGACAAGCTAGGAATATGCAATAAAATGGTGACAAGCTAGGAATATTTCTCTTTGATTCTTTTTGAATCTTCTCTCTCTAGCTAGACTCTAGAGGAAAAAAACTTGGATGAGATTAAATTATTTGATAAAATTTGTGGGCTTGTAAATGTAACTCCTTTTAAAAAAAAATTGTTTCCTAGTACTTGATAAACAAAGAGACGTTATAAAATTAGAAGCTTTTGAAATACGCTATCAATATATATAATATAATTCTGTTTAAATAAGCAACGGAATTTTGTCAATGAAGTTGGTAACTTTTTTCAAATATCCAATAAAATGGTGTCATGTGTTAATTAATGATTCTAGCTCTTTCTTGGACGATTTCATACCATCAAAATCACTAGAAATTTCTATATTATATTTAAAAGAAATTAAGCATAGATGAAAAATAAGGGAGTTGAAGGAAACAGTTAAAAGAGACTTGAAAGAAAAGAATATAACTAAAGATTTGGCTTCAAATATGAGCGTGTGAAAATTAGCGATTTATGTACTGGAATTATGACCTAGCTAGGAATTAGGATTCAGGGGTAGTGTTATAGGTTTTAAGTCCTAAGGCTCTTGATTCGGGGTTAGAGACGTAGGGCTTAGGAGTTAGAACCTCGACCATTGTGATTTATATTGCAGGCATAATATTGTTAGAATTGTTATTAATGTTATTACTATTATTATTTGTACCATTATTACTAGTAGCACTACTATTATTGTTGTCGTTCAGGAGCGGAACTAGAAAATTTAGAGAGGAGGTTAGACTAACATTAATTTCATATTATGAGTTGGGTTAATACTAATATTTATTGCAAGCTCTTGTAACTAATCAAAGCAAAAATCAAAATACCGTGATCTTTCACGTGTACATAGAACCAATAATATATATTACATCTAACAGTTTTATTTTCACATTTAAATAAGTTTTAAATTTTAAATTATTACAGTTCTAAAAATAAAAAAATGATAAAAACACAAAAAATAAAGATATTTCAACCCTCCTTAATTAACAATGTACATTTATTATCTGAATCTTCCTTGAAAATACAGATTTAATAATTATAGAATACAAACTAAGCTATTATATTATAAATGTATGATTAGCTGTATATTTTTCCAAAGAATTGACAAAAGGTTATTAGAGATATTAAGGAATGAAAACTCAGAGCGGCAAGTACTAATATTAGCAAATCAATTTAGATATCAAATATTAGTTAGATCTATCAATGCAAATGCCAAACTTACAAAGGTTATTTCGGAAACAATCTGTAAAATGTATTTAAGAGGGGGTTTCAGTTTCACCCGTAACAAGTAAAATTGTAAAAATTCAGCCGCCTTCTGTTTTACTGGTCTCTCTTTTTTCACCTGGGAGCTGTTTAAAGCGCAAGAAACGCATCTCCAATTCCTGCTCTTTGTTTATAAAAGGAAATTAATAAAAAAAGCCTGGAGCGAGCGAAGAAGAAGAAAAACCCTAGCTACCTGAGATTTACGCTCTTTGTTTGCGCCGATCCAATAAAATCTCGTGGATCGATCTGCGATCCGGGAGATTTAGATCGGATTCTCAATTTGCTGGTCGATCTTCGACGTTGTGAGGTTTGTTTAAGTTGGAAATGGCGTCGCAACAGCAGAATCAGTCTGGATCAACCCCGTCGGCGCAATTGGTTAGCACTTAAACTTCATTTTCACTTCTAGATTACTGGATTATTTCTTTTTCAGAAAGCTTTGCTGTGCATTTTAAGTTTGTGATTTGATTAATTGTTCCTTAACTTTGTTCATGAATGTAGGAGAGCATGTAGATTTAAGGTTTAAGTATATACTGTAATTACAAAGCTTTTCCGCTTGATCTGATAATTGCTCTACAAAACAATTGCTAACTCTTCAATTGTGAGTCAAGATCTCTGGTTTTGCGGAGATTTGTTCATCTTTTTAAGGAATAGAAAGCAGACCGTTACATCTTCGACTTCAATTTGTTCCTTGATATGTTTATTCCTTGAATAATATGATTTACATAAATGTTGCCAAATCAATCTGATCTGTCTGTGAGTATTTGGATAGGAGACAAACCAATGATTTTTAAAATTCTGGACAAGGCTTGAGGATTTAATAGTAAAATCAGCACACTACCCTATTTGAGGGTGAACAACAAATTGGTGGCACATATTTCTCCATCCAAAATCTTAAAATTTGAGATTTAGAGATGTAGTGCCAGTTGATTGGTGCCATAACACCATAGCATACATATACTGGAAACTTCAATAGCCTTTAGGTGTTTTTCCAGAATTTGCTATTAATTTTTTGTTCTTTTGTTTCCCTAATGTTGTAGATTGGAAATGCATTTGTGCAACAATATTACCACATACTCCACTCCTCTCCTGATTTGGTGCACCGGTTCTATCAGGAGACAAGCAAGCTTGGTCGGCCTGAGGCCAATGGTGTTATGGCCTCTGTTACTTCCACAGAGGTGAGGTCTCTAGTTAAATAAATCTTCATCCTTGATCTTACAGGAGATTAAATTTTAAGATGAAATAGATTATTAGGGCAAAGTACAGCAGTTGGCAGGCTATGAAATTCTGAAGATACAAATTTTGGATTCTTTTGGGATTATGTGATGATATTTTGATGATTAAGCATCAATTCAGGTCTCAAATAATCTCAGGTAAATAGAAAAAAAATCACAACATATAAAATAATCTCAGGTACAATTGACAACTGCAAGCAGGGTAGTTACATTTATTAGTTTCTTAATACATATTATTAATTAAGTACTTTCTCTTGTTTGCATATTAGTAATTTATAGCCATTTACTAAATATTTAATTTTTGTCACTTTTTAACACTATCAATTACCAACTTTTAATGTGGGGTAACCATTGAGATGTTGACAAATGAATAATCATTACAAGGGCATAGTGCATGCAGTGATTAAACCTTTTTGCTGAAATAAAGAAAGATTAACTGGATTTGCAAATTAATGGGATGCATATTTGCAATATGATCAGGCAATAAACAATAAGATAATGTCGATGGAGGTGACAAAGGCGGAGATAGAGACAGTAGATGCACAGGAGTCACTGAGTGGGGGTGTGATCGTGCTTGTGACTGGGCACCTGACTGGGCGCCAAGATGGCGTGCGTCGTGAATTCACCCAAACCTTCTTCCTTGCTCCTCAGGATAAGGGCTACTTTGTCCTCAATGACCTTTTTCGCTACACTTCAGCAACTGTAATACCTGTGACTGAGCATCATGATCCCTCTGACACCCCTCATGTGCATGTACCTGTTGAGGTGCTTGCCAATGGAACTGCTGTGCATTATCCGAGCGAACATGGTGTGTTCTTTATGTTATTTGTTACTTGTGCCATGTCTGATTGATTTGCATTTAGCAAATAATTCATGCTTGTTCAGGTTGCTGCTTAATAAATGGTTGAGAGTTTATAAAATGTCTGCTATTATCTGTTGGCTTGCCATAAAAGTTTGAGTTCCACTTCACTGATATTTCCAATTGACTCAGTAGCATACCTTAGTCAGGGCTTGACCTTATTTGTTGTATTGCTTTCATTCTACTAGGATCAATTTAATTTTTAAAGAGAATTCCTCAAACTTTAACTAGTGAAAAACAATGCCAAAGCTGAACCCATGTATTCTTCTGTTGTCCTATAATCATTTGTTGGTCCAATGCTTCATTTCTTTTCTTTTCATCCTTTAGGCACACTATCTTTTTACATAAATCTTAATTTTTACTAATGTTACTTCTGTTATGCTTTCCAACTAGGAAGCTATTTGTCATCTTTTTAACTGTGACTTTTTTGATATCAAGTCTCCTTTGTTTTACGAAATAACCTATGTTTGTTTGTTCCTGCCTATATTCTTTACCTTTTTATTTACTTTGCTTCAGATGCATTGCTGAACGAGCAACATGTTGTAGAATTAACAGTGGCAGATGGGGAGACAAATGAGGAGGGAGTGTACAACCCATCAGAGAATGAGGGGTCAGTTATGGAGGAACCACAAATTCCTGAGGTCATTGATGAAGTGCCGGAAAATGCTCTTACCCCTTCCCAAGACGTGCCTGTTTCAGTTTCATCTACGGTTATTACTACTGGTCCTCCTCCTGTGATTACCACAACTGCAGCTTCAAATGATGATGCGCCAAAGAAATCTTATGCTTCCATTGTAAGTTTCTTCATCAAGTAAATGATAAAAATGATTTGCTCCTTTTTGAGCTTCCCAAGCTTTCCCTTCTATTCCTTTGTTGACTCAATGCTTGAGTGATATAGTGTGCCTTTTGATAATGTGATATAATTGAATGTCCTTATTATTTTTTTCTTATCCAATATGCCATTTTCTATATTGTTTAGAGTGGTCCTTCGTGGAAATTTTTTTTATGGAGATCAGCATCTCTAAAAAAAAGCTGTTGTGGAAGCTGTCGTTGTCTTTTTTTATCCGACAACAAAATGTACATAAGACTTAATTAATGGATCCTGCACGAATAAATATAAGGTGTTCACGCATGAAGCTAAATATATTTTGTATCACCATGCATGGCAAATTTTGGAAAGAAATATGAAAAATGGTTCCCTGAAATGCAACTGGCGCAATTAATGGGGAAAAAATTCCATGAAATGCCATAGTTATAAGTTGTCATGGCAGATTATTATTGGATGCATGCACAGTCATGATTACGCAAGTTTCAAATAAGATTAATCATCATATAAATGTCTGTAAAAGATAGTGAACAAGCTGTGTATGGAATCCTTTGATTGTTCATTATAGAAATTAATTGAAAGTCTTTAACTAGTTTTAAAAGCGATAGTTATTGTGACTAATAACTTTGTGTAACTTCCAATATAAGTTCTCACGGCATTATTAGTAAAAGAGACCACTCAAGGAGAGCTTTTCATCATTATTATTTTCCATATGAACATATTATAGCATTGTGTTCTTTTAATCTGAGAATATTAGTTCATTTGTTGAATCACATGTTGCTTGGTACATATAGGTCAAGGTGATGAAAGAAAACGCTGCCTCCGCCTCTGCCCCGGCATATGTTCCCAGGCCTGCACCAATGTCTGTTCCCAGGTCTGCACCGGCAGCTAAGCCAGAGAAGCAGGTGGCCCCTGCACCTGCACCAGCTCCTGTTGCTGATACTCCTGCCTTCAGCTCTAATGCTGACAGCAACACTGTTCAAGAACTGGAAGGTATATTATCTTCCCTATCAGCTTTTAGCTGTCAAAACGTGCAATACAGTATCTATTTGATTCCATATGTTCTCTCTATAGATTAATTTGTTTTCAGTACAAGAGATATTGGATGGTGATGATTACCTATTGATCTATTCTATTGCTTTTGTTATCTTATGTTTTTAATTGTAGTCTTCTCTTATTCCTATTTTTCTTTTTCTTCGTTTCTTTATAAATGTATGTAATCAGTGGGTTCTGTCTGTGTGCTGAAGCAGCTAAATTTACAAATTTACAAATCTTATTGGTTGGCTGTTACAGAAATCCAATGTACCAGTGTCAAAATTGAAGATTGAGAAACTGAACTTCTCATAGTTTAATTTATTACTTCCTCTAACCAGATGGGCATTCCATATATGTGAAGAATCTTCCATTAAATGCGACACCTCAACAACTCGAGGATGAGTTCAAGAAATATGGAGCTATTAGGCCTGGCGGTATCCAAGTCAGAAGCCACAAGGTTTCTTATTTTCCAACCAATATTTTTAGGTTGCAAAGGGACATTTTATTTATTTACCTGCAAATGTCTTATCATCAAATATAACTCTGCAATATGATTCGTTACAAATACCCTTACAAATTGTTGACTGGTTATCTGTACGACACTCTTTACTTCTGTTTTCCACAGAATGGCTTCTGTGGAAAACTTTGGTATTTTAACTGTGCGCTGAGATATTTATCACTTTGCTGGTTGTACATAACATCTATGAAGTAGTTCCTATTATTTCATCAAAGAGTAACCAACTGCTTATTCTTCTTCATCTCTCGGAATGAACCAAAGTAAAGCCAGGAAACTGTTAATACTGGGGGCTTGGGTGCTACTCTTCAAGTTAGGATACTCTTGTTGTAATGTGTGATTGTATCCTTTAATGAAGTCAATTCATCATTATTGTGTGATTCGGTCTTAATGAAAAGTTAGTTGTTATGTGCAAGTAGCAAAAATAATATTGGGTTGGGGTCAGTAAAATGAAAACTTCATTTCTCCTTTTTTCGAAAGCACGTAAAAAATTGTGTTCAATTTGGAAGATCTAGTTTGCCTAAGGAAATTCATATGTTTTTACACATGTAAATTGACAGGCACAAGGGTTTTGCTACGGATTTGTTGAATTTGAGGAAGCCAGTGCAATCCGAAGTGCAGTAGAGGTATGTTTAGATCTGAAGATAAAGTTAGATGGTCATTAATCCAACTTAATTCTTGGTATTCCCACATAGTTGTGCAATTGCTAGTGCAGACCAGTTTATACCCTTCCAGGGCCTGCCCATAGTGGTAAAAAAATTGTCTGTCTTTATGGAAAAATTAAGTATATCATGCACCTAAAGTTTGCCTGATCATAAAATATCATTCGTATATTTTCTGTACAGACTTGAATGCTTATGCATAATTTTTCTATTGATCTTATCAGGCATCACCTGTTACAATAGAGGATCGCCAATGCTTTGTTGAGGAAAAGAGGGCATCTGGTACCCGAGGTAAGCTTTTTTCCTTCTTTTGGGGGATTTGTACTCGTTACATATAGTCATTTTAAACTTTTGAATACATCTATGCCTTTGGAATTATCAAAATTACACATGTGCTCTGTCACATCTTTTGTTTTTAATTAATTTAAACATTACAAATCATTTAGATAAGATCTAAAATGTGATGGAAATGCTTTTAACAGAAAAAAAAGAAACATATTATGTATGAGTATCAAACTTTTAGTGTCTTTCAAATTGTTTCTTTGTAAATTGAGCTCCTACAAATTTTGATATAGATTTAAAGATAGATTTTTGCTGAAAATATACAGCATGTAAGGGAGATTTGACAAAAAGTTTATCGATGTTGCGCTTTTGGATAGTTGTAGTTGTGGAGTGCACTTAACACAATTTTTCAAGTCAGTGTGTAAATTCAAATTTTTTTCATTTTCAATAATTTTTTTTCCCTATTGTTAGATTCTATAAAAGAAAATAAACTTAAAATCATTTTCAGCATGAAATGATATTAATCTACATTGAAAAACCTTTCTGATGTCAAATGCTACAAGGAATCAATAATTGCCTATGCCTCATAAAAACCTTTTTAAATTGACTTCTTTTCAAAATTTAGGACAAGTTTCACATGTGGCTCTGCAAGACATAAAAGTTATTTAACCCTAGCAAAAGTAATTGCCATTTGTGCAATATGAGTATATATATTGTCTTTATGGCCTTGTTTTTGTTTCAAGGGTATGAATAATGAAGGGTTTAAACTGCTCTAATTATATAAAGCTGATATGGCCTCAAAAAGGGGGCAATTGTGCTTCAGGTCACTTTTTGAAGTCGACAGATGGAAATCTCTAATTTGAAAAAGAAAAAAAACGTGCTAAAAAAATTGTGCAATTTTACGTTGGCTAATAAAACACTTGACCAAATGTCGACTCCTAGAAAGTGATGCATGGCAGTAGCTTATATGTTTTGTAATGATCCGGTGATAGCATTAGGCTAAAATTATGTTTAATTAACTAATTGTTACATTTGCATAAATCTTCAGGTGGTGGAGGCAGCGGCGGCAGCGGCGGCGGTAGGGGAAGGTTTGGAAGGGGAGGTGGTAGTGGTGTGCCAAGCTTCCGGAATGAGGGTCCAAGAGGTGGCCGTGGTGGGGGTAGCTATGGCGGTAGCGGGAACCGGGGTGGTTATGGCCGTAGTGGAGACTTTAGAGGTGGCAACCGTGGGACTCGTGGGGGCAGTGATTACCAGAAGGTTGACAGTTCTACTGGTCCCCGCGGGGCCCGCTCATCAGCCCCTCATGCAGCTGCCCCCAAGTAGTTTTTTTTTAATTGTCAGGTAGCGCTCATGTGTTAGGAAATATTTATTTAATATCTGAACTTGGTTTCATCGGAGAATTGGAATTCTGGGTTGGTCCGTTTTTATTAATGTGACAGTCCTGAGAGCAATTTTCCATTTTTTTTTATAGGTTGCGGAGTATTTATTTTTCCCTCAATGCAGAGGGGAATAAGTTTGCTCAACTGATTGTCACTGATGTATGTTGTAGAATGGTATACCGAGTCATTCGGATGTAGCTTGATTTTTTTTCTCTTTTTCTTTTTCTTTAAATATTGGGAGTTCTGAATCTGTTTTTATAGTTGAGAATTTTGAATGCTCATTCATTCGGCTATTATTTTGCTATTCATAAATTTATGAAGCCAAATCTATTATTCTTCTAGTCTTTCTTCAATAACCTTGTATGAAACACTATGTGACCTCAAGGTTGCGTCTGTCTGTTGTTAATTTCTACTCTGTTTGATCTTAAAATGAAGAAAAATTTGATCACATCATTTTTGATGTCCGATGACAAAAATAAGATTGGGTGATGTTGAATAAAAAACCAAGGACGTATGCGGCGACTCAAATGCTTTCAATTATTAACTCGCCAAGACGCGAGTCTTTTGTAATTAATTATCAAGTGATTGTCCATAAATATATGATTTTGTGTATGTATGCTCGGCGCATCTGATATATATGTAGTTTGGTAGTTTCAAGTTTTTGGTATTAGAAATATGAAACTTATTTTAGTTGAGAATTGAAAATGAATACATTATGCATATGTTGTTCTTCTGTCATGTTTCTAGGCCAACCTGGTTTATGTCGGATTTCGCACTTAGAGAGGATAAACTACCGCTTGACTTCTTTGAGTGATGCTACAGCTAACATCCAATTTAGGCCAACCGCAAATCGTGGACCTCTGTAATATAATCCGGTGCCTATGGAAGGCAAGGAACGAGGAGGTGTTTGGAGGAAAAAAGGGGGATCCGGCGGCAGTTATTAGACAGGCACGGGAAATGTGATTGGGTGGAATATCAGGGGAAACAGCAAGAAGGAGACCGGTGGGGCCGGAGAAAACCATAGTACACCGGGACCAATCAGTGCTTCCAATCGATGGGTCATGGGATCAAGCAGGGAAGGGCGGGATAGGGATGGTCCTGTTTGACCCAAGAGGATGCCTGATCATGGCCAGGGGACTAGCAGTCACTACGGCAAGTCCCTTAGAATCTGAGGCATTAGCTCTGTTTCATGGTCTCCAACACCTGAGTCACAATTTCTCTGGCGAGTGCATGGTGCTGACTGACTGCTCAAAGCGGTGCAGACGGAATCGACAGCCGAACTACCGCATTGGTCAGCAGAGGAAGTGGTGGCACAGTGCATTAACCAATTCGGGCAGGTGCAAGACAGGGTACAATTGCAGTTTGGGGCTAGGGAAAAGGTCGTCCCGGCACATTGCTTGGCAAATTGGGCGAGAAGAACGGGACAAACCTTCAAGGGCAAGCTGGGCCCAACCTACATGCGAGAAATCCAACTACAGGACAGGCTTAATCGGGGAGATGCCCGGCTGCGAATAGGAAGGAACGTAAGCTACTGGTAAAGATTTCTGGCAAAGGGCGACGCTTGATGGTCACTGGTACAAGGTGGATAAGCTGTCAGAAAGGAAATTTTTACAAATCGCCTCCAGCCTGTTCCTGTATTTGCAAAAATGGATGGATAGGATGTAAGCACAAGGTGCGAGGAAGCGTTCAGATATAAATTTATTAATATATCATGCCTACGGGCTTCCCCTCAAAAAGAATTGAAAAGGTTTAAAAACAAAAAACTATGAAAGTATAATCAATGATAATTATGACACGCTGTTGTTATCTTATACGTGACCCATGCTGTATGGGCCATGGCCCATGGCCAGTTTTAGGTCCAATAAAATTCCCCCGTCCTGTGGTCTTACTTCTTAGGGCCTGCTCCAGATGGGTGCAATGTAACGGAGGGGAGCGAAGGGAAGGGTAGGTGACAAAATTGAAAAGTTACTTGCTCCAGAAAATAAATTCAGGACTCAGGAGTAAGGAGGAAGGTAAAAGAGGGCCCACAACGAGATTTACCAAATTTATCCCTTTCTTCTTCTTCTCTCTCGTTTTTTCTCCCAGTGCTTCGTCCTTCTTTTCTTGGCGGTCTTCATCGGTGGTTTAGGGTTTAGGGTTCTACGAAGCCCCACCCAAAGATTAAGATCGTGCTTTCTCTCTGAACCAGGTATTCGGTGGTCAACATTTATCTCCTTTTTATCTTTTCAATTAATATAATATTCGTAGAAAAAATGTGTGCATCCTTGCATTGTTTTATGAAATGATTTTTCTGTTTTATAGTTGTCGAAAAGAGAAAGAGAATGAAAAAATTTTGATTCATAAATTTTTGATAACTCGTTAAGCATTCATATATTCTTTTTGCTCAAGTCACGTATGTTTAACTATGAAAAACTGGTATTGTTGCCATTTCATCAGCTCTTAAGTCTACTTTTACTGTCATTATGCAATTTGCAAAATCAGCTTGGAAATTCAAATAAAATCTGGGTTAAAATTGAAAATTGTGTTTTGGTGTTTTAAATTTGCATTTCACAACTCCTGAACAGTATGGTATGGTGACGATACCACTGTACCAGTGTGGTATACTGGTATGTGGTTGTGGGTAATTTAATTTTCTTTTATGAAAATCATAATAAAGTATTGTGAGTTACCTTTTATTTTGGAAAACAGTTGGAAGCTTGAAGATTTCTTGTACTGCTATTCTGGTATTTGTATGGTAATGGTACCACTGTACCAGTATGTTTTCACTAAACTTGTTGATGTCTTGAATTATCATGTTCTTTTCTCTATAGGTGGGAACTATTTATTTACTTGAGGAACAAAGGTACTTTGTAATATTTTTTATTCTCCATGATAATTTTTTAATTTTTTATTCTCTAGTATAGATGCAATATATATTCATTCCTTACATATTACTGGAGTGAGGGCAAAAGAGTCACATTTACATAAAATAAAAGTTAAAACAACAAATTATGTTATAACCTTCCTTCCCTCCATATCTTTTCCTGGAGCAAGTGACTGCCTATAAGTTATCCCCTTCGTTAACGGTCCTTCCCTTTCCATCTGATCCCCTCCCCCTCTACTAAAATTTCTTGAGCACAGCCCTTTCCCTAAAACGACTAACTTTGTTGAACGGACTACATACATACTGAAATGTGGGTCCCATGGAGACCTCTTTTTCGCAGACCCACAATTTAGTCATACTATGCTCTCAAAATTACTCGTAGACCAAGACTAGTAAGCAGTTTGATATTGTTTCTTGAGCGCCTTGAAACTGAAACCAGTGCTCTACTTCTCCACTTCTCCAATCTCCTCCGGATTCTTTAAACAGGGGGGAAATATTATGACATCGCGATTTATCTCCCTTCTTTCACTTGCTCAAGTTTGATTTAGGTATGATATTTTCACTCTTGTTTCACTTATTACTATCGTGCCTTGTTATTAGCTCAATTTCGGGATCGGAAATTTGGATGTTGTATATTATTTCCGCGGTGTGTGTTGATAAAGTGAATTTGGAATAGAACCGCAAATTCGAACGGATTTTGTGCGGATAATGATTTATTTTGTGCGGTGTGTGTTGAATTTAGCTCGTTGAAAAAAAAAGATACGTTGAGGAATTACTGCACGGTAATGATAACTAGGGATACAGCTAATTTGTTGATTGCTTCTTTTTTGTGATTATTACACAGATATGAAGCACAAAAGAGCTATTAGCATTGGTTCCCTAATTGCTACATTGAAGAATGGGTTTGAGCTGTTATCCCGGGGCCAGTACACCTCTTCATTTGTAGTCCATCCTGTGGCAGCAAGTCTTGGCTTGGGAGCTGGAGTAGCCAGTTTGTATATAGCACTACGTGGTAGTGCCAATTTACCTTGGGCCTCTGACAGAGAAGCCCCGTCTGAAATCGTTCACTATGTAGGAGGTCTTGATAATCTTGGAAATAATTGCTTTCTTAATGTTATTTTACAGGTAGTTATTTTATGGAAAATATATCTATCTATAGTATGTATTTATTTTAATAAGGTTTGTGGTCAAATTCGGTTTCATAGTTTAGATCTCTTGTTGAATGTAGCCAAAACTATATTTCAAAGAAGAAAAAAAAGCAATTCAGATATTTAAAGAAACATTAGTATTCTATTGCTACCTGGTAAAGCCACACAACCAGTCATTATTGCCTTTGAACAGATTCAAAAACTGTATAAACTTTTGTCCCAAGAAGTGAGTTATTACAACTAGGGCAAAACAAAATTGTGATTATTTAGCAAAATGTTCCTTCTCAATCACATTAATCTCAAAGTTTGTGTTTTCTTTGCAAATACCTAACAAATACATTACTAATAAGCTTTCCTTCTTAATCATATTTTTATGCCTTCCTTGTTTAGGCACTTGCCAGTTGTAGCAATTTCCTTCCATACCTGAAAAGTATACTTGAGAGTGAACATTTGCTTGTTATAGACAAGACTGAAGAACTGCCTCTTATACATGCTTTGATCTTACTTCTGGAAGGTAGATGTTCTTATTAAGTTCTTCGTAAGAACATGACTCTTTGTGTTGATTGGAAATATAATCTCTGGTTTTACTCACCAAGTTTACGAGAAACCAGAAATGGCTCACATGGGGAAAAATTGCAGGAGAAAGTGAGAAACCATATCGGTTCGTTTAAGTTGGTTTTCATACCAAAATTTACTTAACATTATCACTTAATCTTTCCTTTTTTTCTTGTGGTGGGCTGGTGCACTGGGCTACATCAAGCAGCTGGTTTAACGTTTTATTCTGGTCATCTACCTAGCAACATATAATGTTAAAAGCTCTTTCATTATGTTTTTGTTGTAGAGCTGGGCATGGTTAGGGATGAAATGATGGTACTAAGCCCAAAGAGAGTAATGGCTGCCTTGAGCTTGTACACAAGTAACTTTAATCTAACTAGACAACAGGTATGTTCGTAAAATCTACATATAGTCGAGAATACCATGTAAATCATAAGAATTTCAGCTATCATCTTATATGGTTTTATTTTAAAATTATAGGATGCTGCAGAGGCATTACTTCACCTATTGACTTCTCTGAAGAGTGAGATTTTACTTAGCTACGTGCCACATGGTAGTTCTGTATCCAGTGCCACTGGTTTTGCTTCTAGAGTTTACAAGAAGGAGATGGGATATGGGCTTGAATTGGAACAGTGGAAGAAGATTCTTTTTGGCCCATTTGATGGAACTCTTCGAAGCATGCTGACTTGTTTGAGTTGTTCTTCTGTGGTAATTACATATCCTATTTTATTAAGTTGTTTTTTAGTTGCTTTTTTGTGCAATTGGTTAGTTTCATGTTACCCCTGCAATAAGTAAATTAGCACGCACACATCATCAAATGAGAAATGTCCTTCAAACATGGAAATATCATGTATTCCTCCAAATTGCTCTTTCTACCCATTTATTCTCTCTGCATAAATGAGAAAGTAGAGGCACAGTTTGGGTAACTTTGGAGGAAGCAGGTGAGGATGTTTCTCAAATTTTTGGGGTGTATATGATGCAGTACTTCTTAGAAGTTTTGTGCTTGATATTTTTATCTTATATAGGGTACAGCAGAATTGCTCCTTCTGCAAACTGGATCAAATGTTTGCAAGCGAAACCAAAAGAATTTATCATTTGCAAGTTACAACACCAATCATCTATTGGTTTGGTTGACTAATAAAATCATGTTAAATCATGCAAAATCGATTAAACTTGCCCCTGACCATACTGTCGACATGTAGGAAAATGTACCTAATCACACATTCCTATCAAATGCCATCTGTTATGTGCAGCAGTGCAAGTACCTCAACTGTATCTGAAGGTTAGATGCAAATGAGAGAAACATTGGTAGTGTTATCTTAAATTAACTCGTCTATATCTTAACAGCTGTCTATGGATTATGAGCATTTCGATTGCCTCCCTCTTTTACCGGTGCTCGACAAAAATGGAGATATCGTATGTCTATCAGGAGCTTCCTTCTGACCTTTGTTAGGTCCTCATATTATTTTTCGTAGTTACCTTATTTTTGTACTAGCTTAAATCATTCACATTCATAAACTGTTTTTTTTCGCTTTTTTTTTTCCTTCTAGACTGATACTTGCAGTTTGGTCGATTGTCTCAAACATTTTAGCACAGTTGAGCTTCTTGAAAATTATCGGTGTGACAGGTGTTGGCATAATTCTGCCATAAAGTACATGTCACTGAAATCAGAAATAGAAGAGGTAACTTTTTAGTTTAGCCTACCTCTATTTTGGATTTATCTTTCTTCAAAATTGTTCGACTCTGGTACGTTCTTCATTTTCTTTTTAATTACCAACTTTTCCTTTTAGGGTAAAATAAACAAGCTAAGGGGATGCGTAAATTATGACAATTGCTTATGCCGAAACCTTTTCAAGAAGGATGAAATTACATGGTCTGGAATTTCTGTTGCATCGAAACAGTTAACTCTAAACCAATGCCCAAAGGTAACTCTTGGTCTTTGTATTTTAAAATTTAACAATACTGTCATATGTTTCTTTTTAACCTATTTCAAATATTTTTCTTTTTAAATAGATACTGTGCATACATTTGCAGCGTGCTTTAATGAGTGTTACTGGTGATTTTGTTAAACATGAGGTACTAGCGTATGCTTCTTTCTCTAATTGAAAGTTTTTTGTCATTTTATTTATTTCAAGTGTTTTGGCAACCACAAGTACATTTTATTCTTGTTGTAGCATATATATGTGAACAATCATTTATCATTGCAGGAGCACATATCATTTCCCTTTATTCTAGACCTATCTCCTTTTACAAAATCTACATCAACTCTCCAGAATGACTATGCATTGCAAAAGAAGCCACCAATCCAAAATATGCAGTTTGTTCCGCATATATTAAAAGTCATGGAAGGAGCTACTTCTGCCGAAGAGAAAGGATTTTGGAAATTTAATTTAGGTGGTACATCAGAAACGAGGGAAGAGATATCCCAAGAAAACCAGGTAAAGCTGCGGACATGAATTATATTAATTAGCAGTTTACGAGGACCTGTATGGTATATTTGGTTTATTTATAATTTTTATGCAGGAAAATAGTAACTCGAAAGACATCTCCTTTGGTATGAAGAGTTGCATGTACTCCCTTTGTGCGGTTGTAGAGCACTATGGGAGATATGGGGGTGGCCATTATGCAGTCTATAGAAAAGTGCTACCTGTCCTTGATCACGGCCATTTTGTGGAAGGATCAAAACGAGTCAATAATAGCAAGTGGTTTTATGTATCTGACCGTCAAGTGTTAGAGGTGTCAGAAGCAGAAGTTCTCAGTGCAAATGCTACTCTCCTTTTTTACGAAAGGATTTAGTCATTTTATTAGGTCACAATTTTCTTTATCTTGAATTTTTTTTTGAGATGGTTTCCATCATAATGAGAAATAACTTTGTTGATTCATATTGTTGGTGGATATGGATGTTTTCTTTGCTTTTGTTTTACTATTTTGTGAGATTTTTTTTTTAATCTTTTTTTTTTCTTTTGACAAGTCCTGGTCACTAGAAAAGAAGTTATTCCAATTACTACAAGGAAACTTTGAATTTTATGGCGTAATATGAAATTAGGCCCAACTATTTTGCTTGGCTATTGGATTCACTACATACTTAAAGAGCTAAGAGTCGAATTCCTCGAAGTCTTGAATTGGTTTAATCTGTTTCTAGTCAGTATATTGTTATTTTCAAATCAACCCCATTAGTGTGATTTTTCCCATATCTTATGCCGAAGAATGACATGAATGATGAATGTAATGTGAGAAAGAACGACTTAACTGCCCTGAACTTCTTTTACAAAAGAACTGTTTTTACTGTACTGATCCACACCTTATTTTAATTAGAAATAATCGATTTGTGATGATTTGCATGTTACTTTCAGAATTAGTTTCATGGAAATATAGCGCCTCATGATTTTCCAACTAACTTGGAACAATTCATAAAGTACTAAAACTATATATGTTGTACCTACTACTATTGCAATTGATTTCAAAAGTGCCAATTTTAACATGGAAATTCTCAGGCTCGAATTGAGGTGCTAGATAAGCTCTCAAGCAAGATTAATCAAGATTAATGAGGTGTCAATACCCATCAATCATTTACATACCATATTTTGTTGTCATTTTCAAAGTATTGTACCGACTGGTTATATCACCCTCTGACTGATGTTGTTATATTAACTGATAATTTCTGATAACATCTGTTTTCTCCTTTTTGGTTGATTTATCCAATTATTGAATGATTAGTCATTTTAGTGGACGTCTCCTTCAATAAAAGATGTTGTGGTTTTGGTTGTGATACTTTTAGTTATTCCATTTTTGTTGTTTGGGATCTTATAATTGTTGCTTGCTCCTGCACTCTTGTGACACTTCAATGTGATAATTAAATGCATTATGCATATGTTTCTTTTAAGTTTCTCCTCCTATACTGCCTAACAGGTGATGGTTACACTGGTATATAGTATATTATAACTTCCATCACATCATATTGTTGCATCGGCAAAGTCTCTGGTTTTCCAACAATCAACTGATTCCTTAAATATATTTGCAGTGTGATTAATTGAAATTGGGGTGACTGATGCCCATATTAATTCATGCTGATGTTTGAAGTGTATTTTCTCATTTTTGTATGAATGGTGTCGGTAGAACTATGTATACTTTGTTTAAAGTAAGTAAAGGTGGTGATTTTGAGGTCTTGATGTAAATAATTAAATTATGCTGATTTTCAATTGGATGTTTTGGGTCTTAGTCTCTTTACTGGTATTTAGCAAATTAAGGTACAAATGTTTCCCTTTTACAACTCTAGTGTGAAACGATTAGAAAAGCTCTAATAATTGTTATTTCAATAATTTTTTTATTTTTTGCTATTTCTTACATTAAAGAGAGGTATGAAGGTGGGTTATTTTTGTTTTTTTAAGCATCTTTTTTCTATATGTTCATTTTCTCCTTGGCATGTAAAAAATGAAGTTCCAGTGAAGTTTCTTTGTTTTTCTTTTGCTTAATTGTGCTATTGACACTGGTGCCAGTGCCTTTTTTGTGCTATTGACAATTAACTTTCTTTGGATCTGTTTTGACACTGGTAGTGGTACCAGTGCCTTTTTTGTGCACTGATATGAATATAACTCTATTTGGGCATGTTTGCAATTTGATGAAAATGTTGGGCTGTCTTTTGTATTAGTGTGATTTTTCATTGTCAGAGAGATCAACGAGAAAATGTTAACTATTAATTATGATTACTGTAATAACTCACTGTAATTTGTAAATTTCACAGAGAAATGACTCACCGTAGTGATCAATGAGAAAATGTTACAGACAAATGATTCACTATAATTTGAAAATTTGTGATCGATGGTATAATTTTTAATTTAAACATTTGTTTTATGTTTATGTTTTAACTAATAGGCTACAAATATTGAGAGAAGAATAGATAAAAAGAATATCGACTTCAATTTTAAAATGAAACTATTGCTTTAATAAATCATATGGCAACAAATGTTAATTTAATTCCAAATAAGAACAATCTGAAAGCAAATAATATACACTGCCTAAAATTCCACGATTACCAAGTCGCTGATGTGACATTAAAATGCAACTAGAACTCCTCAAAAAAGTATAAATGGTAACTTAACCAAACAGTAAAACTAGTCTAAATAATTGGATTAGCAATTTTCAAAGTAGCTTAATAAGTAGTAAAAAATTTCAATAAATGTAAAATTTGGTTTTCAAGCACACTTTAATATAGATATCACATCTAATGATTTGGATCAACTTTTTGGACTTTGAAAATTGAAAAATAACTTAGTTGCACGAGATTTCAAGAACAATTGATTTGATATTAGCCAAGCTCTATATATGTAGCATGATAGTTTCAAGTGTTTGGTATTAGAAATATGAAACTTATTTTAGTTGAGAATTGAAAAGGTCTAAAAACAATAAACTATGAAAGTATAATCAATGATAATTATAACGCTTTGAATAGTATATACTATATACCAGTTAACTGTCAAGTAGTTAATATGATGAATTGATGATGTTGACTTTGTTCACACAAACCCTCCACCAATTCTATCCAAGGATCTCAAACACTCTACTTATTGGCATCAAGCAATTAACACTGCCATTTTATCAGCAGTGAGATCTCGGTGAACGGAAGAATAATCAGCAGCAATCAACAACCTATTTGTCTTTGAAAACTTACTAATTAGAAACACAGTATATTTTTGTGAAACATGCTTCATTTCTATTTTTCTTAATAAATAGTAAAATAGGTATTTTATAAATTTAAAACGTTTTAATAGTAAAGACAATAAAATAGGTAAATTTGTGAGTTTTGAAATTTAGAAGGATAAATATGATATTATGAATTTTAAAGAGAGAAATACGTAATTTTAAAGTTTTTAAGAGGTATACATGAATTCCCCTATTTTAGTTATTTAGATATTTTGTTGATTACATATTTAAATGCCAAGTATGATTTGTACATGTCTCAAAATGGACTGGAGGGATGAAGTTGAGGATTTTTGTTAGATTGTGGGGAACTACTTTGCCGTTGTAGTAAGACTGCTTGATGTCATATTTAAGAGAGCTGTAGCTAGAGGTGAAAACGGATCGGACAGTAGTAAAATTATATTTGTATATGTTTTTTTATACAGATACATATAAATACGGATCGGATATATACATAAATATTTCATAATATGTATTAAACTACATGGTATATATATATATTATTCGGATAAGGATAATTAAAATTCAAAACTATATCCATACCATTATCAGCACAAATACTCAGATATCAGATATCCGTATTTAATTTTCAAATACAAATCCAGATTCAGTCGGATAATATCCGACCCACTTTCACATCTAGCTGTAGAGCTAATTGTCACTGACATATGCTATGTAGAATGATAATTCTCTCTCGAAATCTCCTTCACAAATCTCCACCACCTCCAAAACCCTTCCCTCCATAGAAAAAAAAAATAAAATAAAAGGGAAAACAAAATAACGAGAGGATAAGTTTCTTTGAAATTACCAGGCCTGCTTAGTATGAGTTGATAAATAGATTTTTTTTTTTAATTTTTGCAGAGATTGCGAAATCATGATGTGAAAATTGATAAATAGACTTAGTTCTTATCCTCAAGTAACTGAATCTTTGATTTGGTCAAAAAGAGACACTTATAGTCAGTAGTTGACATGTTTACGTTAGTCAAATGATATTCATATTTACAAAAGATGCTATCGACATCACACTATTAGTTGATGTAAAAGATGACCAATGAAACAATTTGAAAATTTAGCTGTTTTTAGAGATACATTTAACATTAAAGTTCATACCCATTATATCGGAATTGTTGAGCGCTATATAAAGAAATTCATCACGTTCCAATTATCTTTTTTGAGAAACCATCATGTGCCAGTTATCACGTAGCTTTTATTTTCTAAATAATTAGTATAAGAAAAGGTTTACTCCAAGTCACATTGATGGTTGCCAAACAAAATCATACAAATATATCTAGCTATCCAATGTAGCTTGGTCAAAAATCAAGATCTTCATAGTTATCTTTTCTTTTTTTCTTCTATAATTATAAAATAATCATATCATAAAAAATTTCTGAAAAACAGTTAAAAGTTTCGAAAAATATAATAAAACAAATTTTAAAAAATGTAAAATTTGGTCTCCAAGCACAATTAAATATGGATATCAACTTGAATGGTTCGGATCGACGTTTTGAACTTTGAAACCGCAAAATATGGACGTGAAGTAAAACACTCGCTTTACTTCATAAAGCACCGTAGCTCAACTGAGAGATTTTGACTAATATGCTTTCGGTAGAACTTCGGCTGGAGTGCTACCGAGTCAAATTTTAAAATTTTATATTCAAAACTTCGAACTTAGTAGCTCCGAAGTGCTACCGAGCCAAATTTCAAAATTTTATATTCAAAACTTCAAACTAAGTAAAATTATATATTGAACTTATAAAATACCAATTTTTTTTATGATTTTAATTTATTTTACTATTTTTATGATTTATGAAAGATGGCAAAAAAAATAACTTAAAAGTTCAAAGAAAATTGACAATATTTTTGGCTATATTTTGCCAGCTTTCATAAATCATAAAAAATAGTAAAAAATATTTCAAAAATAATAAAAATTAATATTGTACAAAGTTAATAATATTTACTGAGCTAAATTTTAGCTCAAAAGGTTCTAGAATTTTTAAAGTCGTTCCTTCCCATAGTGAAAAAGATTGTAACAATGACATCTGGAATTCTGGATGGCATTGAAGCTCCTTTTATGAGGACTTGGTGGCGAGTTCCAACTTGCAGCCTCCAAAAATCAAAACGTCCCCATTCTAGAAACCACATTACGACAAATCGACAATATATATATGATATATCCGCCTCAATTAATGAACGACCCACCTCCTCTTCAATTACAAAGAATTATAGACCCAAAAAAAAAATAGCTCTCAACTATAAAATTAAGATCTAACTACTAGAGTACAAGTGAATATTTAATTATTATTAAGAGAGATTGGACTATATAGTAACTTCTAAAAAAATAAAATTTAATTAAATTTCAATATAAATAACTAAAATTTTAAAATTATAGAGGTGACTTAGTCACTTTTTCAATGTATTGAGATCCATCTTTATCTGGTGTTTTTAGTTGTATGCAATGTTGCATTTGTCTCTAACTTCTCAGTTCATGTTAGTGTACAGGTTATTAGGTCTTTAGCGAGTTTTTTATAGTTAATATGGGTCGTACCGGTATACCGCATTTCTAAAAATACGAAATACTGGTAAGACCTCACTTTATTATTTGTTTTACTTTTATTTTACCTTTTACTTAATATTGCAACTTTTTTATTTACTGGTAACAAGCATATAGGATAGATTCCTTTCTTCTCTATTTTGGCTCAAGTTCTTGAGCCTAATTGTATCTTTTTACCATTGTGTTACAACACTTTAATTTGTAACACGATCCAATCAATCAAACAGAAGCTTGACCCTTATTTTAATTCCAAAAAAAAAAAGAATAACCCCAACAGTTATCTTATACGTGTTTCTTTTATAGGTACTTAATTTGCCTGAAAAGAACAGTCCTGTGATGATTATGTTTCCTTTGCACGCCAAAAACACTACACAAATTCTACAATGACATATACCAAGTAATTAATATGATGATGTTGGATCCAAATCTGCTAAAATTCACGGGTATGAATAGTAATCCTGAAATTCCTGAAATCCAAGATCCAACCATTGAATTATTTCGAGATGAGTGCACAGAAAATCAGCTATTTTGAGATACGTGCACAGAAAAAAATAGACGGCTGGATCAAGAATTCCAGGGATTTCAGAGTTACTGTTCATCAAATTTGGATTTCAACAGATCTGAATCCGATGATGTTGACTTTGTCCATAAAAACACAGATCCGACTTCTCTACTCGCTAAAGAGAGCAGGATTCTGCTTACCTAAATCTAGCCTTGTAATGCACGAATCTCAATGCAAATGAAGGACTAGATTTAAACCAGCAGGATCTTGCTCTCCTATTTGACGAGCAACAGAGTCAGATCCTAAAAACACTCCACCAATTTTATCCAAGAATCTGAAACACTCAACTTATTGGCATCAAGCAATTAACACTGCCATTTTGTCGGCTATGCTAAAGACTTGGTGAGATCTCGGTGAACAGAAGAATAATCAGGAGCAATCAAAAGTAAAAAAAAAAAAACTTATTTGTCATTGAAAACTGACTAATTAGAAAGACAATATATTTTTTCTAAAGCATGCTTCATTTCTATTTAATTAGTATTTTATGAATTTAAAATGAGTTTTAATAGTAAAGACAATAAAATAAATAAATTTGTGAGTTTTGAAATTTAGAAAGATAAATATAATATCATGAATTTTAGAGAGAAAAATACGCAATTTTAAAATTTTTATGAGGTATAGATGAAATTTCCCCTTATTTAGTTATTTATTTAGAATATTTTGTTAATTACATATTAAAATGCCAAGCATTATTTGTATGTCTCAAAATGGACTGGAGGGATGAAGTTGAGGGTTTTTGTTAGATTGAAGGGAACTGCTTTGTTGTTGTAGTAAGACTGCTTGGTGTCTTTTTTAAGAGGGTTGTAGATAGGGGTGAAAACAGATCGGCAGTAGTAAAATCATATTTGTATTTTTTTTTATACAGATACATACAGATACAGATTGGATATCAGATATTTGTTGATATATACATAAATATTTCATAATATATATTAAACTACATGGTATATATCTACTATCACTACGGCAGAAAAGACCATCAGCGATTGGCCCACCGGTCGCTGATAGTAGGAGGCGCCGGTCGCTGATGGTGTGATTTGGTCGCTGATATAAGATTTTGGTCGCTGATGCACCGGTCTCTGAAAGGTTCATCTCTGATAAATTATTTGGCCGCTGATATGGTTTTCGCCGGTCGCTGATACATAATCAGAGACCACTTGACGTTGGTCTCTGAAAGTTTTTGCTGACGTCATGAGTAGTTAACAGAGACCATTTTTTTGGTCGCTGATAAATATTCTGGTCGCTGATACTCTGATTATCAGAGACCAACTGTTTCGGTCTCTGATAATGGAAAGCCCGGTCGCTGATAACTTCAGTATCAGAGACCAAATATCCGGTCTCTGATAAGTTTTTCCCGGTCGCTGATAATAATTTTTTTTTTTAAATTAATTTGTTTCTGGTGTTTTTATTTATTGGTTTTGATTCTATTAATTTTATTTATTATTGATATTTCGTCGTTTTGGAATTGTTATCAGACGTACAATTGCATTGATATTTCGTCGTTTTGGAATTGTTATCAGACGTACAATTACATCGATATTCCCATATATAATTAATATAAAAAACGAATAAACAATCAAATAGAACAAGAATATGAATATCAACATAAATATGCTAAATAAATATGAGTATCACGAAAATATAAATATACCAACATAAATATGCTAAACTGTAACATAGATAAATATGCCAACTCAAGAAAATCTAAGAAGTACCATCTCTGCCGAGATCCTCGTCGTCATCCTCGCCATCATCGTCGTCATCCTGAGGATGCGGAATCGAGGCATGGTCCGAGGTCGACCCTCCCTGTCAGTTGTTTAAATAATTAGGATATCGAATATATGATTGACAATTAGAACGGTCGGATAAATTGAATTTCGTACCTGAGTAGATCTGAAAGCTCTGCTGATCTGGTCGGCGATCGTGTCGGTGAGCCTAGGCATGATCGTGTCGGCGATCGTGTCAGTGAGCTTAGGCATGATCGAGGTCATCACATGAGAAGATATCGCTTCAATATCATCTTGTGTAAGACGTGAAGCCGGTGGCGCAGAAGAATATGACCCTGAAGAACGTGAATGAGTACTGCTAGACCCACCAACACGATACATGGCTCTCGTCTGGCCTGGAACATCAAAGATAAGATAGTTAGTTAATATCTTACAAATTTAAAAAAAATTATAGATTTCAAGAAATGTTTTTTTACCTAAAGCTCCGAGGCCATAATTGTCGCCATGAGCATTACGATCATCGACAGCCGAAGTGTACCAGACATTTATGTCAAATGCAGGCCAGTCATTTTTGTCCTCTCCATGACTCAGCCTCATCGCATTCTCATAATTTTCCTGCAAATTTTATAGATATAACAATAATATTTTTACCAGCCTAAATTGAATTTTATAAAACAGTTCTTATGTTCTATTACGTACAAATGCCCTTTGAGCCTTGGCGGAAACAAATTGCCCCGTCTTCTTGCTTTTATGGGTCGGCGCGAACAGCTCATCAGACCATCTGGGTTCACGCTGGTTTTCCTTCTCCTGTTAATAGTTTGAAAGACAATTTCAATTACCAAAAAAAATATCAACGTTAGTTCGATTTGATTCAATTAAAATGAAAATTAATTAACTTAATAAAAAAAAAACTTACAAAGCGCTGTTTGTGAACAAGCATGCTCACAGAGCCTGTCGTGGCACCAGACCCTTCTGCAGCTGCCTTATTGGCCTTATTTCGCGCGCTCCGACTAGCAAAAGCATCGCTGCACCAATGATCCACGACTCCTGGCCAATTTGCGGACGAGATCCAATCGTGCGGGTGAGGCGCCGAATACTCCTTCCACTCCTGCATATTATCCCCGTATGCTTTTTTCGCTGCAAGCTGCGCCTTGTGGAGCATGTCTTGCATCCGCTTGTCCGCTACCTTCTTAAAAACGTCCCATGCATTGTCTTCTCTTTCCTCCGGAGCAAAAATATAATATCTCTGTAATGCATAGTGAAAAAGTAATTCCGTTGGTTAGCTTATAAAAATGTAGCAAGTAATAGTTATTAGTGGTTTGATAAAAGTTAATTTCTCGCACCGAAAACTCTTCCTTGCAAAGAGCTTAGTATCCTCGGGAAAAGCAGAGTAACTGAACAATGGGCCAGGATAATTGTTGCGTATAGTCTGTGAAACTATTTTGTTGACTTTCTTGGTTTTTTCTGGATCCCCCGCATCAAAAGTTCTGCAAACAGAAATAATCAATACAATCAATACAGTTAATGTATAATTACAACACAAGGAAAAAAAATGAGTATTACCTGTGACCCGTCACCCTAAGAACGAGTCGCAACGAAGGATGTGCTGGCGGCGGAATATATGCATTCTTACCCCGCACATTTCTCTGACTACCGCTACTCTCTCCTCCAGATCCCGCTGTCGCCTTTCCCTTTCCCTTTCTACTTGGCGCCATATCTAGAAAAGAGAGAACAAAAAACAATTAGTTTCACAAATAATTCCAAACCTAAAAAGGACGTTACATAGATAAATTTTCCAAATAAATGTACATTGAAAGATATTAACCTAATATTGCAATTTATGTAGTTTTTTTTCTTTTTCCTTTTTTTGTTATCCTGTTGTTGATTATTTTGTGGTTGTAATTCTTGTTCTGTGACAATCTCAGGATCCGCCCCATCAATGAATAGACTTGGATCATTCAACTCAGATGCAGCACGCACTTCAAATTGGGTAGTTGGACCGTCTTCTTGAAAGAACTCAGTCAAATGTGGATTGTTTTCGAAAGACGCATCTCCATTGAACAAAATAATTGGCTTTCTTTTTTCCTTTTGTCTTGATTGTAACCCACTAGTCTTGTCTCTCTCGCTTGGATGACGCATAAGGCAGATAATACACTTGAATCGCTTGGCAGGGAAACACAAAATTCTCGCCCTTTTGAAGAAGCCTTGTATGATTTATCTCTACTAATCCATGCTTCTAATCTACCCGCATCCCCCTATGTGTGTCAAACCAACGACACTTGAACAAGAAAACTCTGTTGTTGATCCCACTATATTCCAACCGAATAATTTCTTCAAGTATGCCAAAATAGTCATTGGATGTGCCATCCCAATTCTCACCTTCAACACAAACACCATAATTTTTTGTTTTTCTGTTTATCCCGTATGACTCGGTGTGAAATCGAAAACCATTCACATTGTACATGTTGTAACGATAAACTCGTCGTGTGATTGGCCCACACGCAATTTCAGCTATCCTTTCATCTACAATTTTACCGCCCAACGCCAATTTATGCATCCAGGGACCTAACTCTCGGGAACGAGTTCTATCGAGAAGTGTTGCGCTGATTGTTGGCCTATCCTCTCTAATTTCAGCATCGAATTGCCTGCAATAAGCTAAATTTAGTAACTCTCTTCAAAGTGTCGAATTCCGAACAGATTTAAAGATGCTTACCTAATCAAAGTGTCGAATTCTGAACGACAATTAGTCATGATATAATAGTGTGCCGCATTTAACTCTTCATCCGTAAGATCTCTGACGGGAATATTTACTGTTGCACGTCCAGGGTAGCTAACAACAGGAAGCCGTTGATCATTTTCGACAAATCCACCGTCATCGTATCGTTCCGGGCGATTCAACCGTGTAACGACCTCATCTTCAAAATATAGAGACATAAAGTTGGATATCTCTTCAACAATATATGCCTCTACGATTGAACCTTCAACACATGCCTTATTAGTTACTTTTCTCTTGAGACGCCCTATGCATCTACAATATCATGCAACACGTGAAATAAATGTGCAGTGTTATATAATGTATATAAATGAATAGAGTACGAAGATTAGAACTCTAACCTTTCAAATGTATACATCCAACGAAATGAAACAGGACCACAAACTCGTGCTTCGTAAGCGATGTGAACAATTAGATGTTCCATTGAATCAAAAAAGCCGGGCGGAAATATCTTCTCTAGCTTGCATATTGTGACCATAATATCCCTCTCGAGCTTCTCAATATGAACCGGATCTAATTCTCTAGCACACAGATCTCTGAAAAAATTGCTAACCTCTGTTAATGCCTCCCAGATTGAATCAGGAAGAAAATCTCTAAAGGCAACTGGTAACAGCCGCTCCATAAAGATATGGCAGTCATGACTTTTCAACCCACCGAATGAAGCATCATCAACATCCACAATATTCGCCAAATTAGAGACATACCCATCTGGAAACTGCAAATTCTTAACCCATTCGCAAATTTCACGTCTCTGTTTCTTGTCCAAATAGTAAGTTGCGTGTGGCTTTACTATGTTGCCCTTATCGTTGGTAGTCAGCTCCAAATGCGGACGATGACATAACTGTGCCATATCGAGATGAGCCTTTGCATTGTCTTTTGTTTTTCCTTTAATATCGAGTAACGTCCACAATATGTTTTTAAAGAAATTCATTTCGAGATGCATAACATCAATGTGATGCCGTACCAGATGGTCTTTCCAATATGGTAGCTCCCAAAAAATGCTTCTCTTTTTCCAATTGTGTGTCACACCAAAACCAGGAATGTTTTTCTTATTTTTGGTGCCAAATGTGACTTGCTCAAATGACATTACTCGATCGAGCAATTCTTCTCCACTCAAGCGTCGAGGAGGATCGTCAGTTTCTATTGTGTCTTTCTTAAAAGCATCTTTTTCAAACCGAAATTCATGATCATGGGGCAACATCCTTCTGTGACTATCAAACCAAGAAGTTTTACCTCCCTCCTTAAGTTGGAAAGCCTTTGTGTCTTCCATACATACATGACAACCTAGTTTTCCCTTCGTCGACCATCCAGAGAGCATACTTAGGGCCGGATAGTCACTAATAGTTCCCATTAGGGCAGCCTTCATAATGAAATTCTGTTTCTTGAATTTGTCATAGGCTAGCACTCCATTGTTCCACAATTTATTGAGTTCATCCACAAGAGGCTGCAGGTAAATGTCTATGCTTCGAGTCGGACTATTAGGCCCTGGTATCAACAAGGAAAGGAATATGTTGTTGTCGCGCATCACCAGAGCTGGAGGAAGGTTATAAACGACTAGAAATCCCGGCCAACTGCTGTAAGACCGGCCCCCCATATTGAAAGGAGAGAATCCATCCGAACAAAACCCAAGATACACATTTCTAGGATCTGCTGCAAAATCATTGTGCAGACGATTAAACTCTTTCCAGGCTTCACCATCGGCAGGATGAACCATGACCCCTTCCTTCTCCCGTTTTTCTTCTTTATGCCAACGCATTTGTTCTGCGGTTGTCGAAGTTAAAAAAAGCCTTAACAATCTCGGAGTTATTGGAAGATACTGTAAAACCTTTCGCGGTACACGTTTTGTGGGATTTAACTGGTTACCTTGTTTGTAACGATCAGAACCACAGACATCACACTTCTCTTTAGAGATATTGTGACGATCGTTACCTTGTTTCCAATTCAAACACTTCTGTTTGTAACGATCATGACAATATCTCTAAAGAGAAGTGTGATGTCTGTGGTTCTGATCGTTACAAACAAGGTAACGATCATGACAAGTGTGATGTCCTAATTAGGGTGTTTGAATTGGAAACAAGAATTGAATTGGATATTGTAACGATATCCAATTCAATTCTAGATGTCCTAATTAGGGTTTGATTTCACTTTTGGGTCCATCACCAAATACCTAACTTTAATTTGTGTAGTTCCGGTTTAGATTAAAAGATGGTGTTTCTCTAACCTAAATCCTAATGGCTTTGTGACACAATTTATACTATCATATATGATCCTAAGCTACTTTGGAGTCTAAAAGACCTAAAGCGGGATAACTACAATTATGGTACAAATCATGCGAACCACAAAGAATAAATCACCACAAATTAACAATCAAATAAAACAATCATAATAAAAACAAAAAACCAAATAGAATAGAATTAAACAAGTTCATGCATTGACCTAAACCCCTAGAGAGAGAACTACTCCCTCTTGGAGAGATCCATTACAAAGTTTGGCAAAATAAAGAGAAATGAATTAAAGAAATAATTACACCCTTTGTTGAATCAAAAACCTCAATACTTGCCGGAATCTCCTTTGAATCTTCTTCTTCTCCTTCCTTGAAAAACACTTGGAACTTAGAGAATTGCTACAGAATTCTTAGATGGAAAGAGCACCCATGGATGATGAGAGAGATGAGAATTATTGATGTAGAGCTTGATAATTGAATGCCCTCTCAATAGGAATGAACTCCCCTTTTATAGCAAGAGACCATGCCTAGCTTGAATATAGGAGTAGTGGGTTAGTGGGTGCTGTTTCCAGGATGCCATGATCAGAATTGGTTGTAGAAAACGTGTCCATGATGTGCTAAAAATAGAACCCATGCCAAAAATGTGAAATTCTGGTTATCTGCGGGTTCACTGCGTCCGCACTGGTGGAGAGTGCGGGTGGACTCGGCCGCACCGACTCAAACTTTCCTTATTTAACATTCTGCGTAATGATCTGAGTGCGTCCGCACTGTATATGAATGCGGATGTATGACCCGCACTGGTGAACTCCTGTGTTGTTCTGAAAGCTGCCAAGTATTGAGTGCGGGTGGATCAGATGCATTGGGTTATGAGTGCGGACGCATTACGCTCGGACTTTTTCTGATATAATGAGTGCGGATGGCCGACCCGCATTGGATGGTGAGTGCGGACGCATTACGCTCGGACTTTTCATCTGGACTTCTGCGGTGGTGGAAATTTGGCTAAGTACTGAGTGCGTCCGCACTAGATGATAATGCGTCCGCATTGAGGGAATTTTCCTTCATTTTTCATCTTTTCCTGCATCATAAAGACAACGAACTGCAGTAACTTGATTCTAGGTGTATTTTATTAACTTTATATTCAAAATACAAGATATTTGGTGTTATTATATGATAAAAACTAGTTCGAATGTGTATATAATATATGCTTATCAAAATCCCCCAAGCTTGAACCTTGCTTGTCCTCAAGCAGCATCTAAACTTGGAACACAATTCGTTCTCTAATTATAACCTCATATCAAGTATACATTTCTCAAATATTTCGAAAAATTTGCATGATCTTGCCAAAATTTAGAAAATTTAATGTACTCTTTCTACAAAATTTAAAGCCTAACCCTTGGTAAATTATGTTTCACCTCACAATTTGCTTACTCTAACTTTCATTTCCTTAAAGATTTAGAAATTGTAGATTTTGGAAATTCAAATTCTTTTACAAAAATTGTGGTCTAATTTTTGGAATTTCTAAAAAAAATCCCCCAAGCTTGGACCAAGATTGGGTTAGAAAAATCGTAGACCTCATGTGTTGATATATGCAAAATTCACTTTCTCTTTTGTTTCTCATAATTTGTGACACTATAATTCTTTCTCCTTAGGACAAAACCGGCTAATTATAGGTAGCTAACCCATACCCAACCGTTTTAATTCAAAAGTGCATTTGCATGCTCATGGTTCAACCCTTCTATGACACGAATTCACATGTTTAGTGCAAACCTGGCCACTTTATCGGGCAAACTAGCGGAGCAAAGTGTCAATGATTCATCGCTATAAGTACGTCATGTCGCCGTAACATAAGCGAGTGGAATCTTATTTTCTTTATAAATATTTTTCAATTTAAAACAAAATTTTAATATTTTTGCAAAATATCATGAATACACACATCCTTAAGCATTAAATCATACCTATGGATATCCCGATTTTTCTCAATTTGTTTTTCCAATTATAAGACGAAATTTTGAAAAGAATTTTAAATTCCTAAGCCTCCATTTTCATAAATCTTTATTTCCACAAAGTTTTTCGCCAAATTATGTGGTTATCTCAAATTCCTTCAAGGGTATTGCCAAAACTTGTTTAAATTTGCATTAAAATTTCTAATTTTCGGCAATCACTCAAATTTATCAAAATCCTTATTTTGCCAACTTTTAAAACGATTTAAAACATGATTTTATACTTTATGCATTTTCAAACATTTAAGTTCAATTATGCAAGACTCTATTTTTCATAACCTCGTAAAACATCTTGACAAATTCGCAATTTCAAGCAATTAAGTTCAAAACCACAAATCCTACTCAAGGTAAAAAAAACAAGGTCATAAATCCTAAAATAAAGACGGAAAAATAAATATGCATGCAGATACAATTTCTTCTCCTATCCCCCAAGCTTAAATAAAGTAGTGTCCTCAATGCTGAAATATAAACTAAAAAGAAAGAGAAGAAACATGAGATACTACTAGCGAAAGGTGGTGGTAGTGCACGGTATCACTCGTCATCTTGATTCATGACGTCGTCGGCGTGTTCCTCACCCTCCTCCTCTTCACCCTCCGCTCCTTCATTGTTGTCTTCGCCTTGTGGTTCTCCCGCATTCTCGGCTGCAAGTTTAGCCGCTTCCTCGCGTGCTCGAGCCATTTCTTGCTCCATTCTCATGGCGGCTCTTCTTTGGTATGGAGGTGTTGGAGGATCATCTTCATAGTGAGGATTGTTCTGTTGGACCCCCAATTTAGCATAGAAATTTGCCGCGCCCGCCTCGGTTTCGACCTCATCCAAACGGTGCTCAATGGTATCCATGCGGTGGTCAACATGAATGCGCAAGTCGGCGAGAGAATTATACACGGTTTGCATGGATGCTTGCATGTTTTGCATGAAATCCCACATTTGTTGAGCCGTTGGGTATCCTTGTGGTTGAGGGGCATCGGCATCCGGTTGTGCTGGTGCGGGTGGTGGAATGACAGGAGGTGGTGGTGGTGGCAGTGGCTCGAGTGGCTCATCAACTATTTTCCATGTAGCGTAGTTCAATGGATCAAGCGGAGTTTGGAGAGGTAACCGGTGTCGAATGTCACCCGGTCCTAAGTTGATATAAGCTTCCTCTATGTCATCAAATTTGATGAGCCTTGCCCTCTCCAATCCGGCAATGTCCACCAAAGTAAATCCCTCAATAGTATCATTTCCGGTTGGAATTTGTAAGTATCGAGCAATTTTTGTGATGATTCCTCCAATCCGAACTACACCTCCGGATTGTTTGCTATGGGCTATGTTTCGGAGATGCTTGGCTAAGTGGTAGCCGATGTGTGGCATGTAGGTCATCTCACTATTATTTCTCCGGAGCATGCTACAAACATAAGTCATATCCCCGAAGTTGAAGACCGATGCGGTCTCACCTCGGGCAAAGAGAGTATAAGAAAGTACCCTTTGGAGATAGCGGATTGCCGGATGGAGGACATTCTTCACCCTTTGATCTCCTAGTATGCCCATATGGCAAGTGAGGTTGCGAAAATCTGCCTCGGACATGTCATTGTAGAAACGAAGGGTGGTGCACATGTTTTCGACATGTTCGACCGACAAACCTAAGCTAACCATAAGTGCGGTGGTATGGAGCTCATGATAATACCCTCCAA
>CAXKVW010000714.1:0-36573 GCA_964058825.1 Carex arenaria
ATTAGAGGAAACTGCAAATAAAAGTGGTATTAATTACTTTTGTTGATCTGAAAATAAATAAATTGATAGTAGCATGTGTTGTGCATATTTATACCATAATTTTATGTCTAAATCTCAGCCATGTTTTCTGATCAGGCTTAGTTAGCATAATAAAATCTAACATAGCATAAATCAAATTAAAGAGAAAAAAAATGGCTGCATGTATAGAATATCTTAAAAGGGACCGAATTTTTTGTCAAAATTAATCATCCAAAAATTAAAGAGGAAAACAAGAATTGATATATAATCATATAAAGTTACGAAATAAAACGGCATGTACCGTAATTATATATATAATTACCTTATGTAGGAAAAATGAGAAATCCTCCACCTCTATCAATACATCACTTTCAAGCTCCGTTCTACATGTCCTACAAATGGAATCAAGAAACAATACCATGTTGAAATTGAAGTTTGCAATTGAAATTCACAATTCAAACAAGATAGTATCAATTTAAAGATAAAGAAAGAAAGAAAAGAGGTACGTACCAAGCGGTTTTGTTCAGGTGAAAAACGCCAGTTTTGGAACCAATCACCATTGTCGCCATCTCTTCTCTTTCAAAAACTTCCCCTTCTTTTTATTTCTGAAGAATTCCGAAAAGATTTTTGGGGTGAAAGTGAAGAGATTTCTCCTTATATCAGAATAGCGCGGGAAACTATAAACTGATGGTATACTATTTGGAGAAGAGGCAAAAAAGAAAGAAAGAACAAAGATACTGCGTTTAGAAATAGGTGAGATATGTTTAGATACAAAATAAAATCAAGGGGGTAAAAACAGACCGCTTAGAAATAATAAAAGCCATTTCCGACATTTTCTATTTTTAGCATTTTTAAAAAAAATATATAGTACGGAAAATAAGAAAAATATCGAATCATAACACAAAATGTAATTTGTGCTTGTGTTTCTGTCTGTATATATTTTTAATTGTGATATTGTTATATTTCTCTATGATGTTCTTTTATCATACATGTAATGAATGATGTTCAGTACGTAATTGATTAATTTAAAATTATCAAAATAAACAATATACACAAATAGAAACACAACCTGTTCTTGCATTTTTTTCACAAGAGATTCTTCTAATTTCGTGCTATAAATTTATTTATTTTTGAAAATGCTAAAAGTAGAATGTCGGTCCATATTTGACAAATTTTGTCGGATTCTCTGTTACATATATTCCGAGACAAAACATGGTACGAACCATTCGATTAAAATTTTAAATTTGTACGTAGTGGTCTCCTTTGCTTAGTTGGGACCTACTTCCAGTGACTTACAACATGGTTTCTTAAACAAGAAAATTGTATAGAGAATTTTAATTCTAATTTGACAGGAGTTTGGGAGTGCTTCATGTGATTATATTTTTTATTGTGAGTCCTAATTCGGGAACATTACACAACCGTCTGATTTATAGGAGTTTTTGATAGGAAGAGTATAATTCTCATATCAGTAAATATTCTAAGTCATGCTATGGTACTAGACATAGCGTGGAACGCAGAACGGTTCTGCGTGATATCCATATAAATATGTACTTGTAAATTAAATTTTATATTTTTTAGAATTTTTTTAGATGGGTTGAAAGTCACTATTTTTGAATGGTTAGTGATTTTCAAAAATCTAAAACATGTAAATTTATTTTTTGAGTACATATTCATATGAAAACCATGTTGAACAGTTCACATCAACAATTAAAACTTTCAAACTGAAAATTTGAGTCCATAGCACGGGCCAATATGCATTATGCATAGTACCATAGCCTCACTCATGTTCTAGAGTAGAACTAGGGTGTTCCTAGGTTCATGAAGTCTCTTTGTGAACTCAGTTCTAAAATCTATCATATTGACTTCAAATAATGAATCCGAGCTGTTGAAACATATCTACTTTACGAGTGATACATCTACATGCAAAATTTTTAAATTTTCAAATTAATTCCGTATAAAGTCAAGCAGTCAAAATTAGAAGGTTCATAAATTAGTTTTAATGCATTCATTTTTTGAATGTTTTTTTGACTATTTGACTCTATACACAATTAATTCGAAAATTAAAATTTTGACTCTATACTCTATATGATTTTTGACTTGTCCTCTTATTTGTCCTCTTAATTCAAACTATATAATTGAGTTGCTATTGAATGAAGGTACAGGTAATTTAAAATAGGGGGACTTTCACGTATACCCCTCAAAAACTTCAAAATTACGTACCCCCCCCTCTAAACTTCAATAATTCACATATTATCAATTTTATTGTCTTTTGTAATAAAACTCATTCTAAATTTATAAAATACTCATTTTACCCTTCATTAAAAGTAGAAAACGCCCTATCGAACTCAAATTTGAATCTGAAGGGTTCCTCTATCGTTTGATTCGCATGCATCGCAATAAGATCTGTGCGTATTCGCTTCAAGATTCGTGCTGATCTAGTGCGCATGGATATTAAAGTAATTTGATCTACGTGCATCAGATTTGTGCACGCTGCTTCAATATTCGTGCATTTTTACTTCAAGATTCGTGCTGACCTAGAACACACGTATCTTAAAGCAATTCGGACGGTAGATGAACCTTTCAGATTCAAATTGGAGTGAGATGGATGTTTAATGCTTTTTAATAAAAGGGTAAAATAGGTATTTTATGAATTTAAAATGTCTTTTAATATAAAATACAATAAAATGGGTAAATATGTGAGTTATTGAAGTTTAGAGGGGGAAATATGTAATTTCAAAATTTAGAGGGGGCAATACGTAATTTTGAAGTTTTTGAGGGGTATACGTGAAATTTCCCCCCTATAAAATATATTTTGTTGGTAATTAACATAACTGTGATAAATTGATGCGTGCATTTCTATTCAAAAGTAAGAAATGTTCAAGATTACAGGGAATTTCCTAGGAGATGGGTATACTTCAGCAAATGAAATTGAAAATTCACATGCAATGACACCTAGCAGCCGCTGCTAGGCTTTAAAAAAAAAAAAAAAGAATATTCACTCCATGAATACATAAGTTTGCCGTTAAGATAGTGTTATTAAAACAATATAAACTATGACATGAAGTTTATGTCTCAAATCAAAATTGTTTAGGGGAAAGAGTACCCTGAGAAGTTTTCAAAATAATATGGACTCAAACCAGCCTTTCATTTTAGAGAAAATTTTCAGTATACCCATTAAAACTTCCTAAATAGCTAATATTTCCATCAAAACATTGAAATTGAAATTCTTTCTTATTTCCCCATAAGTTGATTAATTCTGAAAATTTAAGTTAAATTTTAAATTTTATTTTATTTTGAAGTTTAAAATCTATTTTTCTTTCTACTGTATAAGATCTCGTTTCTTCTTCACCCCATCTTTTGTAGAGTTGCATTCGTTTCCTTCCTTTCCTATTCTTGTTCCTGTTGAAAATATACAATATTAATTTGAAGATACGATATCTCGGTAAATCAAGCTACTGTGTCATGAGAATTTTGCTTGTTGGGGATGTAAATAGATAGGTTATTATCTGATTTCGTCCGTATCCGAATCCATAAAATTACTTAATTATCCGATCCGTATCCGTATCCGTATCCGAAAAATTATAACGGATAAGGATACGGTATGATTTTTAACTATCCGTAACTATCCATATCCGACCGTTTACACCCCAATTACCACAACAAATGTACTCTATGTTCTTAAATTGATTAATTAAATTGCATATACGTACCAGTGATTTGTTAAAGTGCATATACATATATTATTCTGATGAACAATATAACACTATATATGACACGGTTAGTGACTAATGTTTTGATAATATAATATATGTTTTGTTACTAACAAACTTATTATGAAAAATATTAGATATAATTTATGAATGAAAAAATTATATTTATATGTTATTCTTACTAGAATGTATATTAGTAATTTATTTTTGATTATCCGAATTATATTCATATCCATATTCAATCGTATTCGTCCAATATCTGATCCGTATCCGTATTCATTTAATATCTGATCCGTATCCATATCCGAGATTATCCGTATTCATATCCATATTCAAAAAATTATAACATATAAAGATATGGTTTGACCACTATCCGATCCGTATCCGACTGTTGACACCCCTATTTGAATGGATTTAACCTTATTTTTATTCTTTATTTGATATGTATAGTTTAAAAAATACAACTCATCACTCTCCTTTCTTCTCTATTTTTTCCAACGGCACATTGTAAGATATACAATTATAAAGAAGAAAAATTTTAGATGTACATTCGAAGAATGAAAGAGAATTTCAAGAGGTTCGTAAAGATGGAATGAAGGAGAAAATATATATTAGTTTTAAATAGAAGGGCAAAATTGACATTTAAACTTCAAAACAAAATAAAATTACAAGTTTAACTTAAATTTCAGAATTTTTAATTTAGAATGGAAAAATAAGAATTTCATGTTTTGATGGAGATATTGGATATTTTGAAAGTTATGATGGGTACATTAGAAAATTTCCCTTAATTTTATACATCACTTCTTAAGGCTGGCTCTGTATTTAGTTGGTGGTTAGTCGAATGGGTCCTGAAGTTTGATTTATGCATAGCAAAGTTGAACTATTTAAATAAAGGGAAAATTGATTATTTGTCACTCCAAAACTTTCAAATCTGAAAAATGCTATCACGAAACTATAAATCTGAAAAATGCCATTCTAAACTTAGTTAATTCTTAAATTTGCCACAAATACAAATTTTTTTTATTAAAAATTAACTGAAAAAACAGTTTTGAGATACGTATAATGAGGGGTCTGAAGAGTATATAGGGAAATACAGAAATACGTATCTCAAAACTGTATTTTTCAATTAATTTTTAATAAAAAAGTATAAAAATTATGTATTTGTGGCAAGTTTAAGAATTAACTAAGTTTAAAATGACATTTTTTAGATTTATAGTTTTGTAATAGCATTTTTCAAATTTGAAGGTTTTGGAGTAACAAATAACCAATTTTCCCTTAAATAAATGGAAAAAGCCTGGGAATATGTTACCATGCATTTTTTATTAATTGCACTTGATCTGATCTAACGACATCTACGAGAATTTCTCTGAGATTTGCTATGAGAATTAATTTCTTTGGTCAAACATAAATACATAATTCACACTTCTTGCTACTCCGTCCGGCCTTTTATCTTCTTTGATTAAAAAGTTGTACTAAACCTTGTACTTCAAATTCTATATATCAAACCCGAAATCAAGTGGATATCCGGAGACCATCATTCAATACCAGTATCCAACTATCCATTACAGAGTTACATTGAAAACATAAAAATTGCAATAAGATCCCCCCAAACCCATTGTAATAACATGAACTACAATACCAGTATAACCCATGTAGTCCCATTCTATACCAGTATCACATTTGAAAACAACAAAATTGCAGTAAGATCCCTCAAACCCTTTGTAATTACATGAACTACTTAAAAAAAAACTAGGATTTAAAGTGACCTGAAAATGAGATATTGCCGAGAGACCTCCATTTCGATAATAAACTCTGTTGGATGGACCTTTCTATTTTCATATATCCCTTTTGAGTATCTCTTTGGAAACATTTCAATGCTTATGATATTTCAAATTATAGTGAGATGCTTTTGAGTATGATGCCTTTTCCTTTAACTTCAAATTGCTCGGTTGACAGCCTATTATTCTGTGCAAAAATATATATCATCACAGGAGGAAACTTCAACATAAAAGTCGAACTGTTTCTCAAATTTTATAGCCCAAAATATGTAATAGAGACAGATGATATCTCATTTCACAAAACCAAAGCAACTAAAAACATTCTTATATCTTCTTACTAATCAGAATTTTACATTGGAAATTCATAAAAACAAGAAACATATTCACAGACATATAATAAAATATATCAGAAGGCATTACCCAATATATTACAGAGCTTTCACAGACCAGACATAGAAACCAATACAAATTAAGGAATTAACAATGGACGACCAAACTTTTTGTACAACAACGACATACATAAATGCAAACATTGTGATTGAAATCACCAATAAAATCAGTATCTATCTATATTTTTGCATTTTGAATCTAATTATGGCACAATTTCAAATGTGGGGGGCGCTGCCGCCGCCATCACCAATGGTACCACTGCTAAGGATGTTTCGAGAGACATGATGTGGAGTACGAACAGCCGAGAAGTTTGTTCTAGGAGGATGCTGTTCATGACATGCACAACTCGGATAAGGGCAAATACTTCTTGGATATGGACACAGCGGATGCCTCTGTAGAAAAATGAAAAATAAATCAAACAACAAAATAGGGTTTTAATTAAGATCACACTTGGGCAACAGAATGTGTAAAGATACAATAGTATGGAACTACTGATGAAATTAAGAGAGATAAACTCTGTTAGGTTCTTCTAATGTAAGGAGAAAATAAACCGAACAAACCTTCTTGGACGAAGAGGGCGGCTTTGGTGGGGAACTCATGTCTTCTATACGGTATTCTTAGAAGTAGGTAAAGTAATAAGTTTATGGAGTTATGAGATAAGAGTATTTCTGCAAATTAGTAGTGTTTATATAGAATGATAGGTCGGTGATTAATAGATTGTACAACAAAATCAATTTTTATTTTACGCTAAACTTCCTCACTCTGGAATTATGGCAGGTATTTCTCCAATAGTAAGTTTCAAAGATTTTTCATGTGATTTGTAATAAAGAATTATGGCGGACACAATGTGTCTTATGCGAATTTGTGAGGGAAATTCTCTAAATGTTTCAAATTGATGAAACATTCCTTTTGGTAATTTGAAGGAAAAATCTCCTTGGTTTCAATGAAATGAATCATTAATTTCACATAATTTCATGGATTTTCTAACCAAATTTTGCGTACACTCTTTCACAAATCAAAACTAAGAACAACTTCATTTTTTCTGAAGTTGTAATTTACATAACACTTTCATGCAAATCATTTGTTTCATTAAAAATTGGTCTGAAAATTTCACTGGAAATCATCTGTTGCATCATTGCCTGATAAATTTCACTGGTGATCAACTTGTATTCAATTTTTTAATTGTATCCTAACTTGAATAAAGAAGTGCATTCACAATTCAGGGACTTGAAATTTATTTCAGGATGTCTAACACTAGCGAACTTGGATCTTCAACTGACAATTTGGAAAAAACAGTACAAAAGGGTAGTGTAACTAATTTGTTTTTATATATAAGGGAAAAAGTCTAGCAAATTGTTTTTTTTTTTTGAAATTCCGTGGCAGGAGTTACCAGGATGTTGCATTAACAATACTTCTCATAAAAAAATCATCGTACAAATAAAAAAGAATGAATTAAAAGTAATAAAATAGCTAAAATAAAGACAAAATAAATTACTACTGCATCTAACAGAAACTAAGCCAGAATTCACATTCATCTACAATCCAGTCTACCAACAGTTCAGGAGGTAGATGTCTAGCTAATCGTTATTTTGCTTTCTTTATATGTACATGTAATGTTCTTTTGTGTGGTATATGTATGTCAAATAGACAAATTTCGATCATCATGATATTTTTCTTAAGTTAAATTACATATTTCTTTTTGTTACTAATCAAATGGGCTTCAAATCTGGAAAAAAAAAAACGGCAAGCAAATGAACTAAGGTGCATTGCTTAAACAGCACCGATGAAATATATATATAAAAAATCATGCATCAATTGTCAGAGTTAAACAATTATGTCAGATCTGCATTTGCATCATATATAATTGGGAAGTTAATCTATGCTTCATATTAATCCCTCTGATTTCTCCAAAATATTTATTGATATCAATTTTTATTTACATGTCAATCTTCCCAAATGTAAATATTATCTCTCGTCTTTTTGAAATATATCAAACAAAATGCAGATGCAATTAACATTTAAGTTGTCCGATCGATGAACTTTGTTCTCATTTTGCTCCTAACTAAAATGCCTTTTGTTTGAACAATTGTTTTACTATTATTTTCATAATTAATAGTTGTGCAATATCCTAATTAAGGACCTTGTGAGCATTCTAAATGTCAAGAAAGCTTCATTAATAAATGTACAGGGAAATTTGGAGTGTTTACAAGCTTCTTAATTTACAAACATGTCGAATTTTATTGGCTGGTACTTTCTAATACTGGCAGCTTCTATACTTTTGTCTGTTTAACCTCAAGGTCCCCCCAACAAGAACTGATTGTCTGTTGTTGTATGTAAAGAAAAATCATAATATGCTTGAATTGCATGGAATTTCTGGTAATTTCATGTTTTTATAAAGTAGGTCAGTTGAAATCCACATTTTCTATCTAGAATTCAAATTATTGAGTTGCTATTGAAGGTGCAGGTAATTTAATTACTATATATTTTGTTGATAGTTTATATAAAAATATATGATTATTTGAACCGTTCATTTCTATTCAAAGTAAGAAATAATGTTCAGGGAATTTCCTAACAGATGGTATACTTCAGATAATGAAATTGAAAATTCACAGGCAATGAATCCAGAATTGTTTTCCATTAAGAGAGTGATACTAAAACAATATAAACTATTACATGACACGTTACTTCTTAATGCTCTGCATTTGGTTGGTGGTTACTCGAATTGGTGAAGTTTAATTAATGCATAGCGAAGTTGAACTATTCAAATAAAAATAAAAAATAAAAAGCCTTGGAATATGGTATCATGAAACATATATATATTTCACTCTATCTAATGACATCTACGAGAATTTTTCTGGTAAAGAATAACAAAACTAACTTGAAATTGAGATATTAATTGCTGAGGAACCTCCATTTGGATAATAAATTGAGATATCCATTTACTATCCGTTAATTTTGAATATCTCTTCGGAATTATTTCTATACTTATTTCAAACTATAATGAGATATATATTATGATGATTTTTCCCCTTATCTTCAAATTGCCCGGTTGACAGGAAAAAATATATCTCACGAGTCACGACCCTTTTACCTTCAAATCATTTTATTTTGAAGTTTCCTTGTGATGTATAACATGCATACTATACATCACAAGGAAAATTTGAAATCAGAAGTTAAACTGTTTCTCATTTTATATAGCCTAAAATATGTACAGAGACAGACGATAGCTCATTTCACAAAAACAGAGTAATTTAAAACATTCTGATAAGTTCCCATTAAATGGAATTTTACTATAGAAGTTCATAAATACAAGAAACGTGTTTAAAGAGATAAAAATCAATATAATACAGATGCCATCAACCAATATAATACAGAACTTTGACAGACCAGACATAGAAACCAATACAAATTAATTAAGGAATTAGCAATGGACGGCCAAACCTTTTGTACAACAACTTAATACAAACATTGTGATTGAAATAACCAATACAATCAGCGATCTACTTGTATCTTGCATTTTGAATCAAATTATGTCGCAGTTTCAAACTGTTGGCGGGGGGCTTCGGAAAAGGACAATTACGGTATGGATATGAACAACGCGGGTGCCTCTGCAAGAAACAAAATAAATAAATAAAACAAACCACAAATTAGGGTTTAATATTAGATCACACTTATTTGGATGAATGAAATGTGTCAGAGGAGAATGCGTAAAAATACTATAGCTTGGAACTACTGTGATGATATATATTAAGAGAGAAACTTGAATTATCCAGAATTGTTATAAGATCACACTTATTTCCAATAAAAAATTTGAAAGATTTTTTTTATGTGATTTGTAATAAGGAATTATCCAGAATTGAGTGTGTCTTATGCGAATTAGCCAAGGAAATTCTCTGAATCTTTCAAATTGAGGAAACATTCCTCTTGGTTATAAGGAAAAATCTCCTTGGTTTCAATGAAATGAACCATCAATTTCACATAATCGAGTGCGCGGTCTCCGCATGGCATTCGCTGTGTGACTCTATAATCGGAATACCAATTTCAAAAGTCCAATTCTAATTCCAAAGAATTACAATAACCTAAAGTATTTTATAATGTTAGATCAAGATTTTTTTTTGTTTTTAATAAAAGATCATGCAAATCCTTAAATTCTAGTCAAACTTGTTAAGAATTCTTTTACAGATGAGTTTGGTCATGCATGATTATTAACGATAACATCAAATCATTCTGAACCTGTAAATTTGTTGTTTTATCTAAGTTGTCAAACTAAATTATTTATATTCAGGTTAATTGGTTACATTATTGTTTAATTTATTTTTAGAGTTTTATTAATGTTATTGAAATTATGTTCCGTTATGAATATCTTTGTTTTAATTATGCACATGCAACATATTTTTGGTATGCTTTGTTATTAGTTGGTTTCTAAAAATATTATGTGGTTTATTTAAAACACAAGACAAAATTTTCAAATTGTTATCATAGTAATAAGTTCAAAATTCAATAATAATTTTGTAGAATGTCTAAAATTCATGACTTCGGTATAATTTGGATATAATTTGGTAATATTTCATTGTTCATAATAAAAACAATACATCAAGATACAAATATTTTTCCAATACAAAAAATAATCGTAATATTCATGATTAAAATGGGATAATTAAATACTTGGTCTTTGTATAATTAGTCAAAATTAAGAAAACAAAAAATTGTGATCTTACAAAAAGAAATAGTACATACGTAATATTGTTTATTTGTTATTATGGTTGTTAACTTGTTTTTTAAGAGGAGCAAGTATTGTGTAACAACATGGATAGTCACACCATGTATCCCACAAATTTTCTCCATGTGGCCACTGGGCTTTTAGGAGAAAATTTCAGTTGAGATTCCGTTTAAATTAAAAACAAGAAGAGAAAAAAAAAAAAACTTCAAATGAGCGTTTGTGTGATCCGCAAACCCATTGTAATAACATGAACTACAATACCAGTATAACCCATGTAGTCCCATTCTATACCAGTATCACATTTGAAAACAACAAAATTGCAGTAAGATCCCTCAAACCCTTTGTAATTACATGAACTACTTAAAAAAAACTAGGATTTAAAATGACCTGAAAATGGGATATTGCTGAAAGACCTCCATTTCGATAATAAACTCTGTTGGATGGACCTTTCTATTTTCATATATCCCTTTTGAGTAGCTCTTTGGAAACATTTCAATGCTTATGATATTTCAAATTATAGTGAGATGCTTTTGAGTATGATGCTTTTTCCTTTTAACTTCAAATTGCTCGGTTGACAGCCTATTATTCTGTGCAAAAATATATATCATCACAGGAGGAAACTTCAACATAAAAGTTGAACTGTTTCTCAAATTTTATAGCCCAAAATATGTAATAGAGACAGATCATATCTCATTTCACAAAACCAAAGCAACTAAAAACATTCTTATATGTTCTTACTAATTAGAATTTTACATTGGAAATTCATAAAAACAAGAAACATATTAACAGACATAAAATAAAATATATCAGAAGGCATTACCCAATATATTACAGAGCTTTCACAGACCAGACAAAGAAACCAATACAAATTAAGGAATTAACAATGGACGACCAAACTTTTTGTACAACAACGACATACATAAATGCAAACATTGTGATTGAAATAACCAACAAAATCAGTATCTATCTATATTTTTGCATTTTGAATCTAATTATGGCACAATTTCAAATGTGGGGGGCGCTGCCGCCGCCATCACCAATGGCACCACTGCTAAGGATGTTTTGAGAGACATGATGTGGAGTACGAACAGCCGAAAAATTTGTGCTAGGAGGACGCTGTTCATGACATGCACAACTCGGATAAGGGCAAATCCTTCTTGGATGTGGACACAGCGGATGCCTCTGTAGAAAAATGAAAAATAAATCAAACAACAAAATAGGGTTTTAATTAAGATCACACTTATTTTGATGAATGAAACGGGGCAACAGAATGTGTAAAGATACAATAGTATGGAACTATTGATGAAATTAAGAGAGATAAACTCTGTTAGGTTCTTCTAATGTAAGGAGAAAATAAACCGAACAAACCTTCCTGGGCGAAGAGGGCGGATTTTGTGGGGAACTCATGTCTTCTATACGGTTTTCTTAGAAGTAGGTAAAGCAATAAGTTTATGGAGTTATGAGATAAGAGTATTTCTGCAAATTAGTAGTGTTTATATAGAATGATAGGTCGGTGATTAATAGATTGTACAACAAAATCAATTTTTATTTTACGCTAAACTTCCTCACTCTGGAATTATGGCAGGTATTTCTCCAATTGTAAGTTTCAAAGATTTTTCATGTGATTTGTAATAAAGAATTATGGCGGATACAATGTGTCTTATGCGAATTAGTGAGGGAAATTCTCTAAATGTTTCAAATTGATGAAACATTCCTTTTGGTAATTTGAAGGAAAAATCTCCTTGGTTTCAATGAAATGAATCATCAATTTCACATAATTTCATGGATTTTCTGACCAAATTTTGTGTACACTCTTTCACAAATCAAAACTAAGAACAACTTCATTTTTCTGAAGTTGTAATTTACATAACACTTTCATGCAAATCATTTGTTTCATTAAAAATTGGTCTGAAAATTTCACTGGAAATTATCTGTTGCCTCATTGCCTGATAAATTTCACTGGTGATCAACTTGTATTCAATTTTTTAATTGTATCCTAACTTGAATAAAGAAGTGCATTCACAATTCAGGGACTTGAAATTTATTTCAGGATGTCTAACACTGGCGAACTTGGATTCTTCAACTTACAATTTGGAAAAAAAAGTACAAAAGTTAAGGGTGGTGTAACTAATTTGCTTTTATATATGTGTGTGTGTGTGTCTGTATTTGTATATTTGTCTGCTTACATGATATTTGCACATATATAGTTGTAATTAATTAGTTGACCTTCGTTTTTTTTATTTGTTTATATGATGTGTGTGTGTGTGTGTGTGTGTTGTGAAATTGTAGTTTTAAGGACAATATATGTAATGTTTCATATTGTATAGAAGGGAAAAAGTCTAGCTAATTGTTTTTTATTTTTTGAAATTCCGTGGCAGGAGTTGCCAGGATGTTGCATTAACAATACTTCTCATAAAAAAATCATCGTACAAATAAAAAAGAATGAATTAAAAGTAAGAAAATAGCTAAAATAAAGACAAAATAAATTACTCCTGCATCTAACAGAAACTAAGCCAGAATTTACATTCGTCTACAATCCAATCTATCAGCAGTTTAGGAGGTAGATGTCTAGCTAATCGTTATTTTGCTTTCTTTATATGTACATGTAATGTTCTTTTGTGTGGTATATGTATGTCAAATAGACAAATTTCGATCATCATGATATTTTTCTTAAGTTAAATTACATATTTCTTTTTGTTACTAATCAAATGGGCTTCAAATTTGGAAAAAAAAAACGGCAAGCAAATGAACTAAGGTGCATTGCTTAAACAGCACCGATGAAATATATATATATATATAAAATCTTGCATCAATTGTCAGAAGTTAAACAATTATGTCAGATCTGCATTTGCATCATATATAATTGGGAAGTTAATCTATGCTTCATATTAATCCTTCTGATTTCTCCAAAATATTTATTAATATCAATTTTTATTTACATGTCAATCTTCCCAAATGTAAATATTATCTCTCTTCTTTATGGATATGAACAACGCGGGTGCCTCTGCAAGAAACAAAATAGATAAATAAAACAAACCACAAATTAGGGTTTAATATTATATCACACTTATTTCGATGAATGAAATGTGTTAGAGGAGAATGCGTAAAGATACTATAGCTTGAAATTACTGTGATGATATTAAGAGAGAAACTTTTTTATGTTCTTCTTTCTTCTAATATAAGGAGAAAATTAAACCGAACAAACCATTTCTGGAGAAGGAAGGTTGGTAATTATTAGATTTTACAACAATGATCACAGTTTATTTTATGTTAAACTTTCTCACTCTGGAATTTTGGCAGGTCTTTCTCCAATCAAAAGTTTGAAAGAATTTTTTTATGTGATTTGTAATAAGGAATTATCCAGAATTGAGTGTGTCTTATGTGAATTAGCCAAGGAAATTCTCTGAATATTTCAAATTGAGGAAACATTCCTCTTGGTTATAAGGAAAAATCTCCTTGGTTTCAATGAAAATGAACCATCAATTTCACATAATTTCATGGGTTTCCTGACCAAGTTTTATATACACTTTCACAAATCAAAATTAATAACTTCATTTTTCTGCAGTTGTAATTTACATGACACTTTCATGCAAATCATATGTTTCATGGAAAATTAATTGGTCTCTGGAAATTGTTGCGTCATTGTCTGGTAAATTTCATTGGAGATCAAATAGTATTCATTTTTTAAATTGTATCCTAACTTGAATTTTTTTAATAAAATATTAAACTCAACTTTTAATTTATATTAAAAGAAAAAATTTAATAAGGTAGATAGGAGTCAAATTATTAAATAATACAATCCCTAATTCCTATGAAGAATAACTAGTGTACATATAAACTCCTTTTTGTGGTAATATGGGTGAAAACATACTACTATATAATACTAGTTTTTTTTTAATACAAAATGTTAACTTGGAAAATATTATTCTTTATGTTTTTCTGGCATCTTTAATTAAATCAGTAAAATTCACTGGTCTTTATGTGTGCTAGATTATTTTTGTGCAGCATTTTATTTTAAATATGTATTAGTTTGATAAAAGTGTCACAAGGTAAATTAATTAATTAATACGTAGGGATTTATAATCAGTGGATATATTATATATATAGCCAAACAGTAATTTGTAAAATAGAAGAGCTGCTCCAACATCTGAACTGTAATTTGTAAAATATAAGAGCTGCCCCAATATCTGGGCTCAGATATTGTGGCAGCATGATCAAATAGGGCAGACGTTGCAGCGTTTCTATTCAGGTTTTGGGCAAGCAGGGTAGTAATGTCAGACCTATCCTCATTGTTAGCAGACAAACCGCTATTTTTTCTTTTATTCCGGTCAGACTTCTCCGCCCTTCGGTCTGGCCAGTCAGAACCCAATCGATCTTATTCCTCTTACATATAGAATATGGTCCACGTGAATTACTCTCTTTCAAATAAGTGTACCATAAAAATCAAATGTATCATAAAAAATGAATGTACCATGAAAGTTAGATGTATTATAAAATTGACCTTAATTATGTGAAAATTAAATTTACATTACGCTTTATTATAAAGAATTTATATAATCTCTTTCGAAATTTATTATTGAATATTTTGTTAAAGTATTTAAGGTTTCATATCAAAATAACAATGTACTTGGGGCTTTAGCGCGAAGCTTTGATCAAAACAACAAAATTGTCGTCGAAATATGCAAGGAGGTTCTATGTTTGGAATGGACTCTCTACCGATCAGAAAACATGAGGAAACAAATTATGAAAATAAAACATAACTAAGTAATGTACCCGGCCAGCAATTGATAACAGATGAAAATACAAATAGGTGTGCACTCTGCCGACATGATGCAGAATCGATAACACACCTCTTTGGCAGCTGTGGATATACAAAGGTACTGTACCAGCAAATACCCGAAATAAAGGAACTGGTACAAGCTAAACCGACTAAATATGTAGTGCAAACTGGAGGCCCTGGGCAAGACAGAGGCAAACTATTAATGGCGATGTTCGTCATTTGGAGGCAGCGATGCTCAAGGATTTTTACAGACCAAGACAAACAGATTCCACAATTGCTGGACGAAATCAAACCGAAAATTAGAAGATTCATAAATTAGTTTTAATCAGTGTTCTAAATAGCGCGCTATAGCGTTTTTGGAGCCTAAACGCTACGCTATAACATCAAAATGCGCTAATTGAGCTACGGCTGCTATAGCGCATAGCGTGTAGCGCAAATAGCGCGCGCTATGAAATATGAACTTTTTTGGGCATTTTTATATGAGATTTAAGAAAAGGACTCAATTAGGTTTTAACTGTGAGTTTTTTTTTGGACAATTAACTTAAATTAATAGGTAAAATAAAAGCTCAAATCAAAATCAATTGAAAAATTAGTTGCTGTTGTCGAGAAAAAACCCTTGTCGCTCAAATTGTGAAAATTCTAAATTGGCGACATTCCCAAATTGGAATATTTTGAATCGTAATTTGGACTTTGTATTGGTCCAATACGAATATTATAGTTTTTAATAAATTTGGTGTTATTTATTGTTATATGAGACTTTAAATTATGTTGATAGTTAGTACAAATATATATAATATAATTTTTGTAAAAATAAAAAACGCTATGTGGCATAGCTTTCGCTATAGCCACGCTATTCGCTATAGCTTTTTTTTGTAGTCTTCCTGCGATGACGCGATAAACGCTATTTAGAACCTTGGTTTTAATGCATTCATTTTTTGAATGTTTTTTTGACTATTTGACTCTACACACAATTAATTCGAAAATTAAAATTTTGACTCTATACTCTATATGATTTTTGACTTGTCCTCTTATTTGTCCTCTTAATTCAAACTATACAATTGAGTTGCTATTGAATGAAGATACAGGTAATTTAAAATAGGGGGAATTTCACGTATACCTCTCAAAAACTTCAAAATTACGTATTCCCCCCTCTAAACTTCAATAATTCACATATTATCCATTTTATTGTCTTTTGTAATAAAACTGTTACGTTAAGAAAATTTCAAACAAAAGAAAATATATTAATTTTATGGGCAAATTAGGAGTCTAAAATCTAAAATTTAAAACAATTATAATATTGGTCTGAATTTTTCCGAAACAACCAAACTTAATAGAATTTTGAAATTTATACCTTATATAAATTGGGACAAGGTACAATCTTTTATGCATGAATATGGATAAAATTTCTTCCTTTATGAATATCCAAAACTTTGAGGGTTTATTTAGCAAAATTCCAAATATATTTCTCTCTCTCCCTCCGTCCCTTTCCCTTGCTCCCTGCCTTTGTGTGTTCCACCAACAGGAAGAGAAAAAAAAAAAAAGGAGAAAAGAGAGGGTTCCAAAAATCCACCAAACAAGTTGAAGAAAAAAAAAAATAGAAAAGGTTGAGATCTCCCCAAATTGGTCATCTTAACTCCTCTATTGGTACTCATTTTCTCATTTTTCTTTCAAAATCTAAATTTTCTCCATTATCTAGGGTGTGTTTAAATCTGAAATTTTTGGTATAAAGTGTGAGTATTTCACCATAATAAAGCTTCTATGTTGTTTTTTTGGTGATTCCCTTCTCAATTTATGCTAAATCTTGATCTTCCACCTAGGGTTAGACTTAAATCCGAAAATTTGAGAAGAGTTGTGATTAATCTAATCTAATCAAATAAATAAGGAGTTAGTTGGTAAATTCCTCTCTCTCTCTTTTAAAATCTGGAATTTATTTTGGTTTTGGTTAATCTAGAGTTTGTGTAATTGGAGAAAACCGAAAGTCTGGAAATTTCAGCAAGTTTTGTCAACTTTAGAGACCCCAAAACTAGGGTTCCTAAAAGCGTATGGTCACCAAATTTTATGGGCAACTAGAATTTGAAGTTAACAATGTGTTCATATTTAATTTTGTCCTAAAACACTGTTCAAAATTTTACTGGTACGGATTTTGCCTCGATAGGTCCAGATTCTGGAAAATTCGGACTGCTGGAGAAAAATATTGAAAACCAGGGGCTAGACTGCTTAATTTCACTTGAAACTTTCTGAGATATTAGTAAACATATATGACAAGGTTGTGTAAAATTTTGAGGGTAGCCTATGTGGGAAAATATTGAGAAATAGTCGTCCGAACTGGCGTACCAGCAGCTTCTGTACCAGTATTTTTCAGAATATATTGATCAAATGTGTACGGTTCTACAAACCAAGTTATAGGTTGTGTGAATCTATAAGAGTTATGTTAAGAAAATCATAAATAAACTAATAAAACCCAAGTAGGCATATCAATTGTCGAACAAACATTAAATCAATTATGTATGATTGAAATAGGTGTAGGCTCGGTTGAGCAAGAGGTTGCGGAACCTTTCGAGACGTCCGAACCATAGGGGCGCGATACGCTTTTCGTCATCAGGTGCGGGGTTCTTGGACTTGTTTGATGTTTCATTTTCAGAAATTAAATTCTTTCTCGATTGACATGTTGTATGTTTGATTGTTGCATTTTTGGACGGATTGCATGTTTGATTGTTGCATAATTGGAATTGTGTGAACTGTTTGCATAACTCAATTTGGTTAAAACCAAATTGTGTGACATGGTTGATTTGCATATTCGTATGGTTGTCATCTTGATTGTTCTCTTATGATTTGTTTATGATTGGAAGTCACCACAAATTGATGATTATGAAATTATGTGAATGAATGTGTAACGTCTGACCCGCTGGGCGAGCAGACCTTAATGAATTTGCAAAGTCTGACCCGCTGGGCGAGCAGACTTTGATCCTAGGAACCTATTGGCCTTATGTGAATGGCCCTCACTATGTCCCAGTACCGGTTGGGACGAGGGGTGGGTGACTATGTGTGTGTGATTGATTATGATTGTGGGTGACTTGTGTGTAACGTCTATGGCTCGGAGGCATTACCCTACGTGGTAATGTATTTGGATGGTTAATTGAATATTACGGCATTTCGAATTATTTCAAGTGAATTTTCTTTATATGACTTGGAACCAGACCTTAGTAAATGGTTAAGCCAAAGCACTTTAGATGGGTGTCAGATAAAGGGTCCAGCTTGGTGGAACATCTGTAGGTGCCTGTAACCCTACAGATGAGGGTTTGATAAAGGGTCCAGCTCGGTGGAACATCTGTAAGCGCTACCAGCCATACTAAAATAATTTAGGCCAAATATGTGCTTGTTTGAACTTCACCTTGGAAATTCCGTAAATTGTACTTCATTTGATTATTTGTTGTCGAGCATATGCATATACTTATATATTGTTATAGAATGGCTAATGTGCTTTTGTGTGGATTTTATTTTTGAACATGGAGTCTGATTGCAAGTCCAATAACTCGATTGTGGCAAATTCGCACTGAGAATTATATTCTCACCCCCACCCTTTGGGTTATTTTTACAGGTTTTGATGCAATTGATCCTGGAGAGGCACGCGAGTAGTAGGCCTTGATATATGTCACCATAGTACCTTAGTAGATATTTTGGTTATTTGACTAGAGGGGCATATTTTGTTTTGTGATATAGCACCCTATGTCATACCTTACGGTTGGTATCCTTATGAGATACCTTTTGTATGTTATACTTTTACCAGATAGTTTGTACTTGGACTATTATATCTATATCTATTTTATGTATATTATTGTGATATGAAGTGTATATTTTAAATTGCCTTGTAAGTATACATGAAGTTGTATGCTTACGGCGGGGCTCTGTCACTATTTATGGCCACGGGGTGTGACAAAAACTCATTCTAAATTTATAAAATACTTATTTTACCCTTTATTAAAAGTATAAAACGCGCCATTGAACTCAAATTTGAATATGAAGGGTTCCTCTATCGTTCGATTCACATGTATCGTAATAAGATCTGTGTGTATTCACTTCAAGATTCGTGCTGATCTAGTGCGCATGGATTTTAAAGTAATTTGATCTACGTGCATCAGATCTGTGCACGTTGCTTCAATATTCGTGCATGTTCGCTTCAAGATTCGTGCTGACCTAGCACACACGTATCTTAAAGCAATTCGGACGGTAGATGAACCTTTCAGATTCAAATTGGAGTGAGATGGATGTTTTATGCTTTTTAATAAAAGGGTAAAATATGTATTTTATGAATTTAAAATGTGTTTTAATATAAAATACAATAAAATGGGTAAATATGTGAGTTATTGAAGTTTAGAGGGAAGAATATGTAATTTCAAAATTTAGAGGGGCAATACGTAATTTTGAAGTTTTTGAGGGGTATACGTGAAATTTCCCCCCCTATAAAATATATTTTGTTGGTAATTTACATAACTGTGATAAATTGATGCGTTTATTTTTATTCAAAAGTAAGAAATGTTCAAGATTACAGGGAATTTCCTAGGAGACGAGTATACTTCAGCAAATGAAATTGAAAATTCACATGCAATGACACCTAGCAGCCGCTGCTAGGCTTTCAAAAAAAAAAATATTCACTGCATGAATACATAAGTTTGCCGTTAAGATAGTGTTATTAAAACAATATAAACTATTACATGAAGTTTATGTCTCAAATCTAAATTGTCTAGGGGAAAGAGTACCCTGAGAAGTTTTCAAAATAATATGGACTCAAACCAGCCTTTCATTTTAGAGAAAATTTTCAGTATACCCATTAAAACTTCCTAAATAGCTAATATTTCCATCAAAACATTGAAATTGAAATTCTTTCTTTTTTCCCCATAAGTTGATTAATTCTGAAAATTTAAGTTAAATTTTAAATTTTATTTTATTTTGAAGTTTAAAATGTCTATTTTTCCTTCTACTGTATAAGATCTCGTTTCTTCTTCACCCCATCTATCTTTTGTAGAGTTGCATTCGTTTCCTTCCCTTCCTATTCTTGCTCCTGTTGAAAATATACAATATTAATTTGAAGATACGATATCTCGGTAAATCAAGCTACTGTGTCATGAGAATTTTGCATGTAGGGGATGTAAATAGATCGGTTATTATCTGATTTCGCCCGGACCTGAATCCATAAAATTACTTAATTATCCGATCCGTATCCGTATCCGTATCCGAAAAATTATAACGGATAAGGATACGGTATGATTTTTAACTATCCATAACTATCCATATCCGACCCTTTACACCCCAATTACCACAACAAATGTCCTCTATGTTCTTAAATTGATTAATTAAATTGCATATACGTACCAGTGATTTGTTAAAGTGCATATACATATATTATTCTGATGAACAATATAACACTATATATGACACAATTAGTGACTAATGTTTTGATAATATAATATATGTTTTGTTACTAACAAACTTATTATGAAAAATATTAGATCTAATTTATGAATGAAAAAATTATATTTAGATGTTATTCTTACTAGAATGTATGTTAGTAATTTATTTTTGATTATCCGAATTATATTCATATCCATATTCAATCGTATCCGTCCAATATCTGATCTGTATCCGTATTCGTTTAATATCCGATCCGTATTCATATCCATATTAAAAAAATTATAACATATAAAGATATGGTTTGACCACTATCCGATCCGTATCCGACTGTTGACACCCCTATTTGAATGGATTTAACCTTATTTTTATTCTTTATTTGATATGTATAGTTTAAAAAATACAACTCATCACTCTCCTTTCTTCTCTATTTTTTCCAACGGCACATTGTAAGATATACAATTATAAAGAAGAAAAATTTTAGATGTACATTCGAAGAATGAAAGAGAATTTCAAGAGGTTCGTAAAGATGGAATGAAGGAGAAAATATATATTAGTTTTAAATAGAAGGGCAAAATTGACATTTAAACTTCAAAACAAAATAAAATTACAAGTTTAACTTAAATTTCAGAATTAATCAATATATGGGGAAATAAGAAAGAATTTTTAATTTAGAATGGAAAAATAAGAATTTCATGTTTTGACGGAGATATTGGATATTTTGAAAGTTATGATGGGTACATTAGAAAATTTCCCTTAATTTTATACATCACTTCTTAAGGCTGGCTCTGTATTTAGTTGGTGGTTAGTCGAATGGGTCCTGAAGTTTGATTTATGCATAGCAAAGTTGAACTATTTAAATAAAGGGAAAATTGATTATTTGTCACTCCAAAACTTTCAAATCTGAAAAATGCTATCACGAAACTATAAATCTGAAAAATGTCATTCTAAACTTAGTTAATTCTTAAATTTGCCACAAATACAAATTTTTTTATTAAAAATTAACTGAAAAAACAGTTTTGAGATACGTATAATGAGGGGTCTGAAGAGTATATAGGGAAATACAGAAATACGTATCTCAAAACTATATTTTTCAGTTAATTTTTAATAAAAAAGTATAAAAATTATGTATTTGTGGCAAGTTTAAGAATTAACTAAGTTTAAAATGACATTTTTTAGATTTATAGTTTTGTAATAGCATTTTTCAAATTTGAAGGTTTTGGAGTAACAAATAACCAATTTTCCCTTAAATAAATGGAAAAAGCCTGGGAATATGTTACCATGCATTTTTTATTAATTGCACTTGATCTGATCTAACGACATCTACGAGAATTTCTCTGAGATTTGCTATGAGAATTAATTTCTTTGGTCAAACATAAATACATAATTCACACTTCTTGCTACTCCGTCCGGCCTTTTATCTTCTTTGATTAAAAAGTTGTACTAAACCTTGTACTTCAAATTCTATATATCAAACCCGAAATCAAGTGGATATCCGGAGACCATCATTCAATACCAGTATCCAACTATCCATTACAGAGTTACATTGAAAACATAAAAATTGCAATAAGATCCCCCCAAACCCATTGTAATAACATGAACTACAATACCAGTATAACCCATGTAGTCCCATTCTATACCAGTATCACATTTGAAAACAACAAAATTGCAGTAAGATCCCTCAAACCCTTTGTAATTACATGAACTACTTAAAAAAAAACTAGGATTTAAAGTGACCTGAAAATGAGATATTGCCGAGAGACCTCCATTTCGATAATAAACTCTGTTGGATGGACCTTTCTATTTTCATATATCCCTTTTGAGTATCTCTTTGGAAACATTTCAATGCTTATGATATTTCAAATTATAGTGAGATGCTTTTGAGTATGATGCCTTTTCCTTTAACTTCAAATTGCTCGGTTGACAGCCTATTATTCTGTGCAAAAATATATATCATCACAGGAGGAAACTTCAACATAAAAGTCGAACTGTTTCTCAAATTTTATAGCCCAAAATATGTAATAGAGACAGATGATATCTCATTTCACAAAACCAAAGCAACTAAAAACATTCTTATATCTTCTTACTAATCAGAATTTTACATTGGAAATTCATAAAAACAAGAAACATATTCACAGACATAAAATAAAATATATCAGAAGGCATTACCCAATATATTACAGAGCTTTCACAGACCAGACATAGAAACCAATACAAATTAAGGAATTAACAATGGACGACCAAACTTTTTGTACAACAACGACATACATAAATGCAAACATTGTGATTGAAATCACCAATAAAATCTGTATCTATCTATATTTTTGCATTTTGAATCTAATTATGGCACAATTTCAAATGTGGGGGGCGCTGCCGCCGCCATCACCAATGGTACCACTGCTAAGGATGTTTCGAGAGACATGATGTGGAGTACGAACAGCCGAGAAGTTTGTTCTAGGAGGATGCTGTTCATGACATGCACAACTCGGATAAGGGCAAATACTTCTTGGATATGGACACAGCGGATGCCTCTGTAGAAAAATGAAAAATAAATCAAACAACAAAATAGGGTTTTAATTAAGATCACACTTGGGCAACAGAATGTGTAAAGATACAATAGTATGGAACTACTGATGAAATTAAGAGAGATAAACTCTGTTAGGTTCTTCTAATGTAAGGAGAAAATAAACCGAACAAACCTTCTTGGACGAAGAGGGCGGCTTTGGTGGGGAACTCATGTCTTCTATACGGTATTCTTAGAAGTAGGTAAAGTAATAAGTTTATGGAGTTATGAGATAAGAGTATTTCTGCAAATTAGTAGTGTTTATATAGAATGATAGGTCGGTGATTAATAGATTGTACAACAAAATCAATTTTTATTTTACGCTAAACTTCCTCACTCTGGAATTATGGCAGGTATTTCTCCAATAGTAAGTTTCAAAGATTTTTCATGTGATTTGTAATAAAGAATTATGGCGGACACAATGTGTCTTATGCGAATTTGTGAGGGAAATTCTCTAAATGTTTCAAATTGATGAAACATTCCTTTTGGTAATTTGAAGGAAAAATCTCCTTGGTTTCAATGAAATGAATCATTAATTTCACATAATTTCATGGATTTTCTAACCAAATTTTGCGTACACTCTTTCACAAATCAAAACTAAGAACAACTTCATTTTTTCTGAAGTTGTAATTTACATAACACTTTCATGCAAATCATTTGTTTCATTAAAAATTGGTCTGAAAATTTCACTGGAAATCATCTGTTGCATCATTGCCTGATAAATTTCACTGGTGATCAACTTGTATTCAATTTTTTAATTGTATCCTAACTTGAATAAAGAAGTGCATTCACAATTCAGGGACTTGAAATTTATTTCAGGATGTCTAACACTAGCGAACTTGGATCTTCAACTGACAATTTGGAAAAAACAGTACAAAAGGGTAGTGTAACTAATTTGTTTTTATATACAAGGGAAAAAGTCTAGCAAATTGTTTTTTTTTTTTGAAATTCCGTGGCAGGAGTTACCAGGATGTTGCATTAACAATACTTCTCATAAAAAAATCATCGTACAAATAAAAAAGAATGAATTAAAAGTAATAAAATAGCTAAAATAAAGACAAAATAAATTACTACTGCATCTAACAGAAACTAAGCCAGAATTCACATTCATCTACAATCCAGTCTACCAACAGTTCAGGAGGTAGATGTCTAGCTAATCGTTATTTTGCTTTCTTTATATGTACATGTAATGTTCTTTTGTGTGGTATATGTATGTCAAATAGACAAATTTCGATCATCATGATATTTTTCTTAAGTTAAATTACATATTTCTTTTTGTTACTAATCAAATGGGCTTCAAATCTGGAAAAAAAAAAAAAACGGCAAGCAAATGAACTAAGGTGCATTGCTTAAACAGCACCGATGAAATATATATATAAAAAATCATGCATCAATTGTCAGAGTTAAACAATTATGTCAGATCTGCATTTGCATCATATATAATTGGGAAGTTAATCTATGCTTCATATTAATCCCTCTGATTTCTCCAAAATATTTATTGATATCAATTTTTATTTACATGTCAATCTTCCCAAATGTAAATATTATCTCTCGTCTTTTTGAAATATATCAAACAAAATGCAGATGCAATTAACATTTAAGTTGTCCGATCGATGAACTTTGTTCTCATTTTGCTCCCAACTAAAATGCCTTTTGTTTGAACAATTGTTTTACTATTATTTTCATAATTAATAGTGGTGCAATATCCTAATTAAGGACCTTGTGAGCATTCTAAATGTCATGAAAGCTTCATTAATAAATGTACAGGGAAATTTGGAGTGTTTACAAGCTTCTTAATTTACAAACATGTCGAATTTTATTGGCTGGTACTTTCTAATACTGGCATGGAATTTCTGGTAATTTCATGTTTTTATAAAGTAGGTCAGTTGAAATCCACATTTTCTATCTAGAATTAAAACTATTGAGTTGCTATTGAAGGTGCAGGTAATTTAATTACTATATATTTTGTTGATAGTTTATATAAAAATATATGATTATTTGAACCGTTCATTTCTATTCAAAGTAAGAAATAATGTTCAAGATTACAGGGAATTTCCTAACTGACGGTATACTTCAGATAATGAAATTGAAAATTCACAGGCAATGAATCCAGAATTGTTTTCCATTAAGAGAGTGATACTAAAACAATATAAACTATTACATGACACGTTACTTCTTAATGCTCTGCATTTGGTTGGTGGCTACTCGAATTGGTGAAGTTTAATTAATGCATAGCGAAGTTGAACTATTCAAATAAACATAAAAATAAAAAGCCTTGGAATATGGTATCATGAAATATACATATATATATTTCACTCTATCTAATGGTAAAGAATACAAAATTCAAACTTCCTGTTACTTCATCCTTTTTATCTTCTTTGATTAAAAATATTTACTAATCCCGGACTTAAATTCTATCAAACTCGAAATCAAGTGGATATTCGGACCATTAATCATAACAAAACTAACTTGAAATTGTGATATTAATTGCTGAGGAACTTCCATTGGGATAATAAATTGAGATATCCATTTACTATCCCTTAATTTTGAATATCTCTTCGGAATTATTTCTATACTTATTTCAAACTATAATGAGATATATATTATGATGATTTTTCCCCTTATCTTCAAATTGCCCGGTTGACAGGAAAAAATATATCTCACGACCCTTTTACCTTAGAGACAGACGATAGCTCATTCACAAAAACAGAGTAATTTAAAACATTCTGATAAGTTCCCACTAAATGGAATTTTACTATGGAAGTTTATAAATACAAGAAACGTGTTTAAAGAGATAAAAATACTATATCACACTTATTTCGATGAATGAAATGTGTCAGAGGAGAATGCGTAAAAATACTATAGCTTGGAACTACTGTGATGATATTAAGAGAGAAACTTTTTTATGTTCTTCTTTCTTCTAATATAAGGAGAAAATTAAACCGAACAAACCATTTCAGGAGAAGGACGCTTAGGAGGGGAACTCATATATAAAGTCTTCTGCAAATTAATAGTGCTTATATAAAATTGAAGGTTGGTAATTATTAGATTTTACCACAATGATCAACTTTAATTTTATGTTAAACTTTCTCACTCTGGAATTTTGGCAGGTATTTTCCCCAATCAAAAGTTTGAAAGATTTTTTTTATGTGATTTGTAATAAGGAATTATCCAGAATTGAGTGTGTCTTATGCGAATTAGCCAAGGAAATTCTCTGAATATTTCAAATTGAGGAAACATTCCTCTTGGTTATAAGGAAAAATCTCCTTGGTTTCAATGAAATGAACCATCAATTTACATAATCTTTTTTTTTGAAACCTTCGCAAAGGCTGTGAAGTCGTGAGGAGGAATCGAACTCTCGACCTTTGGGTACAATAATTCTAGGATTTTTTTTCTTAGCCAACTGTGTTACCTTCTCTTTTTCATCAATTTCACATAATCGAGCGCGCGGTCTCCACGTGGCATTCGCTGTGTGACTCTATGATCTGAGTACCAATTTCAAAAGTCCAATTCTAATTCCGAAGAATTACAATAACCTAAAGTATTTTATAATGTTAGGTCAAGATTTTTTTTTTATTTTTAATAAAGATCATGCAAGTCCTTGAATTCTAGTCAAAATTGTTAAGAATTCTTTTACAGATGAGTTTGGTCATGCATGATTATTAACGATAAAATCAAATCATTCTGAACCTGTAAATTTGTTGTTTTATCGAAGTTGTCAAACTAAATTATTTATATATATTCAGGTTAATTGGTTACATTATTGTTTAATTTATTTTTAGAGTTTTATTAATGTTATTGAAATTATGTTCCGTTATGAATATCTTTGTTTTAATTATGCACATGCATTAACCTTAAAAAAAATTATGCATATGCATTGAAACGATTCATACGTACGAAACAATATATTTTTGGTATGCTTTGTGATTAGTTGGTTTCTAAAAATATTATGTGGTTTATTTAAAACACAAGACAAAATTTTCAAATTGTTATCATAGTAATAAGTTCAAAATTCAATAATAATTTTGTAAAATGTCTAAAATTCATGACTTCGGTATAATTTGGATGTAATTTGGTAATATTTCATTGTTCATAATAAAAATAATACATCAAGATACACATATTTTTCCAATACAAAAAATAATCGTAATATTCATGATTAAAATGGGATAATTAAATACTTGGTCTTTGTATAATTAGTCAAAATTAAGAAAACAAAAATTTGTGATCTTGCAAAAAGAAATAGTACATACGTAATATTGTTTATTTGTTATTATGGTTGTTAACTTGTTTTTTAAGAGGAGCAAGTATTGTGTAACAACATGGATAGTCACTAGGGGTGTAAACGGATTCGGATTATCCGTGGATAATCCACTCCGAATTCACTTATTATCCGTATACGGATAATCCGGATACGGATACATATAATTTTAGTATATGGAAAAATAATCCGGATACGGATAATTCCGTGAGGATATCAATGAAGTGGATATCCGTATATATTCGGATCCGAAATTTAATCTTTCAGCAGCTTTCAATTCATTTCACTCTTGTGAAGTTTCCAAAAAACATACATATTCATGTAAGTCCAAGAATTTTGATAGGAAAATCATATAATCTATTAGGATAATGGATTAGTTCTTTGAACCAATAAGCAATTATTCATGCATAATTGTTACTGTGCAAACTTAAAAAGCCCATTAAATTTTTGTCAATTTAGGTAATTTAAAATTATGAAATTTAGTAGAATCAATTATCCTCTCCATATTCGTATTCGAATTCGTATCCGTTAATTATCCGTTCCGTATCTGTATCCATTTAAGACGGATATGATTTTAAATTTTGATATCCGTTTAGTATTTGTATATGTATTCGTATCAGCTCGTTGAAAAACAGATGCGGATACCGTATTAGTATTATCCGCTCCGTTTACACCCCTAATAGTCACACCATGTATAACACAAATTATCTCCATGTGGCCACTGGGCTAGCTTTTAGGAGAAATTTTCAGTTGAGATTCCGTTTAAATTAAAAACAAGAAGTGGAAAAAAAAGAACTTCAAATGAGCGTTTGTGTGATCCGCAAGCTATCGAGAATTCGGATTAGGGGTGCAAACAGATCGGATAATATTCGACCGTATCTGGATTTGGATCTGAAAATTTGATACGGATATTCGATATCTGAATATCCGTGTGGATATGGATACGGATATGATTTTGAATTTTAATTATCCGTATTCGAATAGTAAATTTATACCATATAGTTTAATTTATATTATGAAAATATTTATGTATATATTTATGGATATTCGATATCCGATCCGTATCCGTATGTATGCGTCTAATATCCGATCCGTATCCGTATCCGTATCCGTATCCGTATCCGAAAAATAAAAGCGAATACGAATATAATTTTACCACTATCTGATCTGTATCCGATCCGTTTGCACCCCTAATTCGGGTGAAATACGCCAGAAGTCCTTTAGTCGATTAAATTACTTATTTAATCATATTATTATTTTTCATTTTATTACCTTGAAGAGATGTCCAAACCAAGATCCCGAAACAAACCATGCATCTATGACTAGCACATTACATATGAATACTAAATTATCTTGACAGATTAATTAGACAAAAAAAAAGTATAATATTTTTAATTTGTAATTACCTATAAAAATATGGGTAAAAAAATATACACCATGTATTATTTTATTTCTTCACACCAGACGGTTCGGATCTTTGATAATTCTTGCTTCTTTTAGTTTTGTTCATTTTAAGTGTGAAGATAAAAGCATTTTAATTTTGCAATCCCTAAATATTTTTGCATATTTAGAGTAGATAATAAAAACAGTGTTTGTTAAAATAAAAAAATAATTAAGAGAGTGTTTCAATAAAAACAGTGTTTGTTCATTTCGTTTGTTTGAATAATGGAGAGGGACCAGGATTGAGAACCGGTTACGGCTTGCAAGATTCTCTCTCTATCGTGGACCGGGTGTTTGCATTAAATGATCCGGCCTTGATCCTTAAACCCTCTGCGCCGCTTAATTCTTCTTCCTTCCTTGGAGCACCCAAAACCCTAACAATTCAAGAAAGAAATAAATACGCTTACAGCACACTCTTATGGATTCCCTTCTTGAAAGTAAAAACCCTAACCCGAGCAAGAGCACCACCACCCATGATCGATCTTGCTGACCTATCCAATAGTTCCCCCCAACTGGACGACGAGCTCGACGTCCTACTATTCGACCCGGTCGACGAGTGGCTTCTTGACCCGATTGACCAATCCCGATCCCAATCCCTGTCGTACCAGATGCTCTCTTCTGATAAAGGAATCAAACTGGAAACATCCGGTGTTCCGATTGAAGAGGAGATGAAAAGGGTTAAGTTGGAAGAAGAGGTAGTAGTAGAAGAAGGATCCGAGAAGATGACTGATGTTAAAGAATCTTCTCCTTCTTCCATGGAAGACAAGGAGATAGAGATTGTTAAATTGGAAGAAGGGAAAGAGGTTGAACTAGAATCTGAGAAGGTTCTTGGTGCAAAAGATTTGTCTTCTTCAATGGAAACTAAGGAGACTATAGGGGTTAAAGTGGAGGAAGAAAAGGTAGTACAAGAAGTATCTGCAAAGATGACTACTGCGAAAGATTCTTCTTCATTAATGGAAAAGAAAGAATCAGCAGAGGTAAAGTCAGAGGAGTCTAGTTCTTCTGGTGATGAATCAAGCTCAGATGAAGAAGAGGAAGAGAGCAGTGATGGAGAAAGTAGTAGTGCTGCCAGTAGTAGCGAGAGTTCTGAGGATAGTAGTGATGAAGAAAAAGGGAAAGTAAAAGGGAAAGATAAAGTTATTGAAGAAGGAGAGATAGTAATGGAGAGTGATGATGAAGAGGAAGAAGAAGGTGCATTGAAAGGGTCGACTAAGTTCAGCAACGAGAAAGAGGTAACTTTGTTGTTCACCCTTTTCTTAATTGTACATTTGACATTACAAAATATTACCATTCGGAAGTGTTATATTACTTCCAAAATACCATATGAGGACTACTGGCTGGAAAAAGAAAAAGAAAAAAAGAAAGACAAGATCACATGGTAATTGTTGTCTTGCATTTTACAACTTAATGCTTTACATTGGTAAGTTCAATTTTTTCATGTTGGGTTTATTTAATTACGTCAACTTCATTATATAGATGACTAACAAGACACATAATTTCACACAGACTCTTCCACCAGTTCCCAAAATTGATGCACAGCTGGAGCCACATCACCAAACAGTGCCAATTGGAGAAATTTTATCTGTAAGTTCAATTTTTCATTTTAACCAAATGTTTAATTTTGTGATAATTGGACTGAACACAGGTTATATCGACAGCAATATTTTCTGACAATCATTGCCATGAACCAAATTGTTATCAGAAAAGGAAAAAAGTAAACTATAGATGTTCTATATAGCTTAATAGATTCTGCATGAAATTTGGGTCAAAATAAAAATTGATTGACCATGAATTAAATGGTTTCAGAATCTAACAGTTTAGTTTTTATCAGCACTAAACCATTTCCAAAATATTAAACTACATAGAAAATATATCTACTGTGTGACTTTATTGGTATTGATAACAGTTTCATTGATTACCACGTTCGTAAAGATTACTTTCAATATCATGGTTCTGAAAATCGGGATCCTAATCGGAATGGGAACTTGTCTGTATAATCGGAATAGGCCAAGTCAGATTGGAAACTTGGATTTTTCAGAACAACTTGTTTTGTCTATAGAATAATGGAGTAAAAAATATAAATAAGACAGAGACTTAAAAGAAATATTGGTTTTTTTTTCCTTATTTCTGTATTAAGCTAAAATTTGTGTTGTGAGCCAGGAAAAGTCATGCAAAAAACTGTCCAGATCAATTTTTCTTATCTGCAATAAAGAACTCTCACCTGATGTAGTAATCAATGAATGCCTATGCAAACTTTTTTATTAATATATAGCTTCGTCTGTTAGTGTAGCAAGTCATACTATGCCCCATCTTTATTCACCCACAATACCTCTGAGAGCAGCATATTTATCAGGCTGGTTTCCACAGCATGATCAATATCCCTCTCTATTAATAAACTGAAGTCTTCTATTTTTTTTCGTCTCATGGTGTACCCTTTTTCAGATACTTGGAGACCGAGTAATAGTAGAAGGATCTGTTAAGCACAACCCATTAAACGAAGGTTCCATCCTCTGGATAATGCAGACCCGAAGCCCACTGGGTCTGGTTGATGAAGTTTTTGGTCCTGTAAAGAGCCCATTCTACCTGATCAGGTACAACTCCGATGAGGATGTGCCACCTGGCATCTCTGTGGGGACCGCTGTCTCCTTCGTTGCAGAATTTGCTAGCTATGTGCTTAACAATAACAATGTTGTGTACCAAAAGGGGTATGATCTGGGTGAAGATGAAGTAGATGATGAGGTGGAATTCTCTGATGATGAGAAAGAGGCAGAGTACAAGCGGGCCCTACGCCAAGCCAAGAGAGGATCCAATAACCGCCATGAGAAACAACCTGGACCTGCTAAGAGCAGAAGAAATGTGAATTTACCTAAAAAGAATGATGGGAATTTCACTCCCCAGTTTTCAAACCCAAATGCGCAGCCACTGCAAAACCAGCAACACCAATTTCCTCAAAATCAGTTGCCACAAAACCGGTTTTTCCAGAACCAATTGCCGCAGAACCAGTTTCCACAGAACCAGTTGATGCAGATCCAGTTGCCACAGTACCAGTTTCCACAGAACCAATCTATGCATAATCAGTTGCAGCAAAACCAGATGCTTCAGAATCAGTTACTAATGAATATGAGCTTGCTTGCCAGTGGAATGCAGATTCCGGGTTTTGGGTTGCCAATGAACACAAATCCGAATCCGTTTTTATTGAGTGGTGTCAATTTCCCACCTTCAAGTATGCAGTTTAATCCAGGAAATTTGCAATCAAACCCAGTTAACCTGCCAAATAGTGGAGAGAGACCACCTTTGCATGAAAATTCATCTATCCCAAATATTCACTTTAACCCTGTTAATGTTCCTTTTAGTGGGGAGCAGTCTCCAATGCAATTTCAACCTGGAAGTTCATCACTAAGTGGACAAGGTGGTAATTTGCAATCTAGCCCTGGAGGTTCGTCTTTTGGGGGAGAGCGTCCCCCTGTGCAATTTAATCCAGGGCACCCTGGTTCTTTTCAATTTAACCCTGATTCCAGGGGAGGACGCTCGAATATGCACTTTAGCCGTGGTAATTTGTCCAATAGAGGTGGAAGGCCCAATCAAAGGGGAAGAGGAGGCCGTCAATTTACTGGTAGACATGGAAATGCTCAGCCTCGAAATGGCTGAAGAATTTTTTCATTCACTCTCTTTATTTTAGTTTACATCTCATCTGTAATGTAACACCTTATTTTACATTGCTTGTATCTTCATTTTTGTTACATATATTTGCGTAAAATTACTTTTATATGTATCTCGGGTGCTCTTTGCAGGGATCAATATCCTACCAGGTACCGTAGAGGATGGGCCTCACTTTATGGTTTGAGATTAAATCTCAACCGGTTTGAGATTCTGGGGGGAAATAGGGAGCAGTTTTATTGGGCTTTGAGATTCGTACCAAGCTGAAAAGAATGGTCCGGATTCACTAATGGTAAAAGATTTCCTTTTTCAAGTAATGCATTGGATATGAATTCCTTTTCAGGCTATGTAACTGCTGCCTTTTGGGGCTGCCTTCTACATGTTATTTTGAATATGCTGAACTAAGGAAAACAGTATAAGCAAACAAAAAAAAAATGAAAAATTTAAGATGAACGACGCTAGAGAAAGCAAGAACACAGTAAAAATCAAACTAAGCATTCCATTACATATCAATAGGTAGAGAAGGAAATTTGTCACGGCGTGACTAGTCACGTCACGAAACGTCACGTTACGTTAACGTCATGTCACGTCACGTGTGTCGATTACGTGACGTGACTCGCGTGACGCGTGACGTGATCATTCGCGTGACGTGACCACATTTTAGTGAAAATATACGTCACGTCACGTCACGTGAACCAGTCACGTCACGTCATGTCACGTGAACCAGTCACGTCACGTCACGTGATCACGTTACGTCACGTCACGGTATGAAACATAGAGTATACAATTTTTTTTATATGTATAGAGTATTTAGATTTTTATTTTAGTGCAAGTTCAGTTATATTGGTACTCATGTCGTACTGATTTTTTTTTTAGTTTAATTTAATTAATATTTGTAATTTAAATTTTTAAAGTAACGTCAGATGCAACATTTCCTAAAAAAAATAATCTTTACAACATTATTTACGTACTATAGAAGTTTTTATATCTTTTTTTCTAAATTTTCAATAATTTAAATTAAAATATAAAAAAAAAATTACATGACTAATTTACGTCACGACACGTTACGTCACGTGTGATCACGTCACGCGTGGTCACGGCGTGACAACGCGTGACGTGACCATTCGCGTGACGTGACCATCTGCCACCATTTTGGTCACGTTACGTCACGTCACGTGAAAAAAAAAATTCATCACATCACGTCACGTCACGTGACCAAATCACGACGTGTTTGTCACGTCACGTCACGGCGTGTCACGTATTTCCTTCTCTATCAATAGGAAACCGCACAAACAAACAAAAAACATCAAATTTAAAAAGAAATGGAACTCATCCAGGCATTGGCCGCTTCACTCGGAGAGAACAAACACATTTTACAATCTGAAGATAGGAGAGATGTGGTTTCGTACTTATCTGCTCCACCAAGTACGGGCATTTCGACACCTCGTTTTACCGTGCTTACATAGTCTGGCCGGTACGTTCTTCCCAAAACCCCTTCCACTTCTTGTGAAATCCCCAAAAACCGAAACTGCACTTCCAGATGCGTGAAACAATCGTCCTTTGGTATGTTGTACCCATGGATTCTGTCATCATGCTCTGTAACTGGAACGACAGTTACTGAAATTTCTGCAACTACATTTACAGTAATCATAACACTATTCACCCGTTCTGTTCTCTCAATCAAAAGTGCGTCATCTGCCAAGTTCCACATTGAGAGATACCCCTCCTGGAGTTGAAAGAATCTGCCATCCAAAGTGAATCTAAGGTGGTCAGTTGTTTCGCTCCCTGTTTTGACCCGTTTGGCCTCGACAGTGAAGGTGTGTGAATTAGACATGAGCCCTAGTGCTTGGATCCAGGTGAAGTCTCGTGCTTGTCCTTGGGGCCGAAGACCGATGAACCGAGCATTGATTTGTAATGATCTGTCAGAGACTAGAGCATAGTGATTGTCTCTCTTTCCATGAAAATAGAAAACGACTCCGTCACCCCCAATGAATCGTGGGTCATAGCATCCAGATCCCAATCCATTACAGCTCGGCTTACGGTCTGCAATGCACTCCAATTTGTGATATTATTAGCAAAAATTCCAACTTTAATGTAAAATAAACATATTTTCTATTATTTTTAGGCTACATAACGTGCCTATAATTAAAGAGCATTGCATAAAGCGGTGAGGGTTACCGAACATATAAAAAATGGCTGTAGCATGTAACGGGAGCTTAGGAACAATCGATTGTATATTAGCCAACCTTCAGTAATAATATCTGTGTTAATACAAAACAAGACTGAAAAAGCCAAACAAGCCAATCTATTTTTGCCTAATAAAAGCTACTACTAGAATATTAAACTGTGACTGTTGTCACACTACCTCTTTCTCCTGAAGCTCTGCACCTTGGTAAGGCTGGTCTCCCTCAGCTGCAGCAGGGAATGTGTTCATCTGATACTCCTCTAGTAGTAGCTTCACATAATCACATTTGTCGTAGTTGAGATAGTACGCTTTCACTTTCCGTTTAGTTGACCTTATCAGTGGCTATTCAGTGGGTATTCAGATCATGTCTCAATAGGCACTTGCATGTTACCGCGAAAGCAATTTACTGCAGTCATAGCTCATAATAAACTTCATCTTAGATGTGGGATCATTGTTAGCTTGGTTTGGCTTGCTTCATCTCGATCAATAAATTAGCAAATGAAGGAGCAATTGACGGCTGATCCAGCTACACCAAGAGAAAGCATTAGTTTCATTTCAACACAAAATAAGAACGATAGACCAGCTATGCACCAATACTAAGCGGAATCGTACTGCCAGCAGTCCCTTGTTTCTTAAGCCACATTTTCCTCCCAAATTTCTCCTACTTCAAAAAATCAATTAGGCAATCTTATTCCACATTAAGAGACAAAAATCAAAATCAATCAAGTATTCAACCTTGTGTTTGAATTGAACAAATGTTTGTTCAAACAACCTAATTTCAATTGAAAAATCAGATGGCCAATTAAATCTGATGAAACTAGGCTCGTGGCCGGCCGATTTCGGTCCGACTTAACCGATCCAACTCGAACTCCGCGCCGGGTTTCCAAACCCTGGTCAATCATTTTCAGATACATGGAGACCCAGTAGATGGGGAAGGATCCGTTAAGCACTATCCGTTAAAATATGGTTCAATTCTTTGGATAACGCAAACCCGAAGCCCACTGAGTCTGTTTGACTAAGTTTTCAGTCCTGTAAAGAGCCCATTCTACCTCATCAGGTACGAATCGGACTCGGTAGAGAAAAGGAGGACCTGCTTTTCCGATCTCAATCACTCAAATTAGTTGAGATTTGTGTATAAAAAAGTTTTTTTTTATATAGATACGTGAATTAAAATTTTTAAATAGTTATGATCAGAAAAACACGATAGAAAAACAGCAGAGTTGGATCCCATCAGGTACATCTGGGCACCTGGCATCTCTGTGGGACCACTGTCTCCTTCATTCCAGAAGTCGCTAGCTACATGCTTAATTTTTTTTTTTTTGAAAGCTTAACAATAAAAATAATGTCTCCCAAAAGAGGTATGATATTCTCGGAAATAAATCTGCTGTTATTCCTGGGGAGTAACAGTTATTCAGATCTCAACCGTTGATTTTTGTTGAGATTCGTGCAAAAAAAAATTACTTTGTTGAGATTCGTGCATGAGAAAGTTTGAACGGTTGGAATCAGAATAACAGTTCCTGTTGTTCCCAAACAGCAGATTTATTTCCGATATTGGAATCAGAATAACAGTTGGAACTTGTTCCTGATAAACAAAGTTTTATTTTTGAGAGTTGAATTTTGTAAGATTTGCATAACCAAAAATTGATTTGCCATGGTTGTCTGACT
>CAXKVW010000715.1:0-40178 GCA_964058825.1 Carex arenaria
TTTTTTGTTAAATTATGTAATGTTTAATTAGATTATATTATGGCAATTCGTTATATTCTATAAATGAAAATTATTTTTTGATTTCTTAGCTTGTTCATAATTCGTGACTCGCTCAGTTGTTCATAACTCGCTCATTAACAACCCGCTCATTATCAAATTCAACTCACTCATTAACAACTCGCTCATTATCGCTCATTAACTAAATGAGCCGAGCATGAGCATATCCTCAGCTATTCCGTGGGAGAGTATTAGTCACGCTTTTCAACAAAATGTTTAAAAATAGTTTTACTAGAGGATTCTACAGCCACTATACTCCTAATCTTATCATCAATTTTAGCAGTGAAAATGAGAAACCATTTATTTACTGCATGGTTGTCCTGATGTCCTCTCTTCTGATACAACGAAAAAAAACAATAAGAAAATAACATTGGGTATCGCGTTCGAGGTAATCGGGAATTCGGGATAGATGCTCTTGCAAGAGAAAAACAATGATATAAAACACGATTTAGTACTTGGATGGCCTGTTTACATACTTTTGGTGCTTTAACTTTTGAGGAACTTGCTTGCCTCAGTGGCGATCCTCTTTTGACTTTACAGGCATAACAGACGTCACATGCCTATCACATGATACTTTTTTATTGTTCATTGCACCGTGTTAAAATTTCATCATCATTTGTCAAAAAAAAAAAATTGTCAAAAAAGAGAAAATTTCATCATCACAATTCACAGCATGTCTCCCAACCGAAAACGGTAATATTTTCAGTGTTTTTTTCCCTGTACATTTAAATATAAGAATTGATGTATCAAAATCTATTATTTTTTTTTTGAGAAAAAAGTATCCTTCTTTTTTTTTATCTGAATTGTTTAAAATTTATCATACGGTTTTAACTAAAATTAAATTATTTTAATAAATTAAATTGATTTGAAAATAGAAAGTGATAGAAACCGTGCAATGGATTTTGAACGATTCAAATGGAAAAAAAAAGAGGGTCCTCATTTTCTCAAGAAAATAAGCAAAGTCGGTTCCAGAATTGATCACGGATCATGATAAGAATTTTGAACATCAACTATTTACTGTCTGTAAAATTGCATTCGGTGAAATCTTTTAAATGGCTTCAGCTACTGAGGTTAAAATTCATCAGAAAGGACGGCGTTAACATTATTCATAAAATTTACTAACAATTGTAGTTATTTTGTAAAAAAAAAAAATGAGGTTATATTGATATGTATATGACACTGGCTTGTGTTATACATCTAAATAATATATGTTTTTAAAATCAAAATAGTCGATTCGAGCTATTCAACATAATTTTTTTTTTTAAAAAATAATATTGTTTTAGATAAATAAAAAATGGTCCATAATTTTAGATGAAGTGGTTTTCAACCATCTAGAAAATATAAAATATATTCTACAAAATGTAAAATTCGGTCTCCAATTGCATTTTCATACCTAGACCATCTTAAGTAGTTTGCGTCGACTGTCTGTACTTTTAAACAAAAATGTGAATGCATAGCTAGAGTGGAAAAAATAGCACGGCGGAACCAGTTCTGTCACGGAACGGAACGGACCATCTTTTGAAAATGGCGTGTCGCGTGCCATAATCTTTGCGTGCCGTGACCATCTTTTGAAAATTTGACACGGCACGGCACGTCACGCGAAAGATTTGGTCACGGCACGGCACGTGTTCACACGAGTCACATGTAATTAGGACCGTTAAGTCTTGATTAAATGATGAATCTTGATTAACTAACCTAAATTATGAAAAAATAGTTAAATGTGAGAAACGTGACTAGTTACGTTTGGACACGGCGTGACTCCTGTACCGTGACCATTCGCGTGCCGTGACCATCTCTCCACATTTTAGTCACGGTACGGCACGCCACGGCACGTTTTGTCCACTCCATGCATAGCACACTCTATTACCATAGCCTTGCTCTTGTTAAAATTAATTTGTTATATGATTTGTATAATATAACAATTAATTAACTGTATTTTACACCATTGCAGTCAGTTTCAACTGCTTGAGGTTAAAATTCAACAGAATAGACGGCCGTTAACATTATTCATAAAATTTACAAACATTTTTAGTTATTTTGTTAAAAGGAGTGAGATTATGGTGATATTTATATGATAGATCAAGTCGTGTTATAGATCTATATTTTTGTTTTTAAAGTTAAAATAGTCGATCGATATAACAAATCCAAAACCCTAAATTGTGAATAGAAATCTTCACACTCTATAATTCCCATATCACCATATTCAAGATTTTGATATATGATTTATACACGAGAATGGGTCAAATGTGCCTTCCATGCTTCATTATACTTCATATTTTTTTATCTTCGTTTTAATATTGAAACTGTTGCTGAACCGCTCAATATGATCTTCATATTAAAATTTGTTTGGAGACCAAATTTTATATTTTTTAGAAAAGTTCTACCATTTTTTAATATATGTAGAACTATAAAAGACAGTAATTTTAAAAAAATATATATAATTTGATCTCTAAGTATAACAATTTAAAATTTGAAAACAAAAATATATCATACCAGACATATGAGGCCTCAGAACTAATACAGATATTTAACTAGTATTTTGATTGACGCTCAATCGCCGCTTGGCTCGCTACATTGATTAAACTGTTCCGGTTGACGCTCAAGCGCCGCTAGGCTGTGTCACCTCAAGCAGCGGTGAGGCCTGTGTCACCTCAATCGGCGGTGAGGCCTCACAACCACTACAGATATTCAACTAGTTCCTCTCCTCAATCGTCGGGAGGCTCGCTCAATATAACAATAAACTATCTTCTAACCAAGTCACGAAATTATAATTTAGGCAAAGACTTTTATGGACATAAGGACCTATTTGTAAAATGAACATATTTTTATTTTCAAAGCTCAAACAGTCGATCCGAACCGTTCATCTTGTTCTCCATATTAATATGTGCTTGGTGACCAAATTTTACATTTTTCTAAAAAAATTTACTATTTATTAAGATGGGTACAAAATTCAATGGTCTGAATTTGATATTTTTTGTACCCATCTTAATAAATAGTAAAAAAAATTCAGAAAAATGTAAAATTTGGTCTCCAAGCACATATTAATATGGAGAACAAGATGAACGGTTTGGATCAACTGTTTGAACTTTGAAAATAAAAATATGTTCATTTTACAAATAGATCCTTATGTCCATAGAAGACACTCTCATTATATATTCTGAAATTAGAGATTTATTATGCATGCGACAAATGGTACCATTATTGTACTAGCATATATGATGATGTGATACATAGCTTGCACATCAACAGTTTACAAGGTACAGCATATATGGCTGGAAAGCAGCACCCGGCAATCGAGGCCAATTTCATTGATCAAATGTCAGAGGACCCAAGGGCCAAGGGCCAAGGAGACAGCCACAAAATGGAAACCAGTGCAGATTAGGTGCAGCTTCTCAGTGTCTGTGTCGTCACATGCAAATGACAGGCTGTGTTTCACAGAGAAAATTTATATTTATAAAGATTAATAATATAAAATAATATAGATATTAGAATTATTGTTTCTTATTTTAGATGGATAAAACAAATTAATTCTTCAGTCAAATATTGAGCAGACACTGGTTATAACTAATATTTTTCCGATGCATTTTATTTGCGATATAAATATTTTTTACAGTTACTCTTGCTTTAGCTATTCACCAACATTTTTTTAGTATAAATTAGAAATTGAGAATTAACGTCCTCAAATTGCTTTTAACCATAAACGCAGAAGACATGCTCTGATCTCGAGTTCTCGACCAGAGCAATGCTTTTTGTTTACACCAAATAAATGGGTACTAGGTTCATGGAATTAATGCATGTGATCATGTTATGTGATGATGAGGAGATTGCAGATCAGCAAACTAAATTAATTTCTTATAGGGTTGGATCAGCAAACTCCATCATTACCACATTGTATCATTATAACAGGGAAAAAATTTATCAATAGAAATTATAAAATTTAAATATACAAAAATAGAAAGAGTACCTTGATTGCAACAAATATAATAAGATCGGAGGCAGAAACAACGATCCATCTATTTATGGATCGGAGTCAATGACTCAGATCCATAATTTTATTATTTTTTTTTATCAAATGTGGCACCTTCTTTACAGAATTCAATATAATTAATAAGAAAATAATAAAATCATGGATCTGAGTTATTAACTCCAATCCATAAATAGATGGATCGTTGTCGTTGACTCCGATCTTACTATATTTATTGCAATTCAAGTATTCTTTCTGTTTTCGTTTATTTGAATTTTATAATTTCTATTGATAAAAAGTTAAAAACTATCCTTATAACAGCACAAGTGAGGTCGGGCGTTCATCCCTCATATTGAATTATACAATATTAAAATCATGGTTCAGAATGAAATAATGGAAACAAATAAGGCCAAAACAAAACCTATATATATATAAGCTACGATAACATGAGAATCGCTTCATTCAAATTGATCAGTATAGTATATCCTAGTAGCTTTTTCTTTTTGCAAAAGGCACACAAAGAAACAAAGATACATGGCTACAACTACAACCCCCTGTTTGTTAGAAGTGGCCAGTGGGGGCCAAAATGAAGAAAGACGAATCCAAGGCTTTATTGTTTAAAGACAACGGCTACATATTATCATCCGTGTTTGTCTTTTTTTTCATATTCCCTTTGGTGTTTATATGAGTGCGTATAGGTCCCACCTCTGACCTGGATTCCAACCTCCACGCACTGTTCCCATACCATGTGGACTGTGGACCTGGTCCACAGTCCATGCACCACCACCTCAGAATTTTTTATTTATAGAAATTATCTAAAAATATAACGGAGGAATAGATATATTGCACAGAGAATTCAATCCATAGAAGAAACCAGTTGTCGTATCAGTTTCTTTAGGCTGTGCTCCACAACACTCACTCACGCGGAGAGGAACGAAAAGGAAGAGAAAGGAAGAAGCAGCGTACGGTTTCTCTCGCTACAGTGAAACCTATACTCCGATTTGAGAGGTACAAATTTGAGAAATTTGTATAGTATGTTCTCGCTACAGTAGCGCGTTCTTTCCTTTCTCTCTCCGATTACCTTCTTCTGGAGCGGGTGAATGGCGTGGGCAGTTCAGATTGCATCAGTGTTCTAAATAGCTAGCTATAGCGGTTTTGGACCTCATAAGCTAAGCTACGGAGTAAAACTGCGCTAATCGAGCTACGGCCGCTATAGCGGTAATAGCGGTCCGCTATGCTACATGAGCTTATTTTTCTAATTTTCAATTTAAATGGGCTTTAAAGTTCAAACCGAAATTAAATGGGCTTTGTGTCTCAGTCTGACTAATCTAAAGAATGGTTGATTTGAATATGTAGTAAAATGATACTTAATATATGATAGTATGATATTTTGAATAGAAAATGTATCAATAGTTTATGAATTATAGAATTTGGGATATTTTGAATGACAATTTGAACTTTGCATTGGTTCAATATGAATATTATAACTTCTTAATTAATTTGGTGTTTTTGTTACTCTAGAAGATTTTACATAAATAATGTTTATTATTAGTAGAAATATAAAATATAATTTTTAAAAAGAAAAAAAACGCTATGTAGGAAAGTATCCGCTATAGCTTTTTTTTCCGTCTCCCCACTATAATCGCTATTTAGAACCTTGGATTGCATTAATGGTGCCAGATATACGTTGTGCTAGAAAAACTGGTTCGGAGTAGCAATGTTCTAAAATATCAGAGTCAGGTTGCAACTACTGTAGTCATCACTGCAGAAAAAAAAATTAATTCCTCCAAAAAATATGCTCAGATCAAGGTTCTAGAGGTAATTCTTTTGAATTATGTATTAACATCAGAAAAAGACAAATTTATATTATAATTAAGAAAACAAATGAAGGGTAAATAAGCTTGTGACCCTTCATTCTCATTCCTTCTCTTTATTGAAAGGGGTTCTCCCCCTTTCTGGATCACAGCATTAGGCAATTTTAAAGGCACCAACCACTTGTATGGCGCAGTGGGATGAGCATAAATTCTTCTCTAAGAGAACTAGAGTTTGAATTCAAATCCTACTTCCAGCAAGAATAGTGTGAGTTGTGGGTATTTTTTTTTTTATATATCTATTTGTATATCTAATTCTTGATGTTGATCTATAGTATAGTGAATAGTAAGACTGACAGCTCAGTTATGTTTTTAGAGAAATTATTCGGTCTGAAGACTGATAAGAATATGACATGACATGATACTGGGTCTCAAAGCAATATCAAAAGTTTGAAGTTTGGTCTTATAAATATACACAATTAGCTGCCATAGATCGGATACTCAATTATCTGTCTCTATTCTATCTCGTATATATAAAGGCTCGTAGGCTCCCCACTTACAGCACAACGCACACACCCAGGACCCCATCCCACAAGTGGGATTCGATCTTATGCCCTTTCACAGGAAGGATTATGCCATTACTAGATGCGCTGCACGGGCTATGATAAAATAAATAAATAAAGGAAACGTACAACAAATTCGGCTTCTAAACTGTTTAATTTCGTGCAGACTTGTAAATTACTGCCATAGAAAACATGAGTTGCTAAATTTTGATTATTTTAGAAGTATTTAAAGAAATTAAATTATTAATATGATTCATTCTATGAAATCAAAATTTTCTACACTTCACTCAATTTTTTATATTATTTTTAAATAATTTCTATAATAAAAATTTATGACAGCACTTCCTCTTTTTATTGAGGCCAAAATAGCTCCTATACAATTTATATATACACAGAGAGAGATGGACTATGATGAGTTGTAAAGTAAAGATCTTATTTTACTTCACGATCATATCTTCATTTTCAAAGCCAACAGTCGAATCGAACCGTTCAATAAGATATCCATATTGAAATGTGCATAGAGACTAAATTTTATATTTTTTGGATTTTTTTTACTATTTTTTTAGATAGGTAGAAAACTATTGCTTTTGAATGGTTCTAGACCCAAAAAAACAGTGATTTTGATTTTTTTTTTTTAAAGGGAAAATTTCCACTGTACCCATGCAAACTTTTAAAATAGCCAATTTCCCCATGAAACCACCATAATATCCAATTTCCCCATAAAAACTTGACATCCTTTCTTTTATTCCCATTCATTTGTTTAACCTCTTATTTAGTTATTTTAAAACCAAAATTGACAAATATACCCTTCTCTCTTCCCTATCTCTCCTTCTCCACTGTATAATAAATAAATATATAATTTGAGATCGTTCATGGCATTCTCAGGTTCACAATACTCGGATCACTTTTCAAATGTCGATACATTATTCTTGGCCTTCTCTATCAGCTTTATCATCTCGTCATATGCAACTTTCTTTCTATTTGTTACATAAAAACCAGTACTGGTCCTGGTGAGCACGAGTGTGGTTTATGCCAAGTGCTTTTTTGTAGCAATTTTCAGCCAACTCGAAAAGAATCAATAGGACAAATCATTAAAAAGATTAACATAGTTGGTTGGAATTACAACATAATAGCTTTTATTTTACACGAACTTAATGAATTAATTATACCAAGACAATACAATTTGACTCTTTCCTTATTCATAACAGTATCAGTTCTATAGCAACATTAGATTCTTTCAAAATCACTAGGACTAGCACTACTTGACAGGATTTTATAAAATGAGTTACTAAACAAGGGTCATTTAAAAAATACAAAAATAATAGAAGTATCTATCTAATTACTTGCTTGGCCTTTTCGGAGATTATCCGGGGCACAATTAACAGCTGATTCTAGTAATTTAATTGAAACTATACTTATTCCTAGACATGTTGGTGCTTTGTGGAAGCTGGTCTTAATTGTTTCATTTCATGGCTCATTGAAAATTAAAATTTTAAGTTGATTGACATAAAGTGTAATACATTTTGTTGGATTTGAGTTTCTAGTAACCATATGCTGTGGCTATGGAGGTGGGCAGCTGCTAAATTATGATAGTTAGGATCGGTGTGGTCACACTAAAATCCTTCATAACATGGAGTACTACAATCGGTCTTCTTTTGAGCCTCGCAGGAAGCATGGGCCGACATTTCAAACGGCCTCTCTGAAATGGCTAGTACAAAAAAGATGGAATGGGGCGTAGGCATGGCCGATACAACAAAGAAGATGGACAGCTCGGTGCCAGTTGCAGGATACTAATGAGGTCGAGAGTAGGTCGATAATCGGTACCAGTTGCTGGATACTAAATGGTTAATCAAATCTATGGTTGGGGAATGGGAGGAAGGGACCGGCATTAATTGGATGAGCACAGGTTATTTCTAGTTACAGGGAAGGAAAAGGAGAGAAAAGAGACGAGGGTATATTTGTCAATTTTGTTTTTAAAATAATTAAATTAAAGATTAAATAAAGGAATGGGGATAAAAGAAAGGATGTTATGTTTGTATGGGGAATTTGGATATTATGGTGTTTTCATGGGGAAATTGGCTATTTTAAAAGTTTGTATGGGTATAGTGGAAATTTTTCCTTTTTTAAAATAGTAAATAATTCAAAAAATATATAAAATTTAGTCTCCAAAGTCCAAACCATTTCAATATAGATATCTTGTTAAGCGGTTCGGATCGATTATTTGGTCTTTGAAAACGAAGATATGAGCATGAAGTAAAACAAGATCCTTACTTCGCAACTCACCGTAGCCTCTCTCTCTCTCTCTCTCTCTTTGTATATATATTATTGTTAATAAGCATTGAAAAGAGTATTTTAATTGGTTTACTTATGCTTAGCATGATTATATATATTTTTTTGATAAAATGCTATACATGTGTGAAATTAATATATATGTTTTAATGCCTTATTTAATAAATAATAAAAAATAATTATTATATTAGTATTATTCATTATTACCAGTTACCGTTTTGTTATCCGACAACTATAACAGGTAAGGGTAGAGTCTGAATAAGATAATTTATAACGGATAAAAATACAATACGAATAAGAACAATTTATAATGGATACGAATATGAAAATACTTCCACCTGATTCTAACCATTCTCGTTGACACCCCTACATTGGCCATTTCTAATAATATATTTTTCATGTAAATTACCAAACCGCAAGGCCTGTTAAATGTTGTTTGCTGTGGAATCTAACCAGTAGCCCAAGTGGTAATTAAGCTATATTGGATTGACCACCAATAAGTCTTGAATTCAAACTCTAATGGATACAATGCAATATGATAAGGAATTTGGTGAGCCTTCTCCATTTCTCAATGTTATGTAGTATTTTACAATGAAAACTATGTTCTCTTGGCCACTACCAACAGACAAACTACAGGAATGAAAGGTAATTTCTTATGAAATTAAATAAAAAAGCCAAAAATTTTGTACAGCATACTAAAATTTAAGAAATAAAATAATTAATACTACGGATATTATATGGGTATTTATTGAAATTGATTAGTGATGCCTCCATGTTTTTGTGAAGGCTAAATACAAAATCAAATTTATTGGAAAAACACATTTCAACAGGAAAAAGATAATAAAAATAACAATTGAGGTAAAAAGACCATCTAAGCTTCACTATTGCACAGACAACTGTTTTGCAAATGAAAAAAAAAGCCTCTTGGCAGTAAAATATGAAAATTTGAAAATTAAAATGAACAAAGAAAAGGTAGCACAGTTGGCTAGGAGAAAAGTCCTAGGATTGTTGGTTACCCAAAGGTCGAGAGTTCGATTCTCCCTCGTGACTTCGCAGCTTCTGCAAAGATTTTCAAAAAAAAATGAACAAAGAAAAAATAACATATTCATAGTGAATAAAGGACCTATGCCTAAGGTGATTGAACTGTGTGAATTAAATTGATAAAGAAATTCTTCTTGGTATGAATTAAATTGAAATGTGTTTATACTTTATAGTTTCAATTTTATAAATAACCGGGGTTACATATGTCAGAAAATGCCACACACTGTTGCGTACCTCTACATGAATCAGATAATCCGGATTCGCTAAATTGCGAAATCTATTCCCCGTCGGTACGAATTCGCATCCTCTGAGATATCTCAAACGTTTCGTGACTTTTTTTAATATCGCAATGGTTGAAATACGTTCTGCAAGAATCTCAAAGCACAAATAATACTGGCCCCCTACGTTCCCCCGAATAGGCACCGGACACGTCGGTCACGCAAAAATTGAGATATCTCAGAGGATACGCACCCGTCGGTTACTTGGCTCTGTACTATTTTTAATTTTTAAGAAGTCAACCAGCTGAAGTTTTCTGTGGCGACTGGCGAATCATCTGCTTATTAACAATGAACTTAGAATTAATGAATAAGACTTTGTTAGATAAATGTTTGCGGAGATTTTATGATAATAAGACATAAGGGCTTTAGAAAGATATTATTAAATATAGATATCCAAATAAAAGGAATCTTATAACATTTTTACATTTTCGGCAAGGTGTTATGAAAGAAAAATAATTCGCAGCTAGATATTAATAAACAATTAGGTAATGGGAAAGACATTTTATTTTGGCATGATAGATGGTGTGAAATAGGTTCATTAAAAAAAAAATTGTTTTGCCCACAAATTTTAAGAGGAGTTATGCATACAGGAATTAGCTGATTTGTAATATTTCTTTTTTCATAGACTCTAAATGTTATAAATACGTTTATTCAATTCAATCTTGTTAGCTACTACCAAGCTTTCAAAAAAAAAAAAAATTAGGTGAACCCGTAGAGGTTCATTCTTAAGAACTTGATTCTGATACTTGTTTGATATTTGTTATGCAATTTGACAATCTCCCTTTTAGAAAACAGTTAGTTGGAAATCACCTAGATATATTCTATTTATTACTAGATCATTGGGCTCTTATAATTCTACAAATAAACTAGGGGCCGGTTCGGCCTCTCTCAAAGAATGGAAATGAGCACAAAAACATGCCCAATTTAAACTGTGATTTACTGTTCATGTAGGAAAAAAAAATTTAGTTAATGTAGGGGTCCTTTACATAGTGATCAATGTAATTGGTGCATTATTATTTGAGCTTTGATGTTTAATAATTGGTGCCTATTCGGGGGAACATAGGGGGGGCCATTATTATTTGAGCTTTGAGATTCGTGCAGAACGTATTTGAACGATTGAGATATTCCAAAAGTCACGCAAAGTTTGAGATATCTCAGAGGATGCGAATTTGTAACCGACGGGGAATAAAACGAAATCAGCAATTTAGCGAATTCGGATTATCTGATTCATGTAGAGGTACGCAACAGTAAATATTATAGTAATTAGTGATCGATATAATTGGTGCATTATCACTACGTTCCCCCTGAATTTTTTTTTTCCACTTGAACAGTAAATTGCCGAACAGTGCCTAGATGTTTAATTTGGGGATGGGATGGGAAGGGATCCTTTACATAGTGATCGATATAATATTATACTTGGAGCATCATATGGAACAATTAACCAAGATTATTATTGTTAGGCATTAAAAAATTAATATATGTACTGTTAAATATTTAATAGAAATAATATTTCAAAACTAAAAAATAATTAGTATGGAAGTTACAGTTACAGGCTCTTCAAACTGTTATTTTTGTTTGACACTAGGAATATTTTTGGATTGTTTCTTGGGGGATGATTCTCTCTATTAGGCCATGCCAACATGATTATATTAACGAGTAACGTCATTGAATTCATATCGCCTAAGGTTAACTCAAATTTTGAATTTGGATCCGGCCAGTTGAATTTGCTTTGGCACGAATATTAAAGGAGTTATGTACATTTTATTTCAAAATTGAATTGGTTCAGATTTTGATTGGACAATCCGGACTTAGACTCAAAATACGACATACCTCATACAATACATTATAATGAGAAACAAATCTGCTACAATTCTTTGGAATCACAGGTTCTGCTTGTCCAAATCAAACCATTTATTTGTTTCGAAATTCATGCATAAAAATCAACTGTATCTGAGATTAGTGCATTTCAAAAAATGAATGGTTTGATTTCGAAAATTAGGACCCTCCGATTCCAAAGAATTGCAGCAGATTTATTTCCATTATAATGAGATTTGAGTTGCTTGTCAATTTGTTTCCTCCGAGTTAACTCAAATTTTGAGTTTAGATCTGGACCGTCTGATTTAAATCTGTACGAATATTAAAGAGTCTCCTTACATTAAAGATGAAAGATGTGGGTCGGATTTGTCCAAATTTTGATCGAACGGTCTAGAAATAAATTCGAACAGTGTTTAAAAAACGCACTAATGCGGAGGATGCAAATTCGTCCTCCGTTATATTACAAATATGAATCTCAAAGCGGCCCCCCTATATTTCCGAACACGTATCCTCTGCATTAACTCATAAGGGAATCTTTTGCGTTAATAGATCTCAACCGTTCAATTTGTTTCAAGATTCGTGCAAACTAGATCCGCACTAATATTGAAAAGCTCCCTATGTCATAGACAAGAGCCGGATTGGCTCCGTTTAAAATCAAACGGTTAAGATTTATTAACTCAAGAGATTCTTTTTTGAGTTAATGCCGAGGATTAATGTTATCAGAATCAGACTGGACATTGACCCGGTAAAGCTCCGGGTCAATAGTTTACTGGTCGAACCGTTAGGTCGACTGGTTCAACCGCTGGTTTTTTAAAATAGTTATAAATTATTATTTCAATGTCCATCTAGATATTTACTTTCGCATATATCTAACTCTTCTAACAAGAAATAATGAGAATATGTATTGTCTTAGATAAAACATACAACTCTACCTAAGAATAACATGTCACTCAAATAATTCGTAGTGTATCAGTACTTTGTCCTGGAATGTTCATTTAAGCATTTTGTCAAACAAGTTAGAGGCATTTATTATTCAATAAGTGTTAACCAAATACGAGTAGTTCAACTATCGTATACAAACACAAATTCATCAATTAGTGTTAGAATTTACTCGAGAACTTACATATTGGGCTTTTGGATGACGATATGGACCATTGTTGCTTCAGCTCGAGTTTTTTTGTAGGTTTTTTTTACTTGAACTTTGAACCTTGAGAATCTGAGTTGGTCCATGTGCTTGTGGAGGGGATCATGTTTCCGTGAATTGTTCTAATTATTTCCATATTTTTTATCTCTTTCCAATCGTATGATAGAAGAGAAAGGAAAGAGCCAAATGAAACGAGATTTTCGCGAGGAGATTTAATAATTTTTTGGGCTCCGTTAATAACCGGTTTCTTAAACACGGTTTTACTGGGTTTTTATTCAAAAGTCGGTCAAATGACCCGGGTTTCAACGGTTCTAATACTTGTATGGTCTAAATAAATAATCAAACCGGAACTAACTACGGTTCCGATTTTTTCCGGCCGAACCGGCCGGTCCGGTCCGGTTTTGATAACACTGGCGAGGATACGCGTTCCTATATTTCCTATATTTGATGATTTCGACTCGACGGAAGTATTCTACGGGGTCCCATACGATGGAGGGTACAGCATTAACCATTGGCGGGTTGAAGTCTTGAAGAGATCATGTGACTTTGTTTATGTCTTGATGGGACAGAACCAGTAGTGTCATTGTCTTGTCTAAGTCAGGTGTCGACCACCTTCATCCCTAGAGCTACATGTTTACATTGTTGTCATTGGCCCATCCTGATTTCAGAATTGAACAATAAATGGCACTCTATTCATCTATTGTGTGCAAACCACAAATTTGACTCTATATGGATCGATATAATTGAAGGGAGAAACTGAAATCTCTTTTCTTTTCGGATCCAAATCTGATGCGATCCCTTCCTCGTATGTGAATAATACTTTAAAATTTCTACTTTTTTAAATTCAGCTGTTTAATATTTTCAGTGTATGTATTTCGAAATATATGATTTTAGAATACTTTTCACACGAGATGGATCGCAGCAGATTTGAATCCTTTCTTTTCAGGCTTTCTTATGTAATTTTACTTTTAGTTTATTTAATAAAAAAAAAATTACAATTCAAACGGTAAAATATTATATATCTTTAGATATTTCTATTCCATATCTTCTTACTCAATCAACGCCGAATTCTTTATTAATATCCACCATTAAACAGAAAAATAGAAAAATATTTACAATTTTTTTATTTTGAAAAATACCCAAACTGTCAGGAATCTTGGCAGTTCTAAAAAAAATTGGATCGAATCTTAGCTGTCCATTTTTTTTTCTTTTTTGAAAAATTCTCAAAATGAAAAGACTAAACTAAATTCTTGAAATGATTTGTTTTTTTTGTATAGCATATCCTTAGTATGAATATAAAAACGCTAAACTAAATTTCAAAATGAAAACAGTAATTAAATTTAAAAATGAAAACACTAAACTATTTTTTTTAATAAAACACTTAACTAGATTTTTATCAAAATGATATGTTTTTTAACTTTTTATTATAGCACACCCTAGTTATGAATATAAAAAACGCTAAACTAAATTTCAAAATGACAACATTTAAACTAAAACAATGAAAATATAATAATAAAAACTCTATATCTTAGACTTCATACATTTACATGAACAATCTATTGCACAAAGTATGGTAAATGATAAGAAAATCGAAAATTAGACTAAAAAAACTTAATCGGAAACTTCAACTAAAGTTTTTTTTTAGAATCTTCCATTTGTTTTTTTTGTAATTCTGAAATTCCGGTTAATGCTACAGGGTCAAAATTGATATCTTCTTCTCACAAGCTTTTCCAAAAATGTTCATATGCTGAAATCGGACGCTCAAGTTTCGAGATATGCCTGTTGAAGTTTCTTCGTCATTTTCTGCCTTTTCGGTGAAAATATCATCTCTCTTATCTTATCCCTAGGCTTAGCCTCACCTGTTACGAGAGATGTTTTAGAGAAATACATGTACATCCTACATATATTTTAGAAATAAGAGAAATTACTTATAAAAAATAGATAGAGATGCATTATAACAAGAATGCACGGATCGATGACTTGTAAAAGTCTATATGTCTTTTATAACTCACAGATCATACAGTAAAATCGTGTACAATTGTTAGAGCATTCATATACACTCGTCTGAAAAAAATGATGCTCTTCATTTTTCTAATTAAACTAATACAATATTTTTGTATTTTTGTTTTGTTCTATCATTTAATTTGGATTTTATATTATCCATTTGAAATTAATCGTTAAAAAAATAATTAATGAACAATTTTACAACCTCAGTTGCTCTTCAATTACTCAATTTTCGAAAAAAAAATGGACCACGGGATTCTTGACGGTCTATTATTTTTTTTTCAGAACCATCAGGATTCTTGACGATTTAGTTATTTTTAAAAATAAAAAAATCATGTTCATTTGGTATTTTCTATTTAACGGTGGATATTAATAAAAAAAATGTTCTAAAATCAGCGTCCATGTGGCACATCAGACCGACGAGTAAAATGGTGACAACTGGCAACAGGACACGTTGTTAGAATTCGCATCCTCTGAGATATCTCAAACTTTGCGTGACCTTTTGGAATATCTCAATCGTTCAAATACATTCTGCACGAATCTCAAAGCTCAAATAATACTGCCCCCTAAATTCTCCCGAATAGGCACCGGACACGTCGGTCATGCAAAAATTGAGATATCTTAGAGGATATGCACCCACGTTGTTATCGGGCCAGATGTTTCCTTAAAGAAGAGGGGAAGAACATTATTGAACATGTTTGCTATTTTACGTATTTAGATATGCTAACAGAAAATCTCTACCAAACATTTCTTGTTCAATAATCTTAAACCGAGAAATTGAACGGAATTGGCTTAAATTCAATGGTTGGAACAATTGCGAGTCTTAACAAACAAAATTCAATGGTTGGAATTTGTGTAAGGCTTTGTGTCGTGACCCGCCTCACAATGTAATTATAAACTCCTGCTTGCTTGGAATAAATAAAGAGCAACAACAAAATATCTACCAAACATTTCTTTTTCTCTGCTTAAAATGCAGTGCTACCTAAACAAATGTTTTGTACAACTAAATGTTAAACAAACCACAGTGGTTGAGTCAAAATTCCAAGGACAAGGCGTTAATCATGAATTTATTCTAAAATATAGGTACTTCATTCAAAAAAGAGAAAAGTTTCATGTATCTGGGTACCTTTTGAATCCCCAAACTTGCTATTTTCTTTTTCTTTCTAATCATAAATTAAAAGTTTATGCTGAGACATTTAGTAGTTGACATCAGCAAACAACTTTGCATAATTACCTAACTTGAAGGACTGTCTCCTAAACCAGGAATTCAGTTCTTAAATTAGTCTTCTAAAAGAAGAACTGTCTGTTGGGGAATCATGAAGGCCAAACAATTACGCCTTATCTAGAGATCAAACAATTACATCTCATCTAGGGGTCAAACACTTACACCCCGGGGAAGAAGAAACAATCCCCACCTTAACCTAAGGACCGCCCTATGCCAAAGCCGACTCATATAAACATAATCATAAGTGCGGAATACAATACCTGATTCCATAACGTTGGCCATGGAATCCTCAACTGCGAAGAATCGTCTCCGTGAGCACGAGACTCGTCTTCTACGGCAAGAAGCCCTTCTCTCCTCGCCTTTGGTTGTATGGTCGTAGACTAGGTCTTCCAAAGCAACAAGATCGTCTCTTGAGAATTCCTCTCCAATTTTCTAAATGGAATTCTCCTCTCAATTCTTTGATGGTGGAAGAAAGGAGAAGGCACTCAATTTCTGTAGAAGAATAACTTCTGAAAAGAGTTGGTTATCTTGTGCCTTGGGGACCCATCTATATATAGTTTACACATTCTGGCAGCTCGACTGCGGGTGGTCCACCCGCACTGGATCTCACTGCGTCCGCACTGAGATAATCCGCGTCCAAATAACCGCCTTAAAACTTAGCCCAAATTTTCACTAAGTCCTGAGTGCGTCCGCACTGGATCCCAGTGCGTCCGCATTACGCTCGGACTTTTTCCGAATTGAACTTCAGAACCTGAGTGCGTCCGCACTCAGGTCCAGTGCGGGTGAACCACCCGCACTGGGCTCTCTGAAAACTCCCAGAATTTGGCTAAGTACTGAGTGCGTCCGCACTCAGATCCAGTGCGGGTGGACCACCCGCACTGGGCACTGACTGCGTCCGCACTGGGATTCAGTGCGGGTACTCCACCGACACTGAACGTCCAAAAGGCAGTTTTCTCAATTGCAAATTTCAGAATCAGTCCATCAATGATTTGATCTTTGCCCAAATTGTTCTACACACTTATGGACCACATCCTATTGAATACATAGATTGTCTAATATCTTAATTCCATATTAGATCACTTTAACTGTGACAATCATATTGACAGTAAACAATTCATAATTATATTACATATATGCTCAACGTTGGATTAAGATCCAACAATCTCCCACTTGAGCAATATGTTATACTCTTTTAATTATGTATTGTCAGCCTTATGTGCGCACATACTTTTCTGCCATCCTCATGTATTCCCAAACCAATTCCGTCCATCAATCATATTAGCAAAGGACTAAAGCGGCTTTCGTCACATTTATTTTAGTCGTAACTCAACCATCAATAATCACAGTACTAACATAACTAAATGACATGAATCATGATGTGGATGTGTAGCATAGAAATTACACACAATTGTGATCTTACGTGCCAATTTCTAATTAGGTCTCCCACTTAAAACTTGAAACTAAATTTCATAAACTTATTGTAAAATGCAAAATTCAACTAAACAATTTGCAAACACATATCCAAATTTGAGGTCAAACTTAAAATAGAGACAGAAAACAAAATAAAACTCTTTTGCAAAACAATGCATATTACACAAAAAACTTGTTTCATGTTATAAGTTACATATCCAAAATAAGTAAATAGAACATCAAAATAAACAATTAACAAACTCCCACTAAACTTGAATTTCCCTAATAGGAATTACACCCATATGAGCAACATGCTCTTCAAACTTATTGGGTGGTAATCCTTTAGTGAGTGGATCTGCCAACATGGAGTTTGTCCCTATATGTTCTATTGACAACTGACCTTTCTGTACTCTCTCTTTTACAACCAAAAATTTTATGTCAATGTGCTTGGACTTTGACGAACTTCGGTTGTTATTCGCGTATAGCACGGCTGAGTTATTGTCACATAACAATTGTAGTGGTTTCTCTATAGACTCCACTATGCGCAGCCTAGTGACAAAATTGCGTAGCCATACACCATGATTCGATGCTTCATAACATGCAATGAATTCTGCGGCCATTGTGGAAGATGCTATAAGTGTCTGTTTAGCACTCTTCCACGAGATGGCTCCTCCAGCTAACATGAAAACGTAGCCGGATGTCGATTTCATGCTATCTTGGCATCCTCCAAAATCAGAGTCGGTATACCCAATGACCTCTAGCTTATCCGACCTCCGATACGTGAGTATGTGGTCTTTTGTTCGCTTCAGGTACCTCAAGACCCTTTTGGCTGCTTTCCAATGATCTAGACCTGGATTTGACAAGTATCGGCCCAACATGCCAGTGATGAACGCAATATCTGGACGCGTACACACTTGCGCATACATTATGCTCCCAACAACTGAGGCATATGGATACTTTTGCATTACTTCCTTTTCTATAGGATTCTTTGGGCATTGGCTGAGACTAAATTTGTCTCCTTTTGCCACAGGGGTATTTCCTGGTTTACTGTTTTGCATGCCATACCTTTTCAGGACCTTTTCTATATAATTCCTTTGGGACAATCCTAATATACCTTGGGTTCTATTCCTCAGTATCTCAATCCCTAGGACAAATGATGCATCACCAAGATCTTTCATCTCAAAATTCTTCATCAGAAATTTCTTGGTCTCATGCAACATATTTATATCATTGCTGGCAAGTAATATGTCATCCACATATAAAACCAGGAACACGAACTTACTCCCACAGAACTTGAGGTATATACACTCATCCACAACATTTGCCTCAAAACCAAATGACATAATCACATTGTGGAATTTGTAGTACCATTGACGAGACGCTTGCTTTTGTCCATAGATGGATTTCTTAAGTTTGCACACCATAGACTTTGCATCTCCCGATACATAGTTTTCTGGTTGCACCATATAGATCGTTTCTTCAATGTCACCATTTAGAAATGCTGTCTTAACATCCATCTGATGAAGCTCTAAATCAAAATGCGCAACTAATGCCAATATAATCCTTAAAGAGTCTTTCAATGAAACCGGAGAGAAAGTCTCTTTATAATCGATGCCTTCCTTTTGTGTAAAACCCTTAGCGACAAGACGCGCCTTAAATTTCTCCACATTACCTTTCGAATCCCTCTTGGTTTTAAATATCCATTTGCAACCAATCGGTTTCGCACCTGATGGTAATGGGACAATTTTCCAAACGTCATTGTCAGCCATAGATTTTATTTCCTCATTCATGGCATCGATCCACTTTTGAGAGTTAGAGTTTTGCATAGCTTGTTGTAAATTTATGGGGTCATTTTCCAACATGCCAACATCAAACTCATGTTCTTGAAGGTAAACTACATAATCCGAAGATATTGCAGACCTTTTCTCTCTAGCAGATCTTCTTATTGTCACTTCTAAATTTTCTTGAGAATTTCCAGCATTGTCTACAACAATCTGGCCAACAACAACATCATCCATAATTTCTGGAATTTCTCTTTGTGTTGTTTGATCTTGTTGAGTTTGGTCTTCAATAATGGTTTCGTTTTCGACAATTGTGTTTTGAGTAAAGATGGGTTCAATGTCCACAAAACTCTCAACACCTGAGGGAATGTTTGCACATTCCTCTTCGAATTCAAAATCCATTATTGTATCTCCCCCCGCAAACTCAACATCCTCAAAAAATTTTGCATTTTCCGTCTCAAAAACTGAATGTTCTGTAGGATTATAAAACTTAAAACCCCTTGATCGCTCGGGATACCCAATAAAATAACAACTAACAGTCCTTTCATCCAGTTTCTTCTCGTGCGGCCTATAAGGCCTTGCCTCAGCTGGACATCCCCATACACGCAAGTGTTTTAAATTAGGCTTTCGCCCATTCCAAATTTCATATGGGGTTTTGTTAGTTGCTTTAGTGGGTACTCTATTTAGGATATATGCTGCTGTCTTTAAGGCTTCACCCCATAGATTTTGTGGTAAAGTAGTACGACTCATCATACTTCTTACCATATCCTTAAGCGTTCTATTGCGCCTCTCAGAAACACCATTCATTGCCGGCGAACCGGGCAATGTATATTGAGGCACAATTCCGCATTCATCTATGAACTGTGCAAAAGGACCTCGACATTGCTCACCCGATCCATCATATCTGCCGTAGTATTCACCACCACGGTCAGATCTAATGGCCTTAATGCGTTTGTTAAGTTGTAACTCAACTTCCGCTTTGAAACTTTTGAACATGTCAAGGGCTTGAGTCTTTTCTTTAATTAAATATATGTAGCCATATCTTGAATAGTCGTCTATAAAACTAATAAAATACCGTTGACCATTTCTTGTAGCCGTTGGAAACGGACCACAGATATCGGTATGAATTAATTCTAAGACTTCTGAACACCTTTTGGCTTCATATTTTCTGAAATTGGTTTGTTTCCCTTTTATGCAATTAATACAATCATTAAGATTTGAAAAATTTAAGGGTTCAAGAATTTCATTAGACACAAGTCTTTCAATTCTACGTTGAGAAATGTGACCTAATCGCTTGTGCCATAATGTAGCTGAATTCTCATTAGTTAATTTTCTTTTCTTACTATTTGTATCCACATGCAAGGCTTCAATATAAGAACTATTGACATCCAAAGAATATAGATTATCATAAACCGAAAGAAAACCAGAACCAACTTGTTTTGAATCATGAAACAAACTGAATTTTCCATTTCCAAAAGTACAAGTAAATCCATACTTATCCAAAGCAGAAATAGAAATTAAGTTACGTCTAAAAGACGGTACAACAAATGTCTCATACAAATTCAAATAAAATCCTGATTTTAACAATAATCTATAAGTCCCAATAGCCTCCACCTCAACTTTATTACCATCGCCCACAAAGATGAATCTTTCATCATCACTTGGCTTCCGGCAATTTAGGCAGCCCTGCAAAGATATACTTATGTGAGTAGTTGCACCTGAATCTATCCACCAAGTATATCTAGATACAGAAGATAAATTAACTTCCGTACAAACCATAACAAGAGATTTACCTTTCTTAGCACGCCATGCGTGATAATTCTGGCAATAAATCTTCTTGTGTCCAACCGCACCACAAAAGTAACAGAGATTTTCAGATGTGGCAACTTTCTTGCCCTTATCCTGTTTCTTATTGGTGGTCAATGCAGCATCCTTATTATCCTTAGTCTGATTGGATTTCTTACGCTTAGCCGGTCCCTTAGATTTGGAAGTAGTAGCAACATGGGCACTTTCTGTCTTATCCTGTTTCAGTCTTTCCTCTTCTTGCACACAATGTGAGATGAGCTCATTAAGTGTCCATTTTTTCTTTTGACAATTATAGCTCACCTTAAACTGTCCAAAGTGCGAAGGAAGGGATATCAATGCTAAGTGCACCAAGAGATCATCAGAAATCTCCAACTTCAGTGCCCTTAGTTTTGAAACAACATTAGACATCTCCATGATATACTCCCGAATACTTCCCTTTTCCTTGTACTTCATTGAAACAAGTTTCGTCAAGAGTGTACCAATTTCAGACTTTTCATTCTTGACAAACCTTGTCTCAATTTCGGCCAAATATTCCTTAGCGTTAGTAATCCCATCAGTAATCGAGCCTCTAAATACCTCTGGAATGGACCTTTTCATAATCATTAGATTTACTCTATTGGATCTGTCCCACCTCTCCTTTCCCTTCTTTTCTTCAGGGGTAGAGGTATCAATAATGGTGGGACAGGCCTCTCTGAATGCTAAGTCTAAATCCATGACACCGAGAGTTATCATAACACTCTCCTGCCAATACTTGAAATTGGAACCATTCAACATTGGAATATCTTTAAGGCTAGTAGTAATGCTTGCTGAAAAATACGAACAAAAAATACACAAAACAACCACGATTTAGCGAAAAATTCTGAATTTTATAAATTATATTCAAATAAAGGCTAAATATTTCCATCATTAACAAAACATCGGTTTCCATTAATTGGTCACCGGAGGGTAACGAATTAATTTATTATGATACTTTGGCGCAATAATAAAGCATTAATGATTTAGTAACATATCGACAATATGCCTTCCGGAGGGCCGACTTATTGACATATGTAATAAGACATAATAATCATCACTACACTTTATTATCACTTAATTGTACATATAATTTCAACAACCATTATCTTCCGGAGGCCGATAAATGATCACTTCTATCAAATGCACACCTAATTTCCCTTTTATACAGTGAATATAAATTAACTTTGTCAAAAGAGGCACCGGAGGGTACGATAGTGACTTAATCAATTCAATTCAAGGTACATATAAAACCTTAATGCCTTTATAAGAACTATAATTTATAACTTAGCCATAAAATAAAAATTGCAATTAAATAAATATAATTGCATCATAACAATTGCATTCATTTTCTAGATTTTCCCGAGTATAGTGCAGACGCACTGAGGATGAGTGCGTCCGCATTGTCCTTATTATTATTTTAGTGTTTCGAATTTAAGGAGAAAACTGAAAAATAATTACAATTGTTATGCTGAATTATGACATGATCTAGAGAGACTTTAATTTTGGAAGCACCATAATAATAATAACCTTTTAAATTAAGAAATTTCTTTCTTACTTTGTAAATTCCTAATTCCAAAATTGCCCAGAAAATTGCCAAATGAATGGCATGCGGAATTTCATGCGTACCATGGTAGGCCACATAAAAGATTCCAAGACCGAATCTTGATTAGGTATATTGCGATTTCTGATGGAAATCTTCGAGCAATCCCTAATCAAACTTAATAACTGAAATCTGAGCAATAAGGACCTTAATTTTGTGCTATCCAAACTTTAATTTTCAGATCAAAACCAATCAAGAAAATCCAACAAAAAAAATCAACGAAAAATCATCAATTCAAAACCTAATTCTCTCTAGATCCAAAGACCTAATCCTTCGGCATAGGGAGGCTCTGATACCACTTGTTGGGGAATCATGAAGGCCAAACAATTACGCCTTATCTAGAGATCAAACAATTACATCTCATCTAGGGGTCAAACACTTACACCCCGGGGAAGAAGAAACAATCCCCACCTTAACCTAAGGACCGCCCTATGCCAAAGTCGACTCATATAAACATAATCATAAGTGCGGAATACAATACCTGATTCCATAACGTTGGCCATGGAATCCTCAACTGCGAAGAATCGTCTCCGTGAGCACGAGACTCGTCTTTTACGGCAAGAAGCCCTTCTCTCCTCGCCTTTGGTTGTATGGTCGTAGACTAGGTCTTCCAAAGCAACAAGATCGTCTCTTGAGAATTCCTCTCCAATTTTCTAAATGGAATTCTCCTCTCAATTCTTTGATGGTGGAAGAAAGGAGAAGGCACTCAATTTAATTAGAAGAATAACTTCTGAAAAGAGTTGGTTATCTTGTGCCTTGGGGACCCATCTATATATAGTTTACACATTCTGGCAGCGCGATTGCGGGTGGTCCACCCGCACTGGATCTCATTGCGTCCGCACTGAGATAATCCGCGTCCAAATAACCGCCTTAAAACTTAGCCCAAATTTTCACTAAGTCCTGAGTGCGTCCGCACTGGATCCCAGTGCGTCCGCATTACGCTCGGACTTTTTCCGAATTGAACTTCAGAACCTGAGTGCGTCCGCACTTAGGTCCAGTGCGGGTGAACCACCCGCACTTAGGTCCAGTGCGGGTGAACCACCCGCACTTAGGTCCAGTGCGGGTGAACCACCCGCACTTAGGTCCAGTGCGGGTGAACCACCCGCACTTAGGTCCAGTGCGGGTGAACCACCCGCACTGGGCTCTCTGAAAACTCCCAGAATTTGGCTAAGTACTGAGTGCGTCCGCACTCAGATCCAGTGCGGTGGACCACCCGCACTGGGCACTGACTGCGTCCACACTGGGATTCAGTGCGGGTGCTCCACCCACACTGGACGTCCAAAAGGCAGTTTTCTCAATTGCAAATTTCAGAATCAGTCCATCAATGATTTGATCTTTGCCCAAATTGTTCTACACACTTATGGACCACATCCTATTGAATACATAGATTGTCTAATATCTTAATTCCATATTAGATCACTTTAACTGTGACAATCATATTGACAGTAAACAATTCATAATTATATTACATATATGCTCAACGTTGGATTAAGATCCAACACTGTCTCCAATAATGGAGCTCTATCAAGTAAATTAATCAAATCTTTGCCCCCAATTTCATTCAATCAGGACAAATTATGATGTGTGCCGAAAGAAAAGGGCTCTTTATTAAGTTTTAAGAGAGAAAGATGTCAATCATATGGCGTCTAATTTATCTTTTCTGATCTGCAATAACATTAGAAATCTGAATTTTTTTTTTCAAGTAACGGGAGAAAAAAGAAGTAGAAATTAAGCATATATTTAGGGGTGTAAACGGATACGGATTATCCGCAGATAATCCGCTCCTAATCCGCTCATTATCCGTATCCGTATCCGTATCCGTTTAATCCGGATACGGATACTTGCGGATACGGATACATATAATTTTAGTATATGAAAAAATAATGCGGATACATATATGGATAATTTCGTGAGGATATAAACGGAGTGGATATCCGTATATATTCGGATCCGAAATTTAATCTTTCCACAGCTTTCAATTCATTTCATCCTTGCGAAATTCTCAAAAAACATACATATTCGTTTAAGTCCAAGAATCTTGGTAGAAAAATCATATAGTCTATTAGGATAATTGATTGGTTCTCTGAACCAATAAGCAATTAGTCATGCATAATCATCACTGTGCAAACTTAAAAAGTCTATTAAATTTTTGTCAATTTAGGTAATCAAATTAGGTAATTTAAAATTATGAAATTTAGTAGAATTACGCAATATCCGACAATTATCCGTCCCATATTCGTATTCGAATCCGTATCCGTAGATTATCCGTTCCGTATCCGTATCCGTTTAAGACGGATATGATTTTCAATTTTGATATCTGTTTACTATCCATATCTGTATCCGTTTGTTGAAAAATAGAATCCATATCTGTATCCGTTTGTTGAAAAATAGATAGGGATATGGTATTAGCTTTATCCGCTACGTTTACACCCCTACATATATTCCTTTCTAAAAAGTTCTCAAACAGAATTTAACATGATGGAAAAAGACAAAAAGCTAAGCTAAAGCAATCTACGATACACTGTTGAGAATATAGTACGAAGATGCAATGATTAAATGGAACATTTGAAAAGAAATATTCAAAGATGATACTAAGCACAGGAATTAATGAAACGACCAAAGCATGGTGATTTGTTGAAATAACAGTTTATTATTGAGTTAGTGGGCATTCTAGGCCTAACATTTAAAGCAAATACCTTTTCTTAAAAAAAAATAATAATACATACAACAGCACTCTTTGAGAATCACTGAAAACAACAGCCACACAGGAACATTTTAATCCTCAAAAAGCTCAATCAACAATGGTTTGTGACTTTGTGCTCAGGAGATCTATTAAATTCAGTATACTGAAATCAAGCACCTTTAGGTATTAAGAAACATACACAACAATACCCTCATGCCTCCATTCTACACAGAAAAATTCAATTTTGCATCAGAAAGATCTAAGCTCGAGCTGAAAGAAATGTATATTAAAAGGATATCGACCGTAACACAGCAAGAAAAAAGGACAAGGGAAAACCCTTCCTTAATTCTAAATAAACTAAGTGAACATGGGCATCCATATATTATACAATAAGCAAAATGCGAAACAACTACCATTCCAATGTACACAGAGAATGCAATGAGAGGTTCAAATCTTCTTGAAAAAGGAGAGAATGTTCCCTTGTTTTGCATCCTTTGTCCCGGGTTTGGCCGGTTTCCTGTTGCCCCCTGGTTTGTTTGCCAAGCTATAACCAGAACTGGCACCAGCCCCATCCGATGTTTTGGCATTTGCCACTTTGTTATAGTCGCCACTGCTACCAAGTGCTGGTGCTTTGTTAGCCATAGGCCTGATTACAAGTTTAAAAAATAAATAGCATATTAATATTTAGCAGCAACACAGAACTGAAGTATCAGATTTTGGACTCGTACTACTCAAAGTCTGGTACCCAGTTCAGTATTTAGTATGTACCATACCAGGCTTTTTTATTTAAAGGTCTAATGAAATTTTGTGTCAATATATGTTCTAGCTTCTGAAAACAATTCAATCAGTCTGGGAAATGTATGGACCAGTCAATAAGTTAATTTGTTTCATTTGTTAATTTGAAAACTGCTGAGTTCTGGTACAACAACCTTAACCTAAGATCGAATAACCCATTTAGAGTGCAAACCAGGCAAAAGTAACGAAGTACAACAAAATATGATGATTCAAAAGACCAATACAAGCAAAGTGCTACCTATTATTAGTATCTTTAGCTGCATTTTCTTGGTTTGGCTTATCGCTCAGAGCTGGTTCACCTTCCCAAACAAACTCCGAAACTGGAACACAACTGGATATTGTAAGCCGTGCTGACACTTTACTCAAATAGTAATATAAAATAAAAAAGGTTCGGTAACGTCTAAATCATATGCCTTTTTTTTGAAACCTTGTTAGCTAGTTACCAATCAGAATAGCCTCGTACCAGTTCAGCCTTGTTTTTTGCTTAATTGGACTTGAATTATAAAATTGAGGATAAAATTGGTGCTAACTGCTAAAACTGATAGAAATTGGTTATTGACTCTTAACTGATACATTATGGTGGGTTAATCAAAACACAATCAGGTCCTCCTCTTCTTTAGTCCATAAAATAGGGATATATTGAGATTGACTTAAAAAACATACAGATTTTGAGTATAATGGGCTAAATCGATTATTTATCGACCATTAGTAGGTCCTATCTGTTGTTGATTGTCCCTCGATAAATGCTGTTAAATAACGGAACACCTATTGCAAGTTTCAGCTGTAATTAACTAAAAATGACAACTATCCCTAGCTTTTGCACATTGGTAATAGAGAACTCTTTAATAGTTGAGTTCATATCTCAAACAATCTGGTGTATCAGATTTTTTTTTTTTGAAGGTCAGTGGCAAGTGCCACCAACAATTTCATTGTATCAGATGTTGTTATGAATAAATATCAATTGTTTGATGCACAACTACAACAAAAAATGGGCTATTATTATTTGCGAAGCTGTGCAAATAAAAAACACAGAGTAACATAGTCATTTGTACCTTCTCTCCCACGTTCATCAATGCGTGTCTTTAAAACCTTCCTTCTCTTGGGTGAACCTGGCACACCAGCACCGTTATTATCAATCCCCTCACCTTTACCACCAACAGAAGCATCACTTTTCGCTCTCAAAGTAATCCCTGCATTGGAATTTTTACTATTTCCCACCTCTACTTTTTTATCTTCAAGATTTTTTTCTTCTTTAACTACCAAAGTTTTTTCAGTCTTTCCCTGGGGCTCAGGAGGAGAGGAGAGGCTCATCACTTTCTCCTCGTCTTCATCTTCATTTTCATCATCTGAAAAGTCAAAAACAACCCTCCTCTTTCTATTGGAATTGCGCTTGTAGTTTATGTCTGAGAAGTCATCATCACTGCCTATAGTATCGGCCAATTCATTTGCACAAATTTGCTCGTCGGCTGTGGCTGAAAGAATAAAGGGGCAAATATTTCATAGTCTAGTAAGAAAATTGCAAAAACACTCATGTCTAGTTCCTTGTTATTATTTGCAACGAAGTTTCCTCTATATTGAGTACAGAAAATTAAGTCCAACTTCTTGGTATACTCCAGTGTCGATTTCTCAATCTAACAATGTGCATTACTATGAAAAATGACAAGGACAACCCTTAGTGAAATAGTATATTAAATATTGCATTTATGTCTTAATAAATTATTCAAGAATATGAAAGATCATCATAGTTCAGGTTGCTTCAGCCACAACCCAATGCTAAGTTCATTGTCAGTGTTGAGTCTTTATTGTGCTAATACAAATAGGAACATCCTAGGGGTTTAGTCATCATTATGAATTTTCTCAACAAACCATCTAGGGGTTTAGGCATGATTTGAATAAAAAACGCAGCTGATAAGAAACAGGTACTCATCTCATATATTGAACTAAATCTCTAATATGTGTAAAAATGAGATACTGAGAAGTGAAATTAACATAAAAGACCAGACTAATATGACATTATTAGATCGTTACCAGCAATACTAGGAACATCCTCTGCAGTCTCCACAACAGGTTTAGGTTTTGTGGAAGCCCGGCCCCACATGTTAGCAAGTGACCCACTATTTCCTGATGAGGATTTTCCATTTTGGCCCTTCACTTTTGAAGGTTCTCTGATGACAGGGGATGGCTTGGCAGCTTTCTCCTTCTCAGATTTGTTCTCACTTGCTTCCAAATTTGAGCTTGATGTGGGGCCCACAGGCTCTTGTTTTGGAGGTTTAAGTGAATGTAGATCCTTTTGAAATGCACCAGTTCCATTATTGGTTTTAGGTGGTACCAGGCTCACGTGTTTTCCATCCGTTGTACGCTTAACATGTATATTAGAAACACCGCAAAACCTGATAGCTTTTAAATTTGTCAGAAAACTCTCCTATAGCCCCAAAAGAATTGTAAACTTTACAAACACATAAAAGTTAGTACACGACAGGTTCCGTTGAGAATTTCTTTATAATCTCAATATTTAGCATTAAAATAGCCTCAGATATGACAGAAGTAAACTTAAAATATAGAAAGGCATGAATCAAGGAAGAAATTCAACCATCAGAACCAGGAACAATTCATGTGCATCCCTGGAAAAGTATGCATTACATAAGAGAATGAGACATCTCTCATCCACCCAACAAGTTATGGGAACTATCACGCATGCCTGACAAAATAAGGAGAACTAACTGTGCCACATTAATTCCAAACCCACTCTCCCCTCACCACATTAATTCCTCAACTTGCTATTTCTCGGTTCTAGGTCCAGCAATGGTTGACTTGATTCAGGTTTAGTTTGTCTCAGTAAAATCTACATACATATATGATAAAGCAATTCTATGCTATCTGAGTCGAGCAATTGGGGTATCAAAGAAAACATAATTCTTCACCTGACTAGTCAGATATGGTTTTGACATAACAATGTTCCAAGCATGATAATGAACAATAATGAGGTTCAAATAACCTGCATTTTTCATTCCTACATCACACCTCTAATTTTTAAAATATCAATGCTAAGAGCATAAAACTCAGCTTACAAAAATAAATAATTCTATATAATCTATAATACTTTCTTTAAGTGCATAGAAAAGACTTTGGCCTTTCTGTTGACTTTCATGGGCATCAAGAGCATGAGAAGATAATCTATGAAATTGTCCACATCAATGAATTTGCACAAACCTCTGGATGGCCACAAAGAAGTCAAATTGCCACAATAATTTCTTTTAATAGGAAAATGATATAGATCATATCAACAGTATTGAAGTTTGGATAATTAAACGTTGATTGCATAAGTATAGGCATGATGGAGGTATTTGAACCCCTGACTAGATTGGAACCTGTGGACTCACTAATACCCAGTGGAGGCATGCATAAATTATTGTGGAAATAGTTACGAGTAATACCTATTGTCTCTCAAGCAATTATCTAGAATTTGTGGCTGATTGAAGAGCTCCTCAGCTTGAACAAACTCTGAATTCCAAATCACAGCAGTCTCCTTGGGAATGCAAGCTTGAACACTATAAACTTGGACTGAACAGGTTCCTTCAAATTCCTCTCTCGTCTCTGCTTCAATCAAACAAATCAAACTAAAGTTATGCTGCAAAGAAAAAAAGACAGGAAGAAAGTCTGAAGGTTTTGCAAATTACACCCAGGGATGTGAATAACCGGCCCCACCCAGAACACATAAGTGGGGTAAGGTTGGATCACACCTAAGCTGAGCTAGGTGGTCTCAATGAACATCAATGATCAGCCCTGATCGAGAACATCAATGTATTCATATCATAAGTGCAAATGTCTTTAAAACTTTTTCTAATTTTTTGAAATCTTTTCAGCTTGATTTGAGAAAATATTGTCAAAATTATCAACATGTATAACTATATAGTTACCTATACCTATAGTTACATATTATCACCAATTCTGTGAACAACCATATTAAAAGAATTTTGTCCAATAACGACTCCTGCCTTTTTGCTCTGATACCTCCCCTTACTAATTCACAAATCAGCAGAACTATGAGATATTCATAAAAAATGGTAAAGTAATGTGTAAATGAATATTTCCATTCCGACCCAGCATAATACTTCATGTTTAGTTCATGCAATCTTGGAGGTCAACATATTTACCTTCAATTCTATCTAGCTCAATTTAGTCTAAGAAAAAAAAATATAGAGGATGTGGTACCATCAATTTTAGAAGCAGAAGCCAGTTTTACACAATAGGCTTGTGGATCACTCTTTAACCATCCAGAGACTGTGTATATAACCTGAAGATCATTTCCATGCTTCTCGACAAATTCCTTCAACAACCTAAAATATCGGAAAAATAGAAGCAATTACATATCCAGTGATCCCAAGTTCCTTAAAAAACAATACAGAATATAAAAAATAAAGCAGCTCTCTACCTTTTGGCATTGTTTGATGAGACGGAAAATTTTCGACTAAGCCACTTGTATGAAATCTGTAATATACAAGGCTAGATTGAAATAGATACAAAAAAGGGACAATAAACGTCTCCTTGATTAAAATCATATTTCATAGTTCATCGTGCAAATACAGTATTGACCTAATGTGCCTCAACTAGGCTCCAGATTCTGTTGTCAATCATTGATTAAGCTCTACTAAACCCAATTTATGCTCAATTAAGATTATCTAGCAAATAATCACTAGTTTGTGTAACTATAAACCAACATCATCAACAGAAGTTATTACAAAATGGAGTAGACAATATCAGTCTATTTACTGGAGCCTAAAGGGATGTGAATAATGTTATAAAAGTCGGTAAAAAAAAAAAAAAGAGGAGCTTAAAAATGAACAGCAGTATAATTGCATTATACAACGACTGGAGAATAATTTAGAGTTTTGCATCCGTAAATGTGCAGTAGTTCGACATATGAAGTACTTATCAGGTTTCTCTGACAAACAACTAAAAAAAAAAAAAATCATTATCATTCTTTTATCTTACAAATTGAAGCTGATTATTAATGTCAAAATTGATAGGAAATTAGCTAATTCCCTGATGATTTCCCTATCAAAAGAATAATTTGGTGCTACAATTTCTGAGATTAGAACTTCCAAAATCGGTCACAGATAAATTAATATCAAAATAGTTTTCTCGAATTAATAGAGATCAAATCAGGAACTTCGGTTCCTTAATACAAACAATAACCGAGCAGGAATCACCAAAAAGTGCGACATATCGCACCAAAATAATTACTAGTAAAAGAAACTGTCTACTAAAAGATCCAAATTACCACTTGGAGTTGGTCAGAGACGAGAGATTGGATTTGTAGGAAGATATCGACCGCTTCCTCTCCTCCCATGTCTAGTTAAAGCTGAGTACTTGTTCGATTTCAAGCCAAACACCGACAGTAAGAAAAGTTTTTCGCGCGAAGGAAGGGGAGAGGATTGGAGGGATTAGGTTTTCCCGCCTGTTTTTCTGCCCCGCTTCAATGTTTCACCTGGACCAAGATGCCTTGTCGGATTATTATTCGGAAGAAGAATCGGTTCAATCTCAATTCGCACACGCCAGTAGTCGGATCGGATTCCTGTCATTCGGATTATTCGAATCCAATTGATATAGATGAATGGAGATGTCCATTTGTGAACTAACTATTCTTCAACTGCAGGAGATGTCCATTTCGGAAAATTCTACATTACCCGTAAATGTAGTTCCACTTCTTTTTAAAGACGCTATAAATTTCCCCGTTGTTAAATAAAGTATATTTTGCAAATTATGTCCGACCCCATAAAAATAGACGCATATATATATTTACATCATAAAAGTCATTAATTGAACGGACTTTGAGCCTCAACGTTGAACAGGCCCAACGAAAACCATCTTCATGACCCAAAAATGAAAACTTAAAAAGGCCCAAAACCAAAATATACGATCAAAGACTATTTAATGAAATTACACAGTACTTAGTTTTTTTTTTCTTGCAACATAAAATATTTGCTTGTAGTTGGCATTTGTACATGTTGATACAAAATTAAAGAAAAAGCTTCTCACTAAAAATAAGAAGAATAAACCATAGTTGATTATATTTAAAGTCGTGTTAAATATCACCGACGCAAAATTAATCACGCCCTAGAGGGCACCATGCGTGTCCTTAAAAAAATACATTTTGTTTATTAGAGGACGTAAATACTGATTGCATCCTCTAATCTGGCGTCTATTTGGAATTAAAAAAATACAAATTTTTAAAAAGATATATTTTTAAAGGGGAGGGCGTAGGGGTGAAAACGGAGCAGATTCGGAGCGGATAATGCTAATACCAAATTCATATCTATGTTTTAGTGTGCGGATACAAATAGTAATCGGATGTCAAAATGTAAAATCATATCCACCTTATACGGATACGTATACAGAGCGGACAATCTACGAATACATATTCGAATACGGATACAAAACGAATAATTATCGGATAATTGAATTAATATAAACTTTAAAATACAAATACTAATTAAAAAAATCAAATATGAAAATGAATGAATAATTTATATTAGTTTATAGTTTAAGTAGTTAATAACTTGTTAAAAAAACAGCAACAACGGCCATCAAGTTTATAAAGAAAAGTGGGGTATAATATAACCCACCAATTTCATTAGATTTTAAGTATCACACGAGCTGGTACCAAATTGGTAACAAACTACCTGTAAAGTTTTTACATCTAAAGTAATCAAGCATCAGCAAAATTTACTCGAGAAATCAAGTTTTATCACAAAAAACAAACAGTACTGATTTAAGTTACTAATCTCTCTCAAATTGATCTGGACCAAGTATAATGAGAGGGGTTGGATCCGCCTCTTCCACGTTTGGTTGTATATAATTAATCTCTTAGGTTCATTTTCTCAGTTTTGTTGAAGGATTTTGTATAGAAACGGAACACTTGGAGGATATCGTGGTGGTTTTTCAAAAGATTAATATGTGGATTTCTTTACTACTATTTCAGTACTAATGGCTAAATCTTTTGTTATAATTCTTCACTATTTTGTTTGCTTTTCTCAGCAGATAATCCTCTATGTTAAAACAATTAGCAAGCATTTTTTTCATTCCAACTCAAAAAGTACAGGAGCTTTTCACAGTCATAATGTCTGGGAATTGGATCTGCTGCGATCAGAATGTTATGAGCAGTAATCCCAAAATCCCTGTTTTTCCAAATCTAGCCGTCCAATAATTTCTGTTCACGTATCTCAAAACAGCTGATTTTTCTATGCATGAATCTCGAAACAATTCAACAGTTGGATTTAGAAAAGCAGAGATTGTAGGGTACTGTTTATGGGTAAAGAATCGCAGCTGATTCGAATCCTAATGTCTGTGTGTTATAAGCAGGGAAACTCGATGGTATGCCAAATCCTCGCAATCCTCGCAGCCCTCTCTTGTGGATACTTTCTTGTATAGTCAATACAATGAGCTAATCTGACACCATTTCTTCTCAACAGCACAAGTCTTCTCAACCTCCTCACAGTTATAAACTACCACATAAAATTCGCAGGTCACCAGATAGATTATCTCTGTAGTTTGCTGCGGGTATATCTTTGAACAAGTCTCATGCATCATTTCCATTCCATATCTTAGAAAACAAAGTAATTATATTTGTTGCAATTTGTAACTTGCCTAATTGCGCTTGGACCTCCACTTAGCACCAACAAAGCCACATTAAATCTACTGACTGCCTGAATAATTCAAACTCGCAAACGACTGACCAGCTTCTCCCAAGAATTTTCGTCCAGACGATTCAATTTCATGAACTGGCACATAAAAGACTCAACAAATAAGCCATCATATCTCCCCATAATACCCTCCAAAAATTTCCCTGTACCATACAAACTAGGCGTATACCCCTTCGAAACCATTTCATCCAACAAAACAACAACCTCCTTAAACTCCTTACAATTACATCTCGCATCAAACAGAATTCTATAAGTCACTACATCTGGTTTGCATCCTCTCCTTGGCATATCCTCAAACAGGTCTTGAGCATCCCTCCACCTCTCTACCTTACAAAACCCATTAATTATAGTGTTGTAGCTAATCAAGTCGGGCTTGCAACCACTTCTCTGCATCTCGTTAAGAACCTCAAAGGCCGCATTGAAATTCTTCTCATCCTCACAAAACCCAGCTATCATGGAATTAAATGTTGCATTATCGGGTGTTATTCTGTTTGCCTTCATCTCTTCAAGTAACACAGTAACCTCCCCTTTTCGGCCTGAAGAAAATAAAGCTCTTATAAGAGTAGTATAAATAAATGAGTTCAATTCCAAATCATTATGCAGTAAAATCTCCTCCTTTAGCTCAAATGCTTTGCTCAATTCACCGCTCTTACAGAGTGCCTTTATAAGAGTAATATATATAACAACATTAGGCTTCACATTATACAATGTAAGCATCCTCTCTTTAAGACTAAGCGCTTCTCTGAGCATCAAATTGTCACAGAGGATGGCAATTAGAGTACCAAAAGTAACCACAGTAGGTGAAATCCCTCTGGTAGGCATTTCATCAAACAGCTCCCATGCACGAGATACCGAACCCGATAGACACACAGCTCTCATGTAAATATTATAACTGCACGCATCAGGATACACCCCGTATGAGCCAGCTTTGTGCCAAAGTGACTCGAATGCCTCGAGATTCCCGAACCGGAGATAGGCGTCAAGCAAAGAATTAAAGGATTTCACGGTGCGGCTGCACCTGAAGGAAGGGATGAGGAGGAAGAGATCGTGAGCCCGGGAAGGGAGGCGGCCACGAGCGTAGGACGATATGATGTGGCAGAAGAGGGGTTCTTTGGGGGTTACACGCTCGTCGGCGCGGAGGCGGTCGAGAATTTGCTCCAAAGGGGGGAACAAGCGGGAGTAGGCGAGCTTGGTTAGGAGGAGGTCGTAGCATTGGTAAGAGTAGGGGAAGGACTGTGGAGGGGAGAGAAAGAGGGAGAGAGCGGCGTTGGGGTCTTTTTCCTGGCGGAGGAGAGTGGCGAGGCGAAATGGTGAGAGCCTCGTTGCTTTTTTCACTTTAGTCGCCATTTAAGATTAAAGACAAACGATCGCTGTTTCAATGAATCAATCTGCTCCTATAAGTTCATCAAGTTTCAAAGAAACTTAACTCTAGAATAACAACAAATATAAATTATTGAAATTTTTTTAGAATGATATATCTACGTATGAAAATTTTAAAATAATATTATATAGAATCAAGTAGTCGAAAGATGTTCAAAAAATAAATACATTAAAATTAATTTATAAACCTTCTAATTTTGAATACTTGACTTTATACTAAATTAATTCGAAACTTTAAAATTTTTAAACGTAGACGTTTTACTTATAAGATAGAAGGATTTCAACAGTTTATATTTGTCATTTGAGACAATTCAATAAATTTGTGAACTCAATAACACCCTAGTTCTCCTCGTATTATGTATATGTTTTCTAAAATTTATTCGCTCTCATGAATGTTTTGCTTACAACTTCTACATTATATCAACTTTACCGCTGCCTAGTGCAAACTACAGTGACAAAATTTGCGAATTATTCACGAATAATTCGGATTTAACCACTCCACGAATCAATCGGTGAATAAAACGTTAATTCACCAATTAAGCAAACTGTTCACATATTATTCGTGAGTTTTACGAATTTAACGTTTTAAATGCATTTTATACGGACTCATTCGGCCTGGCAGCGAGAAAAAACGAGACCTTTTTGAATTTTGTCTTTTTCCTTTTTCGAAAAGTTACGAGCTAAAAGTTAAAATGAAGCTATTTGGTGTCAAGATGCTTTTTCGAAAAGTACACTGAAATTTTGAATACTTTGAGGCAAAACATTAAATTAATATAAAATTTTATGTGTCAGATTCTTTTTTTCTAATATAGTCCTATAATAATAAATTAATATATGATTTTACATGATAATTTTTTATTTCTTAGATTTACATTTGTGCTCCGAATTAATATATAATACCGAATATTTCCGAATTATACCTGAATTATATCCGAATCATATTTGAATCATGAATTTTTTATCCCGCCAAACTGAATCAGAACTTTTGATTTGTGACTATGGTGCAAACTGTAAAGGCAATTGCTTTTCGATGGAAGGACAAGGAATTCGATCCTACATAAGAGCAAAATTGCGAGATGTTATGTGTGTGTGCGTATTCTCAGAAAAGAAAAAGAAAATTATTTTTTTAATTTTAAACAAAAACTGCATTTTTCATTAGACATTTAACACTATAAGCGTTTTGAGGTTTTGTAAAATATTGTCCGAACATAAATTTAAAAAAAATATCCAATAAACTGTGAAATACGAATCATGTTAAAAAAAATTAAATATTATATACAGACTATGAATGTAATTTAGAACAATTATAAACTAGTGTTGTAAAAAATATACGTTTAGACTGATTAATCAGCGATTAATCGTTAGCAACGATTAAACCGTTGAATTTTTAATTAATTATTTGACGGTATCATATCCATCCGACGAGTACACAGTACACACCATTAGTTACAACACAACATCTCTAGATAAAACAAACTGCAAAAATTCGAGTAGATTGGTCAAATATCTAGTGGAATCCGCATCCGCCTGTCCTTGAATCGCTACACGGATTAACATATCGCTACACGCCCTAGGGAATCAACTATTCCTTTCACTCCTGAAACCACCGTGAGGGTTTCATTTCATAACTCCCTTTCACTCTTTTCAGTTCTCCTTTTTGGCGGTTCCTTCCCCTCCGACCCTCCCAGTCCCAGAAGAAGAAAAAGGCAGTCTGAATCATGGCGGGGGAAGCAAACAACTTGAAGCCACGAAGGCTGAGAGGGCACAAGGCGGAGGCTACTTGTTGCATCTCCTCTTCTTCCCGCCCTGGTTTCGTCGCCTCTTCTGGAGAGGTATAATAACCGTTTTTCTGTGTGCGCGTGCGTATATTTGTGTGAATTTTACGTAATTGGATAAATTAAAGTATTGGTGGGATTGAGAAAAAGATACTTGTAAGTCGAGGAAGGATTTGAGCAGAGCATTAGAGAAATGACTATTAGAATATTAGATGGTAAATTATAAAAGAAATGATTGAAGGTTACTTTAGTTCCGATTTCTCTTAAGAATCGATGAATTCACATTATCTTAATATAGATATATGAATATAAATAATTAAATAAAAGCCTGACCTGAATGATGGCAGATGGTTATTTCAAGTTGTTCTCCTTACATAGGTTAAGTAGTGCAAATCCTAGGGAGTAGCATATTTGACCTTGTAAATTTAACAGTTTATGGTTTCAATTTTTGCACTCTATGATGTTTGATATGTTTCTACAAATGCAAAATTCTACCATAATATAGCCGAGTATAATGATTGGTTTTTGCCTCAACAGATTTGGTTATTATGTGCACATTGTGCAATAAAAGGGTCTACTGCTGGATACCGGTACTTGATCAGCAGTATCTGATAACACTAGGAAACCTAGCTTTTGATTACTTGGAAATAGGGAATATCAAGTGAAACCTAGCTTCTAATTTAATTTTGTTTTCCTATTCGACTCTATTTGTTTTCATAGGATGGCTTGATTTGCTTGTTTGATCTGCGCTGTCAGGATGTGGCGTCAACCATTGATGTTGCCAAGGGGCCTATTTCTTCTCTTTGTTTCAAATCAGGTCGGTACATACTTTGTATCTTAGTTTCCACATTTTATGTGGTTACTTGTTGCTAATGATATGTATTGTTGAGAGCTTGTCATCCTACCAGAAAAATAAATACTATTGTACTGGAAGATCGTACCATAGCAGCTACAGATGCTATAATCAGTATGGTATGATATTTCATTAATGATTTGCTAATTGAACAAGATGATGTACTCTTTTTCTGGTCTTGTATCCAAACTTATTGTTTTGCTATTAGAACCTTAATTATAAATCGTTACATGTTATTCCCTTACTGGTCTTAATGTGAGCTTGCTAATCCTGCACTGGTTTCTAGGAAATGATGACCTTGTCTATGCTTCTTCTGGTACGGAAATAACTTGTCTTGATGTCCGTTTGGTAAGTTCATATATATATTCACTTGCCATCCTTGTCTGTATCCTTCTTTTTTATCTATAATGTACCGGTGCTGTCATGATCAGTTTTGATTCTAAGTTGCTGCCAGTAAATAATACCAACAGTTAACTGACAGTATATCTTAACTGGTATACACTGGTCTTGTTATGAATGCTGATATTAAAATGTTTAATGTAGACAGTAGATGACTAGCGTAACATCAATGCCATGAAACAGTGCTATACAAGCTTTAACTTTTTGCATGATTATATTTTGGGTTACTTTTTGAGCTCTTGTTTATACACAATGCTTTCAATTGCAAATATGTAACTCTAAACTTATGTAAGTCAGAACCCATACTACATAATTTTAGCAATAAGGTATCATCCATGTTGTGTTGTTAACTTATTATGCATCTCCTGAATTTCTCTTGTAGGGATCCCAATCAGAGCCAGTGGAGACCTATAATTATAATAAAGATGAAATTAATCAGGTGCAAGCATACAAAATTTTCTCTACATTTTTTTTAAAATCTACCCCAACCCCCCACCAACCCAATAAATAAAAAGAATTAAAAAAAAACAAAATCGAACTAAACAAAGCACACGAGACACACAAGCCTGTTTTGGCTGTAAATTTCCCCTTTTAAAACCACGGTTTGTCCTTATGGTAGCACTGTAAGAGTGCATTCATTATGGCAAATGCATGCTGTAAGTTAATTTAGTGAACAGATGCATCTTTTCTTAATCATTATTTTTCTTTTATTTCTTTATGCAGATATCATTTAACACAAAGTCAAATTTTCTAGCTGCTGTTGATGACTGTGGAGATGTCAAGGTTCCTATTTTTCTTTGTATGACATGTTTTTTTTTGCCCATCTTTAATAAAACTTTCCTCCATTTGAACAAAAAAGTAACCTTACTTCAAGTTGAAAGAAATTTTTTACCTGTATTTGTTAGAGTTCTCAGACTCTGTTGGATTGTGTGACTCACTTAATCCATTGGCTCTAGAAGAGAATTCTGGGGATGGGGTTGGCTTTGTAGCTTGTAAATGAAGCTAAAATCAGTATAAAAAAAATAAACAAAAGTTTTGCTAGTTGGGTAATTGTGGTTTGTTACCTAGGTGTCTGCATCTTTACCATTAACAACCCAAATCTTATATTTTATTCACCTTTTTATGCTCTCACGGTACAGCCATTTGTTAGTTAATTCAACAATGTAGTAAAGGCATGTTTGATTGTAAAGATTTGGGAGTGGTTTCTGTAGATTCACAAGACTCTGGCAAAACCATGATTGGAGTCACAAATCAGATAAAAACCAAACAATAGCAGGAAAAGGTGCAGTTTCGTGAAAACCCACTCTGATTGGACTGTTCTCTCCTCAAGTAAAATTTAGTTTTTATTTGTATACAAGTAATTCGCTTTTGTAAGCATCTCTTGTATAACTTATATATGGTGAGAATGTCACTGTTATATAAGTACATTTCGTTCCTTTTGGTGTGATGACACCTGATTGCAGCTCTTAATGAAATCTATTTTGATTTTTTTCCAATTACAGATCATTGACACCAACCAGAAACGTCTGTGCAAATCACTAAGAGGGGCACATTCTAGCGTATCCTCTCAATTAACTTTGTTAATTATTTTGGAAGAAAAAAATAGTTTCAAATATTGGTCAGGAACTTCAATGTCTGCCTCCGCTAAACCTTAAAACATCACTAATACACCTTTAACAGTTGGTGTATCCATTATTCCAATTGAATTTAGTTTTCAACTTAACTGTTGTTTCTGTAGATTTGTAGCAGTGCACAATTTGTTCCATGGAAACCTTGGGCATGTAAGT